>CM046001.1:9421865-9840683 GCA_025175895.1 Wurfbainia villosa | reverse complement strand
CAAAATGTTGGATTTATTTCCAATACCCGTATGTTGCATATTTATTACCAACCATGTGTTGTGTAATGGTTAAGTGAAGGGTGATTAGTGTGTCGCTATGAACCGGTGGTCTCAACTTGATATGATTAGTCTAGTACGACTCTCTACAGGATAGAGAGTGCGTCGATCAGTTGAGTACAACTCTCTATTGGATAGAGAGTTATGATCAGTTGAGTACGGCTCTCCACAGGATAGAGAGTCCGTCGATCAGTTAAGTACGACTCTCTTCAGGATAGAGAGTGTATTGATCAGATGGGTACGACTCTCTGTTGAACAGAGAGTCTGTGGTAGATGGTTGTACGTGTGACAACACATTCATGTCATTTGCATGCATTCTGACGACATAGTCTCCCTTGGGGTTGAGAGAGTCGTTAGTCATCTTGCCTCCCAGAGCACTCTCCGAGGAGTAACTGGTGTGAGGGCAGAGCATCTGTTGTGCCGCACTCTACCACTATAGTGGTAGTGGAGTTGGAGCGGCAGCTTGTCTGGTGCGTGGTACTCAACCACTCATTGGTAGTGTCAGTCGGAGTGGCTAGCAGCAGGGACCCCCTTTGTGTAGCGAGCTCTTTACGCTCATATGCTACTTGATCATACTGCCCACTCGGCCACTCTGGAGCAGTGGTTGGTGTGAGTTGGGACAGTTGTCATGTCGTACCACCTAGGTCACACTGGGGTCGTGGTAGTGAGTAAGGGTGAGCAGGCATGACCATGCATGTTGCATTGCATGTGAGCTTGCATATTATATACCATATATATATATATATATATATATATATATATATATATATATATATATATATTGTGATGTTGTATTTGTTTGTATTATGCTTGTTGCATTTATTTGTACATCATATTCATGCATGCTTCTTGCATATGTTATACGGTTGTGTCGGATACTGGTATATGTGTTGGACAGACCATTAGATACCTTGACCTGTAGCTTGAGTATATTGTGAGTTGATATTACTCTTCCTGTTATATATATGTTGGATATATGCTCAGGTTGGATCAGAGTAGCGTATCAGACTTTCAGGTATGTCTGCATTTTACGTTGTTCATTTGGTTAGACGGTATATGCTTGTATTTATATACTATGCTGATATACCTGTTGTACCTCTAGATTGTGTTGTCGAATTACATGTGATATTACATATATACATGTTTTTCTATTACCTGCTGAGTTTTACTCACCACCACCACGGACCCTGGGTTTTTCTGTCGCCTAGGTAACAGGTAGAAGTCTTCGTGATGGCTTGGAGCACCGCTGACTGACATCTCATCTCACCTCCGAGGATCCCATGTTTGTTTTGGGCTTTCTGTACATTGTGTTATATATTTGGAGTTTTCCTGATGTACTGTGTTGTGGACTTGTGGATTCGGATTTTGTCGCTATTCCGTTATGTTGTGATGTGTTAGTCATACCGGTATGCACTGTGTAGTTGGGATGTTGTTGTGTTTTATGTTTCCGTTGTGTAGTTGTTGTAGTTAGTTTGTTATGTTGTTGTGGTTGTTTACATATTTGTATATTGTTGTTGTTATGGCCTACGAGCCTTGTATTAACCCGAAATGTTGCCACGTACAGGGGAGATGTCGTCCGTTTGCTTTTCGGCACGGCATGCTCTCGGGGCGTGACAGTCTTTGTAACCTCAATTCGACACTTGCATGGCTACTCAAAAGATAATGTTTTTCACAAATTTGCATTGCATTTTCTTTGGAAAATCACCACGGAGGAGCATATGCAGGATACCATATCGAAACAGGTCGAGCTGAAGGTAATTTCTCAGCCTGATGCTTCGACATCTCCGTAATTGAGACCCTCTCGACCCTTAACAAGCCCTCTAAGCTTCTTCCATATTTATGTATTTTTCAGCTTGGGCGAGAAGAGTATCATAATCTGTGGGAGGCTTCTTGGATAGAGAATGAAAGAAATCCCCCTCCCGTAGTCCTTGAGTGAAGGTGTCCATCAAAATTTCAAGTACAACTGAAGGAATCTCTCGAGTGGTATGCGTGAACCTTTAGATGTATTGCCGCAAAGTTTCTTGGGATTTTTGTTTAAGGTTGAATAAACTGAGAGGAGTGATTGGGTATCATTCAGAACTGGAGAAATGTTGTAAAAATAATGTTGCAAAATCATCAAAAGATGTTTCAGATCTTAGTTTCAAGGTGATGAACCATTGCTGAGCAAGTATAATTAGAGTGGTGAGAAAGACTCAACACTTGACGCCCTCAGAATACTGGTGTAATAGAGCAACATTCTTGAATCAACATAAATGTTCTTTAGGGTCGGTAACACCATTATATTCAAGGACATGAGGAGGCCGAAAATGCGGAGGCAACTCCTCCCTTAGAATATCCTCAGTGAAAGACATCTGTCTCACTGTTACCCTTCGGGTCGAAAATGCTAAGGCAACTCCTTCCTTAGAATATTCTCATGAACTAGTTGGTTGCTTAGATGATGAACTATAGGTTCATCATTAATTAGTTGGCGATTGGAGCGAGAAGTAGAGGTATCTCCTTTTGAACTTTGTGCTATTGATGGACCCCTAGCCGACCTTTCGAGCGAGATCCTATCTTTATCTGCCACTCCAAGTGAGTTTCGTGGCAAGATGGTGTCAACAATTGTGGCCACTAATTGGGTAAGGTTCTCTCTGGAATCATGCCTTCTGCAACCCCCTTTAAATTTTCTTGTGGCAGGTGTGAGGTCGCCATGACTTCCACTCACTGTTCTACAGTGGCTTTTCAAGTTTGAACCATCGTAACTTTTCACTCAGATTTCCACAAAAGACACCAATTTGATGGGGTCTCGATTCGGCACACTCGAACTCCTCTTCCCTCACCTTTGGAGAGTAGAGTTTGTTAGCCTTCAGAGATGTCACCGCGGATCCCGATCTGCAAATGAAAAGAACGTTAAAGGTGAGCCAGCTTTACCAACACGGCTCCTCCAACGCTCAAGTTAGTGTCTGCCGAGAAAGGGAGAAGAATGTAATAGAACAGAGAAGAAAAAAAAGTAGAGAAAGACTTTAGGGAAGAAGAGTTCTCCGTGTACCTGAATACAAAAAGAACCATCCCCTTCCCTTTACCTCCCATAGTCCTTATATAGTAGATCAGAACCACCTCGTCGATCAGGCCTATTTGTGATCATACCTTGTAGGACTATTAGGGGACAACAATTATTGGAATCTCCACCTAGTATGCCCCGTTTCTTATTTGTTATGCATTGAGGAGACCAAAATATTGTTGGATCGAGAAACGCTAGAGGGGGGAGGGGTTGAATATCGTTCCAAAAAACTTTTCTTTTCTCATAAAATCAAAGCAACACACAACAGAATAAGTAAGAACAAAGACACACTTTATTTTACTTGGTTCACAACCAAACGGTTGCTAGTCCAAGGCCCTATGATCCTTGATCGCTTACGAGAGCAATCCACTAAAAATCTCTTCCTCGTTGGAGGTAAGAGATACGAAGAAGTACACGAAATGTAGAGGAAGAGGTAACAAGCCTACCTCTCCTCTTAGCAAGTAAAAAGCAAACAAATAACAAAAGTAACTACCAACTTAAAAGTGTGGATGACGGAAGCTTTGTCAATGTTATGACGTTGATGCGCGGAGACAAGAGCTTTGAATTGATGGAGCACTTTGGGAGCCTTTTCTTAGTCCAAGAGAGGTGTCATACCTCTTCTTTTATAGCCTTCCAAACCCTAGCTCATTGAAATTTAGATATGAGTCAATCATCATCATCCACTCCTCCTTTTGTGGCTCTTATCTTAACTTTTCTCAAAGTGACCAGATTCATTAGCAATCGACTGAAGCTTCCATCAGTCGACTGATGGTGATCCAGTCGACTGATGGCTTGAATAGTCACCTGCATTATATGGTTAGCACAAGAACTATATAGTGAACAGTGAGATGGTCTTGTACCGTCCGATCTCGACTTAGACCTTCCTCCGGAAGTCTTAATCGGATCGTCGCCTACGGTTGCCCCAGTACTGAGGATGCGACCTGTCATCTCTGCACAAAGTTCTTACCTTCCTTACCTTTGGTCTTTATGACCTACCGCTTAGCTTTCGGTCGCTTGACCACCGAGGTTCCTCGACTTTCCGAGGTTCTCCTGGTGTCTTTTGACCTGGTCAACCAACCACCGAGGTTTCTCGTCCCATCGAGATTCTCCTGGTGTCGGTTCATTCGAACACCGAGGTTTCTCGACTTCGCGAGATTCTCCTGGCATCGTCGACCTTAGCAAAGCCTTAATACAATACCTGCACACTCAGTATAACATATGAGATAACAGGATAGCTTAACTTTGATTCTTTGTCATTATCAAAACTTAGGTTCGATTATTTGGTGCCCCTGCACCAACAAATATAACATGTGGATTGTCCATATTCAAGAATTACCCTTTGGTGGTGTCATTGGTGGATCAGGCGTGACAAATGTTATTGGAAATCCTTTTTTTGGCCCTTGAGCGTTATTATTAGAGACTGAGTGCTCGGGAAAGCTAGGAGTGCTTGGGAAAATCAATAGTATTCGGAAAAATCAGTAGTATTTGAGAGAACCAATAGTGTTCGGGAAATCTAGTAGTGTTTAGGAAAACCAACGGTGCTTTAGAAAATCAACAGTGTTCGAGAGAACCAATATTGTTTGGGAAAGCTAGGAGTGCTCAGGAAAACCAATAAAGTTGATAGCGTTCAGGAAAACTAGGAGTGTTTGAGAGAACCAATAGTGTTCGGGAAAATTAGTAGTGCTTGGCAAAATCAACAGTACTTGAGAAAATCAATAGTGCTTGAGAGAACCAGTAGTGCTTGGAAAAACTAGGAGTGTTCGTAAGTCTTTAATCGAAAATTCTGGACACCATCAGTATTTGATTAAAATTGGCATCCATATTGTTTTTTGCCTCATACTATGGTTCATTCTATGGTATGCTAATCAATTTTTCATTTTGGGAAATTTATTTTTGAGATGCTTATAAATTTTAATATTGTTTCAATATGTAAATAGTTAAAGAACAAAAATATTTTTACCTGCTCAAGTGGTGTGAAAAAATTTTCCAAGTCTAAATCAATCAAATTCTAGTAGGCAAGCTACCACATTGTCTACTTCATGTCTAGATCAACATTGACAATTAATTGAAAATGGAAATATATTATATAAATGTGTTTTTCAAATAAGTCTAAAGTGAAGTTCATTTTTATGTGCATATGTTTATATATACATAAATATACTGGTCCAGAGCTGGAATAACCAAGCCATTTTTTTTTTCCTTTTGGTTTATTGAACACTGAAATCAAATTCAAGATTGAAGGGATAAAGCATCAAATTATATGTATGTTCGGTTTACTTTTCTTTTCTTTTTTTTCTCCTAGTTATACGTATCTGGATATAACTTCTATTTCCCATTAAATATTTAATAGGGTTTTTTAGGGTGTAATTTACATCCCCATAGCCTTGGAGCTACACTTATGTTATTAAAAATAAAATCATTATTGTCACGTAATGCTCTTCTGCATAATCCAATATGAACTCTCCAATTCATTACTCCATTCTGAAAGAAAATAAATCCTAATTTTCATTTAAATACACTCTGCTTGCAACTTTTGCCTCCAACAGTGATATTTGTGTTATTGTTGTTGGTCATTTCAACTGTGTAAATATTTTGTTTAACAACCTGCTATGGTTGAATCATGTTTGTAATTGTCTTAATAGAGTTCAAATATGGTGGTTGTTTCCTTCGTTTGACTCATCTATTGGTATATCTTGCATAGCCGGGAGAGGACCCCTTTAGCAAACGAAGGGATGAAAAGAAAAAACGAAATGAAAAACAAGAGAGAAGCCGGTTGCAGAACCTCAAGCAAGCTGCTAAAGCTGGTGCCCTTCCAAGGTTATCTTTGTTCTTGCTCTGCCTTTAACTCTGGAACTAAAAATACACGAGGAAATAACTATTTTTCTTGTTGATGATTAACCGTCCATATTTCTTTTGTCAGTTATGTCATCAAGAGAGCCTTACAAGACTTTTTAATAGCTGATAAAACTCTATATAACCGATCCTAACTAGTTGAACCGTAATATTAAGGCCGTTAAGCTCATATAGTTTAGCTAGCACGTATTCTTTCTGCTGGTGGATTGCTATTACCAAGTTTATTGTTTATTGTGTTATATAAGTATGGCTTCATTCTCAAACTAGTAGTTTTGGCATTGAAGTAATTGAAACTTGTTTTAATAGAACTATCAACTATTATCAACACATGCCATAAATTTTAGCCAACTTTCTAAGTGTTTCTCCCCCATGTATGAATAATTATCCATACAAACTCTTTAACTCTCTAAAACTTATCATCTAATCTAGTAACCCAATTTCCTTTGCAGTCGCATACAATTGGCTGCAACAGCATTGCCCATCACAGGAACCCGTGCAGATCTGCCTACCAAATCTAGTAAAGAAGAACTTGAGAATGTAGCTGGGATGGCAGCGACGGTTACAGCAAGTGGTGGGAGATTCGATCGGAAGCTTCCAGGAGAAAAACCTCTCAAGCATACTGGCAAGCATCCAAAGGTTGGCTACATGTTTCCTCTTTTCTAGCATTTCTATCTTATCTTGCAAACTGATGCCACATTAATTGTTGGTATTAGAGACACAAACAACCAAATCAAATGGAAATTTTAAGAAAGAAAATATTGTATTAGAATGAATACTTCAATTCGTGTTACAAATACTATTCTTAAGTTTTTATTTGGTCTCTATTTTGTACAACTACTAATGATCAAATATCCTTTTGTAGGGAATCCTATGCGATAAACAATAAAATCGTAGCGAAAAAAGGATCCCTTGAGCGATCCATGCGAAAGAAAACTCATACAAAATATTGATCAAAAAGCCCTATCTTATAGGGTATATCTTTGATGCGTGCCCTTTGTCTATCCCGCTCGTCCATGGTTCGCCGGATCTCTTGCATGTTCAAGCGTAGGTGCCTCTATGGTATCAACATGAACACTCTTTTGGAGAAAGGTTGTGCTAGCAACACCACATAAGAGAGCTAGGCCAAGAAAGGATTTCGGCCAAGAAGAAGAAGGAGAAAAACAAAGGCAATTTCACTATATCTCTTCATGATCCAAAGCTCCCTTTTTATATTCATCCCATGAATATGAAAGGTTTTATCCAACCCTTGGGTTTCCCTCTTCAATGCATGATTAATCTACATTAATCATGTATGGAACAAGGTTTCATTCATGCATGAAAAGAGGTTTCATCCAACCCTTGGTTTTCCTCTTCAATGCATGATTAATCCACATTAATCATGCATGATAAATTTATACTATTCAAATTGATTTGAGTCCAACTCAAATCAAATCAATTTGAGTCCAACTCAATTTGGCCATTTAATTTGAGTCTAACTCAAATCCAACCCTTTCAATGAATCCAATTCAATGTCTAATGGTTCATTTAGTCAAACTAAAATGAACCTCATCTCCAAAATAACATGTTCTTTGTATATGACCCTATAGGTTTTCGTAACGTTGGCAATGTCTCTAAACCACTTTAGACACATAAGCAATGAGCGACATCTAGCAATGCATCATTGCTATCCAAGTTACGAAAATGTCAAGATCCGACAAAAACCTTTATGTGGCTATTATCTTGTATGACTTTGTCCTTCTATCCTCGATATCTAGATTGATCAATGAGGTATAAACCGTGTCATCTTCTTATCAATCTTTGTATTTCTTGATCCCCAAGTAGACTCACTCAAACAAATGAACTCAATATCTCATATCGCCTCATTTGAGCATGACCATGCATTTCGTGGTCTTACTCTATCAAGAGGCCTAAAGATATCACTTCCGTCATATGGGAGGGATAGATCTCATCTACATCACTCACATCCCTCCCCATAGTTTGTTACATACCCAGTAATCACCTTTATAGTCCACCCTATTAGGGGTGACGTTTGACGACACTAAAGTACATAACTCCTTATGTAGGGAACCGTAGTGATTTCATGCCTAAGGACTATTCATACTAATATTCACATGAGAAAGTTTATGACACTCATATAACGATCCATGAAACTTTCTCATGGTGGGTCAATTCAGTACATAGTCTCTAATACCCATGTGTCAATTTGATATCACATATCCAAGACTTGTGAGATTAAATCATCAATTGACCTAGCTACATGCTAGTCTCTATGCATTATTATTGTCCTTGTATATTAATACTTGACTAGGAATAATTAAGAGTAATGTTATATATATATATACAGACTCTTACTATCAATTCAACCAATTGATATGCTGTAAACCTGAACCTACTATTCAAGGACACTATTATATTATTCATATAACACAGATAAAAAATAATATAATAAGCAAACCTTGTCTGTTATTAATGAAATATGGTACATATGATCCCTAATCAATCATCTCATGATTGACACTAAGGGCTGACACTAACAATCTCCCACTAGCACTAGTGTCAATCACTGTAATCTCTAAGACCCCGTGATCTAGTATGACCATCATGCTTCCTCTGTGCTAAAGCCTTGGTCAGGGGATCCACAATGTTAGCATCAGTATCTACTCTGCATATTCGCACATCTCCTCTATCGATGATCTCTCGAATGAGATGATACCGCCGTAGTATATGTTTGGAATGCTGGTGAGAACGAGGTTCCTTAGCCTGTGCTATAGCCCCATTGTCGTCACAATAAAGCTCTATAGGGCTCACAATGCTAGGAACTACACCAAGCTCATAAACAAACTTTCTAATCCAAACAACCTCCTTTGTCGCATCTGAAGCAGCAATATACTCGACCTCTGTAGTAGAATCCTCAACTGTCTTGCTTTAAACTCTTCCAGCTCATAACACCACCATTTAAACAAAAGACATACCCTGATTGCAATCTGTAATCATCCTTGTCTGTTTGGAAGCTAACATCGTTGTAACCCTTTATAGCGAGCTCCTCATTGCCTCCAAATATCAAGAAATATTCTTTAGTTCTTCTCAAGTACTTAAGAATATTCTTGACGGCTATCCAGTGACTGTCACCTGGATCGGACTAGTACCTACTTGTCATGCTTAAAACATACGAGACATTAGGACGAGTTCATAGCATGACGTACTTAATAGACCCTATAGCAGATACATAAGGGATCTGATCCATACGTTCCCTTTCTTTCTTAGAAGAAAGGCATTGAGCCTTCGAAAGGCTCACACTATGTGACATTGGCAGAAATCTCTTCTTGAAATTCTGCATGGCAAAACGTTTAAGCACATTGTCAATGTATGCACTCTGACTTAAGCCAAGCAATCTCTTAGATTTATCTCTATAGATCTTAATGCCTAAAATGTAGGTTGTTTCACCTAAGTCCTTCATTGAGAAATAATTCTCAAGCCAAGTCTTCACAGACTGCAGTGTAGGGACGTCGTTTCCAATAAGAAATATGTCATCAACATACAAGATAAGAAAGATAACTATGCTCCCACTAACCCTCTTGTAGATACAGGGTTCATTTTTATTCTTGATGAAATCAAATTATTTGATCGTATCATTGAATCGAAGATTTCAGCTTCTAGATGCTTGCTTTAAACCATAAATGGACCTTTACAACTTGCATACCTTGCCAGCATGCTTTGGATCTATAAAACTCTCAGGTTGCGTCATGTACACATCTTCGAGGAGGTTTCCATTCAGAAATACAGTTTTGACATCCATTTGCCAGATCTCATAATCGTGGTAAGCTGCAATAACAAGCATAATCCGAATGGACTTAAGCATCGCAACTGGTGAAAAAGTTTCATCATAGTCAATACCATGAATTTGTTTGAAACCTTTAGCTACCAATCACCCTTTATAGGTATGCATAAGATCATCCATGTCAGTCTTTCTTTTAAAGACCCACTTACACCCAATGGATTTGACCCCTTCAGGTGGATCAACCAAAGTCCATACTTGGTTAGTGTACATGGATTCCATTTCGGATCTCATGGCCTCTAGTCATTTCTCAAAATCTGGGCTCATCACAACTTCCTGATAGGATGTAGGCTCGTTTAACTCAACAAGCATAACATCATCATTGTCAGACAAGAGAAATGAATATCTCTCAGGCTGACGACGTATCCTATCGACCTGCGAAGAGGTTGGTCTACTTGAACAGGTTATTGCTCCACAACTTCTTGTGCAACAATCTCATCATCCACAACACTTTGTGGTGTCTGTTCAATTTCCATCTCAGTTCTATCTTTATCTTGAATTTCTTCAAGATGTATTTTACTCCCATTAGTTTTTCTAGAAATGAACTCTCTTTCTAGAAATATGTCATTTCTAGCGACAAACACTTTGCCTTGTGTGGGATTATAGAAGTAATATCCTTTCGTTTCCTTAGGATATCCTATAAAGTAGCACTTGTCTGTCTTGGGGCCTAGTTTGTCGGAGACTTGACGTCGAACATAAGCCTCACAATCCCAAATCTTCATAAAAGATATCTTGGGACTCTTCCCAGTCCATATCGTGATATGGTGTCTTTACGATCGCTTTAGATGGAGCGCGATTAAGTGTGAAAGCAGCCGTCTCTAAAGCATATCCCCAGAAGAAAGAAGGAAGATTTGTGTGACTCATCATGGATCGTACCATATCTAATAATGTACGATTTCTCCTTTCTGATACACCATTCCACTGTGGTGTTCCAAGTGGAGTGAGTTGAGATCTAATCTCAAACTCAATGAGATAGTCACAAAAATCTTGGCTAAGGTATTCCCCACCTCGATCTGATCGAAGCACTTTAATACTCTTACCAAGTTGATTTTATACTTCATTCTTGAATTCTTTGAACTTTTCAAAGGATTCAGATTTGTGTCTCATAAGATGCACATATTCATATCTACTGAAATCATTAGTAAAAGTAATGAAATATTGATAGCCTCCTCTAGCTGCTACATTGAAAGGCCCACATACATCAGTATGTATGAGTTCTAACAAATCAGTAGCTCGTTCTCCATGTCCACTAAATGGAGTCTTGGTCATCTTGCCTAGAAGAAAAGATTCACATGTCTCATATGATTCAAAATTAAATAAGTCCAGTAATCCATCCTTATGGAGCTAGGATATGCGACTTTCATTTATGTGACCCAAGCGATAATGCCAGAGATATGTTTGGTTCAGATAATTAGATTTGAACCATTTGGTATTTATGTTATAGACTAGGGTTTCAAGATCTAGAAGATAGAGACCATTCACAAAGGTGTGCACTATAAAAAAACATATCATTTAAATAAACGGAACAACACTTGTCCTTTATTACAAATGAGAAACCTTTCTTGTCTAAACAAGAAATAAAGATAATGTTTTTAGTCAAGGTAGACACATAACAATATTCTTCTAGTTCTAAGATAAGCCCAGTGGGAAAAGATAAGGATTATGTCCCTACAGCGATGGCGACAACTTTTGCTCCATTGCCTACCCGTAGGTCCACCTTGCCCTTCGTCAATGATCTAGTCTTTTGAAGGCCCTGCACATTGGTACAAATATGAGAAGCACAGCCGGTATCTAATACCCAAGAAGACAAGATAGATAGATTGACTTCAATAACATATATACCTGAGGCAGAAGTCTCACTTCTCTTCCTTTTCACCTCTTCCAGGTATAACTTGTAGTTTCTCTTCCAATGTCCGGTCTCATCGCAGTGGAAGCATTCCCCTTCCTTAGACACCCCTCCTTTAGATTTCAATGCATTTGCCTTGCCTTTGCCTTTGTCTTGGGTCTTACCCTTACCTTTAGGCTTCTGCTTGCCTTTGCCTTTGCCTTTGTTCACCATTAATACGGTGCTAGGCTTTGCCTTCTTAAGGTTGAGTTCAGCAGTTCGCAATATGCTCAATATCTCAGGTAAAGGTTTGTCAATTTCATTCATGTTATAGTTCATGACAAATTAACTGTAGCCTTCTGGCAGTGACTGCAAAACAAGGTCAGTGGTCAGCTTTTGGCCTAATGGAAATCTCAATCTCATTAGGTTCTCAACGTACCCAATCATCTTGAGTACATGAGTGCCTACGGGAGTTCCTTCTTGCATCTTGCATTGAAACAAGGCCTTTGACACTTCGTATCTCTCGTGCCTTGCTTGTCTCTGGTATAGTTGTTTCAGATGCTCAACCATATCATAGGCATCCATGTTCTCATGTTGCTTCTGAAGCTCAGAGTTCATGGTGGCAAACATAAGGCATGACACATCCAGTGCGTCATCTTGGTGCTTCTTATAAGCATCTTTGTCGACGCAGTGGTCGTAGGGGTGGGTGGTTCAGGAATGGACTGCTCTAGGATGAACAGTTTGCGTTCTTGCTTGAGAACTATCCTCAAGTTCCTGTACCAGTCCAGAAAGTTAGCTCCAGTGAGCTTGTCCTTATCAAGGACAGATCGCAGAGAGAGTGTGTTTGACGTATTTGATGACATGGTGATCTACAATATAGAAATGCAGAAATGTATCATATTTCAATCATTTAATTAGGCCTTTAACTAAATGATTCTCCCACTGGTCACAAAGTGGGACAAGATTCATATTTTACCACATCTTGAGTTAGCTTTGGCTAATCACCCAAGACTCGTATAAGTTAGGTAGGTAGCTTGTACCAATTACATCTAATGTAACTCTTGTATATCTATATGAACAACATTATTTGTTCGTTGTGTCAATCACATGAGATATCTTTTTAAATTACCACTCATCTTGAGTTAGCTTTGGCTAATCACCCAAGATTTATATAATGTAGGTAGATGTCTCGTATGAGCTATGCCTCTAAGTTCATCAATCTAATAGAGAGAGCTTAGTTAAGTCAAACCCAAGGTTTAATAGGCGGGCATCACAATTATCCTGTCGTACTTTACCGAGGTAAATCGAGTCACTTTGCTTTGGCAAACACGCTGTGATTGAACAAGGTAATAGTAAATATTAAACTTTGGTAGACATATAATAAGTGACCTAATTTTGTGACAACTAACTACGCATGCATCAAATATACAAGCATCACGTGCATCACATATACAAGCATTACATGCATCACATATAAGCAAAAAAAAAAACGTGACATGATTATGGCCCATATTCTACGATCCTCTCAAGCCAATGAGAAGATCGAATGGTCAACCTAAAGATAGCATCTTCTCCAAGTGCTTCCTTTGGTCATCATGTGTTATCGGCATCCTTCTTGTAACTTCATCCTCCAATGGACTTTTCACTCATCATTTTATACATTACAAAATAAGAATACTCGAGTTACATTCGAGTCTAGATCTATTTTACAACTAGAAAAATAAAGAGGGAGACATGATACACAGGTCGTATTATGAGTTACAACACCCACATACACATCACGACACGCAGGTCGTATTATGAATTACAACATGATCTAATCTCGTTGGGGTAAAGGGCCATAACCATGCACCATGGCAACCAACACACAACAAATAGATCTAGGACGTCAATATTATTATGTTTGCAAAATTTTCTCATGAGCTGAAACCTCACGGCGGTCCCGCTAGCCAGTTAGAGGCAGGGTCAAGGGGCAACGCCCCTTGCGGGGGGGAGGGGGCAATGCCTTCAAAACAAAATTTATTTTGTCGACTCTTTGAATGAATCACTGCTCTAAATCCATCAAAATGAATCCGAGACCTTCTTGTTCTGTTGATGCATTCTTGCGACAAATCTGTTCTCAACATAGTGACACAACCATATCAACTAGTATGAAAACCGTAGGTTATGTAATTTTGTCAAGACCAATCTTTTAGTTTGATCAACACAAACTTATGCATCCCGACAAAATATGTTGATACAGTTATGCAACCCATAACAAAATATGTCCTACTTCTATATCACATATAAAAGTGCATAAAACTTTGTATGATCTTTCGCAAGTGGCTCTAATACCACTGTAGAGAATCCTATGCGATAAACAATAAAATCTGGAAAAGGATCCCTTGAGTGATCCATGCGAAAGAAAACTCATACAAAGTATAGATCAAAAAGTCATATCCTATAGGGTATACCCTTGATGCATGCCCTTTGTCTATCCCGCTCGTCCACAGTTCGTCGGATCTCTTACACGTTCAAGTGTACGTGCCTCTATGGTATCCACACGAACACTCTTTTGGAGAAAGGTTGTGCTAGCAACACCACAAAAGAGAGCTATGCCAAGAAAGGATTTCAACCAAGAAGAAGAAGAAGGAAAACAAAGGCAATTTCACTAGATCTCTTCATGATCCAAAGCCCCCTTTTTATATTCATCCCATGAATATGAAAGGTTTCATCCAACCCTTGGTTTTCCCTCTTCAATGCATGATTAATCCACATTAATCATGCATGAAAAGAGGTTTCATCAAACCCTAGGTTTTCCCTCTTCAATGCATGATTAATCCACATT
Source organism: Wurfbainia villosa (assembly GCA_025175895.1). Classification (NCBI taxonomy): domain Eukaryota; kingdom Viridiplantae; phylum Streptophyta; class Magnoliopsida; order Zingiberales; family Zingiberaceae; genus Wurfbainia; species Wurfbainia villosa. The sequence continues at coordinate 9,826,246 of CM046001.1, read as the reverse complement.
AATTATGCATGATGAATTCATACCATTCAAATTGATTTGAGTCCAACTCAAATCAAATCAATTTGAGTCCAACTCAATTTGGCCATTTAATTTGAGTCTAACTCAAATCCAACCCTTTTAATGAATCCAATTCAATGTCTAATGGTTCATTTAGTCAAACTAAAATGAACCTCATCTTCAAAACAATATGTTCTTTGTGTGTGACCCTATAGGTTTTTGTAACATTGACAATGTCTCTAAACCACTTTAGACACATAAGCAATGAGCGACATCTAGCAATACATCATTGCTACCCAAGTTACGAAAATGTTAAGATCTGACAAAAACCTTTCTATGACTATTATCTTGTATGACCTTGTCCTTCTATCCTTGATATCTAGATTGATCAATGAGGCATAAAACGTGTCATCCTCTTATCAATCTTTGTGTTTATTGATCCCCAAGTAGACTCACTTAAACAAATGAGCTTAATATCCCATATTGACTCATTTGAGCATGGTCATGCATTTCATGGTCTTACTCTATCAAGAGGCCTAAAGATATCACTCCAGTCATATGGGAGGGATAGATCCCATCTACATCACTCATATCCCTCCGCATAATTTGTTACATACCTAGTGATCACCTTTATAGTCCACCCTATTAGGGGTGATGTTTGACGACACCAAAGTATATAACCGTAGTGATTTCAGGTCTAAGGACTATTCATACTAATAGTCACATGAGAAAGTTTATGACACTCATATAACGATCCATGAAACTTTCTCATGGCGGGTCAGTTCAGTACATAGTCTCTAATATATACTCATGTGTCAATTTGATATTACATATCCAAGACTTGTGAGATTAAGTCATCAATTGACCTACATGTTAGTCTCTATGCATTAATATTGTCCTTGCATATTAATACTCGACTATGAATAGTTAAGAGTATATATATATATACACTCACTATCAATTCAACCAATTGATATGCTGTAAACCTGAACCTACTATTCAAGGACACTATTATATTATTCGTATAACATAGATAAGAAATAATATAATGAATAAACCTTGCCTATTATTAATGAAATATGATACATATGATCTCTAATCAATCATCTCATGATTGACACTAAAGGCTGACACTAACACTTTTAAGATTAGATGAAGCTAATTGTCAAAATGTTTGCACTAACAAATGACAATTCAAAACAAAAGAAAGGAGAGTGAGATACTTCTTGTGTTTGCATCCAACTTGGTCTATTTATCTTTATTGAAAGTTGTGTAAAGGCTGACACTAACACTTTTAAGATTAGATGAAGCTAATTGTCAAAATGTTTGCACTAACAAATGACAATTCAAAACAAAAGAAAGGAGAGTGAGATACTTCTTGTGTTTGCATCCAACTTGGTCTATTTATCTTTATTGAAAGTTGTATCTCTTAGATCAAAAGTTGTGACTTTTCCTTAATCAAAAGTTGTAACTTTTCCCTTTCTTCATTTTCATTATTTAAAATATCCAACAATCCTCGGCTAGTTTCAATAATTGAAAATTCTTTGTTCATGAATTATAAAATACATCTTGATAATTTGTGCATTAACAATGGTATCTTTCGATTGAATCATCATTTTAGTAATAATTTCTTATAATTTGTAAAATTATTTTGGTAGCTAAGCTTTGAACCAAATGTTTATGTAACAAGCTACATGAATTATCATACACAAATTCACTTTTTTTTCATTTGTTATAATCAGTATACACTTTGTGTTATGCCACAGTCCTTTCATGAATGTGTCAAAGTTTAAGTCCAAAATTTTATGGATAATTAAATTCTACATTCATATAGACAAACTCTCAAATGCCCTCACCATTTATGACACATTCTGTGACTTGTTAAGATTAGTAAGTTCATTCTCATTTTACTAGCATAAAAATAAATACACATCATTTATATAGTATTCCAACCTTTAAACAATGTACTTTTCACTACATTGAATCCAAGACTACGCAATATGGTAGCGTTGGATTGAGGTTTTCATTGTTGAAGGTTTATTTTATTGACTTCAATCCCATCTTAATAGAGGTTCTTTCAATCGTATCTCTAGTTAATCCTTTTGTCAAAGGATCAGCTAAATTGTCTTTGGACTTAACATAGTTTATGGTTACGACTCTATTTTTTATTACGTATTTAATCATACTATGTCTCACTCTAATATATCTTGATTTACCATTATAAACTTCACTATAAGCTTTGACAATCATACTTGTGCTATCACAATGGATAGAAAAATAAGAGATAGACTTTGGCCACAGAGGTATCTCTATAATAATTTTTTAGCTATTCAGCTTCCTTGTTAGCTGCAGCGAAAGCTACAAACTCAGCTACCATAGTGGAGTTCGTTATACAAGTTTTGCTTCTTGGATGCCCAAGAAACAACTCCACCACCTAAAATAAAGATCTAACCACTTGTTGAAGAGTGATCATCTTTATTTGTTATCCAACTCGCATCCGAATAACCTTCAAAACTGAAGGATCCCCCTTATAGCTTATACTATAATTTATGGTGCTTTTAAGATATCTCAAAATTCTTGTAACACCTAGCCAATATTGTTTACTATGGTTACTTGTATACATACTCAACACCCCTATTGCATAAGCAATATCTAGGTGTGTACAAATCATGACATATGTCAAACTATCTATCACTTGTAAATATTCCAATTGTGATACTGTCGAACCCTCATTTTTGACATGGTCAATTTTAGGATCCAAGGGAGTTGGGGTTGGCTTACAATCATAATGATTGAACCTTTTGAGAACCTTCTCAATGTAATGAGGCTGCGAGAGTATGATTAATCCTGGGTCTCTTTTAATTTTTATGCCTAGGATGACATCAACCTCTCCCATATCTTTCATATCAAACTTGTTTGATAGCAACTTTTTTGTTTCTAAGATTTGTTGTAAGTCTGAGCCAAATATCAACATGCATCCACATAAAAACATATTATGACACCTTTGCTATTTGAAGACTTGCTATATATGCATTTATCTGATTCATTGATCTTGAATCCATTAGCAAGTATTACTTGATCAAAATTTTGATGTCATTGCTTTGGAGCTTGTTTAAGTCCATATAAAGGCTTCATAAGCTTGCACACTTTGTGCTCTTGTCCAGGTGCTACAAACCCTTCAGGTTGTTTCATGTATACTTCTTCATCTAACTCATCATTTAAGAATGCAATCTTAAGATCCATTTGATAAATCACCCACTTAGATTGATGCAATTGCATGTAGTACCCTTATGGTGGCTATCCTTGCAACCGATGAGTATGTATCAAAATAATCAAGACTCTATTTTTTGTTATAGCCTTTGACTACTAATCTAGTTTTATATTTGTCTACGGTTCCATCGACTTTCAATTTCTTTTTGAAATTCCATTTACGAGCCACTGACTTTGAATCGGGAGGCAAATCCACTAGAACGTCAGTATTGTTTGACAATATTGAGTTTATTTCATCGTTGATTGCCTCTTTCCAAAATAATACATCTTGTGATTTCATAGTTTCATCATATGTTTAGGATCATCTTCTGTATTAAAACAGAATGCTATTTTGCTACTTAATACATTTCTTATTCATTCAAAAAGATAAGTAACAAAATCTGGACCAAATGATTTGACCTTCCTTGCTCTTTTGCTTCTTCTTAGCTCAATGACCTCATTTTTGTCATTTGAATTAGCAACATCATCATTTCTCAAGTTATTATTTATGTTCTTGGAAATGGAATTAAATCTTTGTTCATCAAAGATTGAATCTCTTGATTCTATAATCGTATTGATTCTTATAGAATCATTGTGTTCAATTACCATGAATCTATAAGCTTTGCTATTTTTGGCATAGCCTATAAAGATGCATTCGATATTTCTTTGTCCCAATTTTCTCTTTTTGGATTCAGAAATTCTTACAATGGCTCTACAACCCCACACTCTTAAGTGTTTGAGATTTGACTTCCTTTTATGCCAAAGTTCACAAGGGGTTATTGAACTTCTTTTATTTGATACTCTATTGAGTATATAACAAGCTGTAAGTACAACTTCACCCTAAAATTCTTGACTAAGATTTGCATTAGTCATCATGAAATTAACTATTTCCATTAACATCCTATTTTTTTCTTTCAGCCACACCATTTTGTTGGTGTATAAGGTGTGTAGTCAACTCGTATTTGATACCAGTTGACTCAAAAAACTCTTTATCATAATAAATTCTCCACCTCTATCAGTCTTTAGACATTTTATAGATATGTCATTTGCAAGTTCAACTTCTTGTTTATATGACTTGAACATTCGCAAGGTTTGATCCTTAAAATGCAATAAAAACACTTTACAAAATCCTACGCAATCATCTATAAAAGTCATAAAATATTTATTTCCTTCCAAAGTTGGAGTTGCATGCAAATCACATAAGTCACTATGCACTAATTCCAACTGATTGATTTTTCTTTCGATTTGTGGAAAAGACATTCTTATTATTTTATTTAACATGCAAGTATTGCATTTTTCATTATTATTTTGTGCACATTTTGACAAAAAGTTTAACTTTATTATGTCATAAATTCTTTTATAATGAACATAACCTAATCTAGAATGCCACAAAATAGTTGAAAACTCAATCAAGTAAACAAAAGATGCATTCTTATTGATAGACATAACATTGAGCTTAAACATACTATTACAAAAATAGCCCTTCCCAACAAACATCCATCCCTTGGAAAGCACAAATTATCAACCTCAAAAACTAGTTTGAATCCAAACTTGTTCAAAAGACTATCCGACACAAGATTCTTTCTAACTTTGGGAACAAATAACACATTGGTTAAAGTTATTACCTTCCTAGAAGTGAATTTTAGATCTATCTCCCTTATGCCTTTGATGGATACCATTGAGGAGTTTTCCATGTAGACAACAAAGTTTGAATCTTTAATTTCCCTTAAGGACTTGAAGAAACTTTTGTTCTTGTATATGTGTTGAGTGGCTAAGTCAACCTATCAAATGAATTCTTCATCAACCATATTGATTTGTAAATCATGGCTATAAGCATCTTCTCATTATTGTTTTTGTTGTTTGGAGCATTTCCATTTTTCATAAGAAGTCGACACTCATACTTCTAGTGTTCCTCTTCTTGCAATGATATCACTTGTCTTTCTTCTTTTGTTCTTATCATTGTCCTTGCCATGAAAAGTCATTTTCTTGGACTTGCTTCCTTGGTCTGCCTTAATGACATTCACTTTGGTGGTTGGCTCTTTGTCTTTTTCACCTTCTTTTGATTGACTATTGCTTTCCTGTATTCTTAACTCTTCTTCAACACGGAGAGAGTTAGCTAAACTTTCAAGCGAGATCTCTTCCTTTTTATATTTGAGATCTCTCTTGAAGTCTTTCCAAGATGGACGGAGTTTATCAATGAGAGCACTAACAATTATAGTTTCATCCATAAGCATATTATGTTCAAAAAAGTGATTAAGCATCCTTTCTAATTCAGAAAATTATTGCACGATAGACCTATTGTCCATCATTTTGTAGTTAAAGAAAGTAGAGATTAGAAATTTTTTACTTGTAGAATCTTCCCTCGTATACCTTGTCTCTAATTTCTCTCAAAACTCCTTGGTGGTTGGCACCGTATGGTAGATGTCGAAGAAATTGTCATGCATACATAGCATTTAAGATGTGTCCTCAACATATCTCGTCATTCGTCTTCCACTTTTGCTTAGTTCGATGTTCATCTAGCGTCTCCTCCTCCTCCCCTTATGCATCGACTTGGGTGTGCTGAGCACGTACACCACCTTGAGAGCCACCAAGAGAAAGTGGACGTACTCTCTTCTTCCAGTGGGTGAAGTTGCCGCCATCAAACTTGTCAAGTTTAACTATACTAGAGGTGAGATTTTTTACTGCACTAGCCATTTGATTGGTAGGGATAAAGCCTTAAGAATGTTGGTATAGAGACACAAACAACAAAATCAAATGGAAATGTTAGGAAAAGAAATATTATATTAGGACGAGGACTTCAAATCGTATTATAAACACTATCCTTAAGATTTTAGTTGATCTCTATTTTGTGCAACTGGTAATGATTAAATATTTTTAATTGTCAAAATGTTTGCACTAATAAATGATAATTCAAAACAAAGAAAAGAAGAGCAAGATAATTCTTGTGTTTGCATCCAACTTAGTCTATTTATTCTTATTGAAAATTGTGTCTTTTGGATCAAAAGTTACTATTTTTCCTCGTTGCAACTTTTTCCTTTTTTTTTTATTTTCATTATTTAAAATATCCAAATTTTTTTTTTTTGTCCATATAGTTCCTATCTGTGGTCGAAGGCAAGGGAATGAGCTCACAAGAGCAGAAACAAACAGCTATAATGGCCAAAATCTCCAACAATATACTTGATGCCAATAAGGTAAGATATTCATTAGTGTTTAAACAAACAGTTTCAGCTTCTAGTTTTTTTATTTCAAATGTTCGCTAAAGACACCACCTTATTGTTCTTATCATCGTGAAACATGCTATCAATGTTTAACGTGAAAAAGGAGAGGAAGCGAAGGATGGAAAAGCAGAGCCAGAGATCTTCGCCCAGTAAGCTTAAGCCAAAGGAACCTCTTAATTTCCACAATCTAATGCCCGCCCCGTCCCAAAGAAAAATCGTAAAGGGATAAATCACAGGACAATCTTAGGGATATTACTCTATGGGCTGGACTTATGACTTTTGACGGATATGGTACCAACAGAGGGAGGCTCTTCATCTAAGAAAGAAGGATAAATCCTTTCTCCTCAAGAATCGAACCCTAATTTTCATTTCCAAACAATCTATGTCTTAACCATTCCGCTAAAGAAACCTCTTATGAAACCATCAAAGAAGCACTGGATGATAACGTACACCCTCACTTTATGTAACTTATTCATGTCAAATTTCTATCCTATTCTGCAATTTACTTTTATGTATTGAAAAGAAACTGAAGACTTGGCGGACTATAGTCTAGTGTATCTATTCGGATCCTTTTATATATCCACAATACAATCAGTGAAGCCTTCGGAGACATCCGATCAAATTGGAATGATACATAGAAGATTAGCATGCCCCTGCGCAAGGATGACATGCATAAATCGAGAAATGATCTAAATTTTTTATTCTCTCACGATGACTCAATGGTAAATATAAGGGGATGCTTGTGAGAATGTCTGAATTTGAAATCAGACGAGGGATTAAAATTTCCTCGAATGAAATATTTTTTTTTGTGTTTACCATCAAATTAATGGGTCAAAGGTTCACTCACAATTTATCTCTTTTATAATAATTGAAAAATCGATAAGTAGAGATTGTTACGTTGACGATTTCAATCTTTTTTGACAAATGAAGCCTGGGAAAATAATAGTTACAGTTCGACGTCTACCCTACGTTGGCATATGTTTTTCAATGTACTTATATTTTTAAGCTCTATCTTAGAGCAACTTCAAAACTGATCTGGTAACTTCTCGTTTTGCAACGTCACTGAGCTCTGGCGATCGAAGACGCCGTAGTCACCGAAGATGATGACGGATACGATGTCATAAAATCCTCAAAACTCCTACTGTGCTTCAGCGCAATCGTTTTGAAGCTCAAGTACGTCGCCGCCATCTCCGGCAGCGGCGAGCTACCCTCCAAATACTCCGTCACCCGGCGCATGCTCGGTCTGGCTGCCGGCAGCGGATGCGTGCAGAGCAGCCCAAGCTTCAGAACCAGCTCCACCTCCTCCGCCACAAACTCCTCCAGCCTGGCGTCCCTCGTCTCGAGTATCGACCCCTTTCGCCAATTTTCCAGCACCCATTCCAGTAACTCAAGCTGGTCGATGTCGGCGACCCAATCAACCGGCCGCCGCCCGCTGGCGACCTCAAAAAGGAACGTCCCGAAGGCGAACACGTCGGTCACAGTCGAAGCCCGCCCGGTCCGCACCAACTCCGGCGCGATGTAGCCCATGGTTCCGACAATGTGGGTGGTCTGCGAATCGGTGCCGTGGTCGTAAAGCCTCGCCAATCCGAAGTCGCCTAGCCTTCCGTTCATCTCGCCGTCGAGCAACACATTGCTCGCTTTGATGTCTCTGTGGATCACCTTCTGCTCCCAGTCTTCGTGGAGGTAGAGAAGGCCCGAGGCCACGCCTTTGATGATCTTGTACCTCGTCGGCCAATCGAGACATGGCCGGAGTCGGTCGTACAGTAGCTTGTCGAGGCTGCCGTTGGGCATGTAGTCGTAGACCAAGAGGAGCTCCCCCTTTCGCCGGCAATAGCCCAACAGCCGGACGAGGTTCCGGTGCCGGAGACGGCCGAGGCTAACGATCTCTGCGACGAATTCCTTTATCCCCTGCCTCGACTCGTGAGACACTCTTTTTACGGCGACGTCCTGTTTGGTCCTCCGTAAAACCCCTCGGTAGACCCTGCCGAACCCACCATCGCCGAGTGAATTCTCCTCCGCGAAGCCGCCGGTGGCGTCGAACAAGTCCTTGTAGGAGAACCGGTGGGGGCCGTATTCCCTTTCCCAGTCTTCGAGAAGCTCCGCATACTTCATCCGTCGCCTCACCACCAAAGCCACTACGCCGGCGATCGCCAAAACAACTCCGGCGGAAGCCAGCGGGATCCCGACCTCCAAAAGCTTCGATCTGCCTCCGGATTTGGTTCGAGGAAGCGAAGGGAGCAACGAGTAGTTTAGAGGTCGCGCCGTGCCGTTGACCTTGAAGCTCCAGCCGAGGACATAGTGAGCCGTTTGACAAGAACCAGTGGAGGCAGAGAAGCCAACAAACATAGAATCCAAGAACACCGGCGAAAGATCGATCGCCCTCGATATCAGTGGCCTCCTCGGCTTCGCCATTGGAACCGGAGCCAAGGTAACATTGAGCCACATGCTCTCTTCATCATATTCCACCCAAGCTTGCATGACTTGCTTGCCGATAAGGCTCAAATTCTGGAACACACCGGTGTCGTCAGAAAAGTAACCGGCGGGGACCGAAAAGTTGGACACCACATCGTTAACATCGATCCCGACGTGGTTGTCGTTGATGTCCTGGAGATCAGGGTTAGAGATGGTGTCGAGCTCGACGGCGAAGACGTGGTTGGTGGAGTTGCCGTTGTTGGGATTGAAGAGGCCTAGGTACTGACTTCCCAGTGCGCTGGAGAAGTTGTCGGAGCCGGAGATCAAGAAGGTGAAGCCGTTGCCGCCGATGTACCGGTCTTTGATGATGGTGGCGAAGACGAAGGTGGAGGAGAAGGAGAAGATGGTCCTGTTGTGATTAGGAGGCCGGAACTGAATTTGCGATGGGTGGAAAGCATGGCCTCTCATCTGCTTCGTGTTGTTGGTGAGCCTCAAGAGGCCGTTGGAGGTGACCGTGGCAGTGCCGTCGAGGGCGAGGTTTGCTCCTTGGAAGCCGTTCAAGGTGAAGTCATCGCCGTCAACGGTGGTGACTCCTGTGGAGATGTAGTGGTGGAGGAGGAGGAACAAGAAGAGGCAGAGGAAGGTGCCCTGTGACATGTCAGCCGTTTCAATCTCTGGAACCTTTTGTCTAGATTTCGTCCACTGGATCGATGAAATCCATTTATTTATAATTATTCTGTTCCTCGAAAATTGACTAGCGAGGAATCTTGAATCAGCTTATGCAGCCGGAACCAGCAACCCAAAAGTCAACTATCCCGACTTTTCTCTCTCAGGCATTGAATAATCTACTAAGGATTAATGGATCAAATTTTATCATCCGCATTTTTCAACTTTATTTTCATTTTCATATATGTTAGAGTTGAAAGATCGAATATTCTGTTGAAGTTCATATATATAATTATAGATATTTATTAACAATCAGAAAAAAATATTAAACATAAAAATTTATAAATTAAACATTATACAACAATAACATTATATGAATCTTTCTACGTCATTGGACTCTATCCCTTACTATATCATCATCTATATTTAAATAAATTTTATCTTGTTTTATTGTTGCTAACCAAGTCTTTTTTGGTCTTCCTCTTCCTCGTTTGATGTGTATATTTGGTATCGTTTCACATCGCCTAACTGGAGCATTTATTGGTCGTCTAAGTACATGTCTGTACCACCTTAAACGTGTCTCTCGGAGCTTTCCTTCAATAGATGCAACACCAACTTTTTCTCTAATGCTCTCATTTCTTATTCTGTTCATCCTCGTATGTCCGCACATCCACATTAACATCCTCATCTCTGCAACTCTCATCTTTTGCTCATATGCTCGAGTCGTAGCCCAACATTCAGCTCCATATAACATAGCAGGTCTAATTGTCGTTTTGTAGAACTTTCCTTTAAGTTTTAGAGACACTTTACGATCACATAAAATACCCGATGCTTTCCTCCATTTCAACCATCCTGCTTGTATGCTATATAAGATATTTCTCTCAATCCCTCCATCATCTTGCAAAAATGATCCTAAATATTTAAAGCTCTCAATTCCAGACAACTCATCATCTCCTATCTTAACACTTGTCTCATTACGTCTAATATTGCTAAATTTAAATTCCATATATTCTGTCTTTACTCTACTAAGCTTAAAACCTTTCACTTCTAGTGTTTCCCGCCAAGATTCTAGTTTAGCATTTACTTCTTCACGTGTCTCATCTACTAAAACAATATCATCTGCAAACAACATGCACCACGGTAATGTGTCTTGAATGTGTCCAGTGAGTTCGTCCATGATTAGTGTAAAAAGATAGAGACTTAAAGTTGATCCTTGATGTAATCCTATTTTTATTGGAAATGCTTCAGTTAATCCACCTGAAGTCTTCATTCTGGTCGTTACTTCCTTATACATATCCTTAATTAGTTCAATATATGTTATACTAACACCTCTTTTTTCTAAAATTCTCCATATTATTTCTCTTGGAACTCTATCAAAAGCTTTTTCTAAATCAATGAATATCATGTGTAGATCCTGCTTTTGCTCTCTATACTTTTCAATTAGTTGTCTGAGAAGATGTATAGCTTCTATTGTCGACCTTCCTTGCATGAATCCAAATTGATTTTTGAGAATCATGGTCTCCTTCCTTAATCTTTTTTCTATTACTTTTTCCCAAAGTTTCATGGTATGACTCATTAGTTTAATACCCCTATAGTTTTCACAAGTTTGTATGTCTCCCTTATTCTTATATAAGGGAATTAGGATACTTACCCTCCATTGATCAGACATCCTTTTTGTTTTCAATATCATGTTAAATAATTTTGTAAGTCATTCAATACCTTGTTTCCCTAGACACTTCCATACCTCTATCGGAATATCATGTAGTCCAATAACTTTTTCATTTTGCATTCCATTTAAAACTTGTTCTACTTCTGAAATTTGAATTCTACGATAAAAATTTAAATTTCTATACTCATTTGACCTACTTAAATTACCTAAATTAAGTTGGTCTTCTAAACCTTCATTAAAAAGTTGATAAAAATATCTCTTCCACTGCTCTTTTATTTCTTCATCATTTACTAGTACCCTATTGCATTCATCTTTAATACATCTTATTTTGATTAAGATCTTTTGTCTTCCTCTCTCTCACTTTAGCTATTCTATAAATGTCTCTTTCCCCTTCTTTTGTATCTAATTTTCGATATAACCGTTCAAAAGTTTCAGTCTTAGCTTCATTCACTGCTTTCTTAGCTTCTTTTTTGGCTATTGTATATTTTTTCAAATTTTTCTCATTTTTACAAATATTTAATTTCTTATATGCTATTTGTTTTTCCTTGACTTTCTCTTGTATTTTTTCATTCCACCACCAAGATTCTTTACTTGGTGGTGCATGTCCCTTTGACTCACTGAGTACACTCTTAGCTACTATTTTCAATTTTGATATCATCTTATCTCACGTCGTATATGTCATCTAATACTTGTACTCCTACCTTCTCTTTGAATATATTTAGTTTCTCATCCTTTAACTTCCACCACTTAATTCTAGGGGTCGTGTATATTTTCCTTCTATTAATACTATGTTTGAGGCGTATATCCAATACTACTAACCTATGTTGAGTAGTTAAACTTTCTCCAGGAATAACCTTACAATATTTACAAATCTTTCTATCTCTCTTCCTAACCATAAGAAAGTCAATTTGTGATTTATTATTTCCACTTTTGAACGTGACTAAGTATTCTTCTCTTTTCTTAAAAAATATATTAGCTAGTATAAGATCATATGCTATTGCAAAATCCAATATAGTTTTACCTTCTTCATTTCTTGTTCCAAACCCATAACCCCCATGCACCCTCTCATATTCGTCATTTTTCACTCCGACATGCCCATTTAAATCACCTCCTATTAAAATCATCTCATTTGATGAAATATTTTGTAATACTTCATCCAAGTCCTCCCAAAACCTTAATTTGGTATTTTCATCTAATCCTATTTGAGGTGCATATACACTAATTACGTTTATAGTTTCTTTCTCCACTACTATTTTGAGAGCTATAATTCTATCCCCTTTCTAATTACTCCTACAACTTCATCCTTTAACGAACTATCAACAATAATACCCACTCCATTTCTTGTTTTACTCTTGTCTGTATACCATAACTTAAAACCCGAGTTCTCTATCGTCTTTGCCTTCTCACCAACCCATTTTGTCTCTTGTACACATACAATATTAATTTTTCTTCTAATCATCATATCTACTATCTCCATTGTTTTACCAGTGAGGGTTTCTATGTTCCATGTACCAAATCTTAGACTACTAGTTTTTCTATAATATTTGTTCTTACCCAACCTATGGTGTGAGAACTCTTGCTTATTTAACACTACACCCAAGTTCTCATGGAGATGTAGCGGTCCTTGCCGATAAGTTGCAGTCAGACCCAGCAACGTGAACTTTAGCATATTTTTCACTACACCCGAGTTCTGAAAATATAGCGGTCCTTGCCGAGACATTACAGTCGGACTCTGTAACGCGTTCATTCCGGGGAACAACCTAGCATTAGCACAATAGTTTGATTGATTCATTCATTGAACATTTATCTTAGGTTAACGCTGGCTGACAACCTAATGCAACCCTTCTCCTTTATCCGGGCTTGGGACCGGCCACGACAAGGTTAACTTATCATGGGCGGAGTTAAATTAAACAGTATACAATAAATAAAAAATATTAAAATAGATTATTATATATATATATATATATATATATGAGTAAGATTTTATTAGACTTGCCTCCGTATTTGAATTCTTCGAAAATTTTTATAAATGTATGATTATCTATTTATTTAATCGGATCCAAAAATTTCTTCTATATGTTCTTATTGGATATAGAATCCTCCATTAGATTTGAAGAAAATTATCATCCCTATTACCAACCTAAACAAAATGCCAACCAGGGTTATTGGGGCCTCCATCCGGGACCTAAATTTTTTTAACATTATAAGGGCTTTTATATAGAGCTCAAAAAAAATTTTATGTTAAAATTGACCTTGGACTGGAGCTCATTTATCAAGGTTTTATTCGGGACCTCAAAATCATCACATGGTCATTCTAGAAATTTCTAAAATGTATTCAGTGATTGTTGGCTATGCATTATCGACATATCTTTCTTAAGATCTTGTCATATTCTTGGTCGGATCTTCGGACTCTAGTAAATGTAGAGTTTGAGCTAGCTCTCAGTCGCTATTAGAAGCTTTTGACTAGTCGTGGCACAAGTGAAAGGTGAACCATATGGTTCACATGGAGTGGTAGGAAACCAAGGGTGATCAAGGGGTTATGCATATGGGTCCTCGTAAATACTTCCATCGCTTATGTTTTGTTTGGATGGATTCTTGCTAAATCTAGTGTTGGATTAGCTAGTTAGCTCATGAACAACTTGAATGCAAGATCTTCCGACAATATTTTTTTCGACAATTTATCAAAAGACACACTTAAAGTTTGGCATTGACCAAAAGACGTCGGAGGTTTGAAAATGCCCAAAAGGCACATTTCTTTTCCATTTACTCCTCAAATGAAGTCGACTTTTTCTTCTCCTTCTTCTCTTCTTTACATGTAATAATTTTTTCTTTTTCTTTCCTCTTATATAAAATTAAATCTTTTTCTCTCTTTGCATGCATGCAACAACCAATGTAATGTTGTTTTTAAAAATCAATACTGCAGTTAAATTACACCAGTACTACAGTGATGGTAGTTTCTAAAAATAACACTATGATAGTATTGGTGTGTTATAGTGTTGGTTTTTTAAAATAGTAAAGAATGACATATTTTGACTCCAGAGCACAGTAAAAAGTCATAAGAGTTGGAATGTGTCCAATTGAAAATCTCTAGGTCAATCAATGGAGTTTTGATTGAAATTCATTGATGGGCCTAAAAGATTTAAATTTTTGAAAAGTTGACATATAATGAAAGAGAATAGTAAAGTGAAGGTATTTATAGTGTTCATGCTTAGTTCTGAAATCCTTACAATAAGTTATGTATACATATTAATTGCTTTAAAGTCATAAACTTTAAAAATGTTCTGATTACTACTGTTAATTATGACTTTGAGTTGATATTTTTGAGCATATATAGACTCTGAGACACTTTAAAAACTTATAGCATTTTGAATGAGTCCGATCGGAGTTCTCTAAGTTTGAAACTCATTGATGGGCATAGGGGATTTGAATTTTTGAAAAGTTTACATGTAATAGAAAAATTTAATATAGTAAAGGTATATATGGTGTTCATGCCTTATTTTGACACCTCTATAATGAGTTATGTATATGCGTCAATTAAAATTTTCTCTGCCTTTTTCATGCATGCAATAACACTGTGGTACTGTTTTTTAAAAATCAACGACACATTTTAATTACACCAACACCATGATAGAGTTGATTTTGAAAAATCAACAAGTGGTGCTGAAAACAACACTAATGCTGATTTCGAAAATCATCACCAAGTGGTGTTGAAAATCAACAAAATTGTGGTGTACTTCAAAAACTTGTAGCACTTGAAATGGATTTAATTGGAGTTTTTTTAGGTATATCAATGAATTTTGATCGAAACTCATTGATGAATCTAGAGGATTTGAATTTTTGAAAAGTTGACATGTAATGAACAAGGATAGTGCAGTGAAGGTATTTATGATGTCCATGTCTAGTTTTGATATATCTACTATAAGTTATTCATATGTGTCAATTATCTTAAAATCATAAACTTTAAAAACTTTCTGATTACTACTGTTAATGACTTCGAGTTGATATTTTTGGACACATATAAACTTTGAGACACTTCAGAAACCTACAACATTTGAAATGAAAGAACCAAGTGGTATCAAAGCACCAATCAATACTATGGTGTTGATTTTCGAAAATCAACACCACAGTGGAGCTAATTTCGAAAATCAACACCATAGTGTTGATTGGTGCTGATTTTCAGCACCACTTGATGCTAATTTTTGAAAACTAGCACACCCGTGGTGTTAGTATAATTAAACTGTGGTGCTAGTTTTTAAAAATAAGTGCCACAGTGATTGTTGCATGCATAAAAAGGAGAGAGAAAAGTTTAATTGACGTATACATATACATAATTTATCATAGGGATGCCAAAATAGGACAAGAACATAATAAATACCTTCAATGCACTACTCTCTTCAAATTATTGATCTATAGAAGGAAAGGGGCGTGCTCATGAGCTTCCTATACACCTTCCCGATCGCATCCTTTTCCATTTCCTCAAAAGTCCTCGATCAATTTCTCTCAGAATAAGTTACCTTCCTCACAAGCATATTCAAGGAGTTCTAACTCCAAAAACTTTATGCAAACTCAATTGAATATAACTTAACACTCATTTTATAGGTATAAAGAAGTGGACGAAAGGGAAGCACACTTTTGATGAACAAACTGTTACTTGGAAAAGAATTCATGAATATGACCTAGTCAATGATGATAAAGATATACCAATTATCGAGGTTAAATTGTCAGGTGGTAGTGATTCATTTTATTGTATTTGATGGGGTCTCGACACACTTGAACTTCTCCTCTTCCCTCATCTATGGAGAGTAGAGTTTGTTAGCCTTCGAAGATGCCACCGTTGATCCCAATCTGCAAATGGAAATAACATTAAATGTGAGTCGACTTTATCATCGTGATCCCTCTGATGATGAAGTTTCCATTGAGAAAGGAAGAAGAATGTAGTAGAACAGAGAAGAGAAGAGAAGAGAAGAAAAAGAGAAGAGAAGATCTTCAAGCAAGAAGAGTTATCTCCGCATGTCAGAATAGAGAAAGAATCATCTCCTTCCTTTTACCTTCTATGGACCTTATATAGTAGATCATAACCGCCTCACCAACCATACCTATTTGACAGTCATACCCCTTGTAGGACTGTTGGGGGACAACCACTATATGAAATCTCTACTTGGTATGCTTCGCTTCATGTTTGCTATGCATTGAGGAGACTAGAATATAACACGTGGATTGCCACATATTGAGGAATTACCCTTTAGTGTGATCATTGGAGGATTAGGCATAACAATCGTTATTTGGAATCTTTTACGTGATCCCTAAGTCTTATTATTGAGACTCCAGTTCTCGGGAAGGTAGGAATGCTTGGGAGAACCAATGCTCGGGAAAATCAATAGTACTCGGAAGAACCAATAGTATTTGGAAAAAATAGTAGTGTTAAAAAAAACAAACAGTGCTCGTGAAAACCAACAGTGCTCGGGAGAACCAACAATGCTCGAGAGAATCAATAGTGCTCGGGAAAGCTAGGAGTGCTCAAGAAAACTAGAAGAGCCAATAGTGCTCAGGAACTCTAGGAGTGTTGGGAGAACCAGTAGAGTCAATAGTGCTCGGGAAAGCTAGGAGGCCGGGAGAACCACTAGAGTTGATAGTGCCTGAGAGTAATCAACAAAGGTGCTCGGAAAATCGAGTGTTCAGGAGAACCTACAGTGCTTGAAAAACCAATAGTGTTAGGGAAAACCAATAGTGCTTAGAAAAATCAGTAGTGCTCGAGAAAGCTAGGAGTACTCATAAGTCCTTAATCAAAAATTCTGGATATCATCACATATACCCCCCTTTCAGTCAGACTGAAAAGTGAAATCGAATGAAGTCTGATAAATGTATAATCAAAGAATAGTTACCTAGATAGGAAATGAACATGATGATACTCGATAAAATTGACAGGGCTCGAGGAACTCAAAAGATATCAATAAATCCTCCAAATAGAAACAAGCCCATGTTGTAAGAACATAGCGACCAAAATGGGGGATTACAGAAAACACCTTCTTTTGCCTTTTATTCGGATGTTTCACAAGAGTTAAGAATTATCTTCTAGTTATCCTAGGAGAACCAACAATGCTCGAGAGAATCAATAGTGCTCGGGAAAGCTAGGAGTGCTCGGGAAAACTAGTAGAGCCAATAGTGCTCGAGAAAGCTAGGAGTGCTCGAGAGAACTAGTAGAGCCGATAGTGCTCGGGAAAGCTAGGAGTGTTGGGACAACTAGTAGAGTCGATAGTGCTCGAGACAACCAACAGTGCTAAGGAAAAAGTAGTGTTCGAGAGAACCTACAGTGCTTGAAAAAACCAGTAGTGTTAGGGAAAACCAATAGTGCTTAGAAAAATCAGTAGTGCTTGGGAAAGCTAGGAGTACTCGTAAGTCCTTAATAAAAAATTCTAGATACTATCACATATCCCCCCTTTCAGTCAGACTGAAAAGTGAAATCGAATGAAGTCTGATAAATGTATAATCAAAGAATAGTTACCTGGATAGGAAATGAACATGATGATACTCGATAAAATTTATAGGGCTCGAGGAACTCAAAATATATCAATAAATCCTCCAAACAGAAACAAGCCCATGTTGTAAGAACATAGCGACCAAAATGAGGGGTAACAGAAAACACCTTCTTTTTTCCTTTTATTCGAATGTTTCACAAGAGTTAAGAATTATCTTCTAGTTATCCTGGGATTTTAAATAAAAATGCCAATGAGACGAGGAATATTGGGTATTCCATTGGGCTGGAAGGAGTAGGAGCTAGTGATAGCTTCTGTGTTTTAAACTCAATCCTTTAATGTTAAGACTCCCAAACTCCAAGGTGTTCATCTCATGAGCTCTCGACTTTTTGAGTTCCTGATTCCTCTTATTCATGTGGGCCCACTCCTTATTGTCTAAACTTTGTTTCATGGGCTTATTCCTTGGATCCCTTGGATATCCAGTCAGAGGCCCATCCCATTGGCATCATTAGCCACCCCTTGAAATAGTCAGACGATTTCCTTAAATTTGATGTTAGCGAATGTGCTCTTATAAATGCCATACCACCATCGCATCCTGGCTAGGCGTTTGAATAGTCAGTTCCCCTCAACGCTCTCCCATGCTACTATCATCTTAGGGTTTTATGTCCGCATGTCTCTAGGTCCCCATTTGCCTTGGTGTTTGAATGTCGCCTTGTCCCCTCTCTCTCATGCTTCGAACTCCCCGATCATCATTAGTTGTCTCTATTAAAGCCTCTTTAAAACGACATCATTGTTGTCATCGATGCCTACTCTGCTTACATTTCCTCTTCCTCGGCAACCCCCCTCCTTCTCTACCAAGTAAGTGTCATAGCCTCCTCTTCCAAGACTTCTTCCTTCAAGGCCTCCTCTTCCAAAGCCCTCTAATTCCCCTAGTCTTCGTTGGTTCGAGGTCACCTCTTTCAGAATCACCCCATCCCACCCTTTACTTCCCAAACCTACCAACCATCCTCACCACCTCCCTCACAGTTGTGCCTGCTTTTTCCTATGCCAGCTTAAAGGCGGCCTACGATTCCATATCTCACTAATATACCTTCGCATCACCAATTTCTACCAGATCTCTCTAAACCAACTTGCTCTAAATGCCTTCGGCATTTTGGTTGAGGTGGTTATCATTTTTCGTCACCTGCAACTTCCCCTTTCACCCGCCATGTTCCACTTTTTCTTCCAAATGCAGATGGCGAAGGCCGAGGTATTTTATTTTACAGGTCATTCTGGTTGTAAATTCTTTAGGGATATGCATTCCTCCCACAAGGACTGGAAGAGTCTTTAGTTTTATGTTCGACTTCCCACTACCCTTCCATACTCTACCACTTGGCGCACAGAGATTCCTGAGCTTCCCGATCTCAAGCAGTACCACGCCTCCTGCCCCTTCGACTCTGCCCTCAATAATCTTCGAGATCAGCCTTACAACATTCAGTATCTTCTGGATGACCATCTTCTTGGGCATTTCAAACTCTCTCCCTTCATACCTAATGACCTTACCCTGATTGTAGCTTTTCTTACTTATTTTACTTCCACCTCAGAAATACTAATTTCATTTTCTTTTTGCAGATGACTTCATGCAGCTGCCATGTTGAGAGTGCCCTTCAAAAGTCCACCAAGGGTAAGTCATTTGTGGGAGGGCCCTGTACGACTGCTCCTCGCACGACTACCTCGTCTCCGTCGTCCTTTGAGCATTAAGGTGAGGGAGATCCTTTAGCTGAGACCTTGCACTGGGAATTACACTTGTTCAATTGACTCGCTGAACCCTCGCCAAGCGACGAAGGGGAGTCGTCAGGTCTTCTGCCAACACACCCAGTACTCCATCCTTGTTATCCCAGGAAGAATCTTCCCATCCTTGTCATCAGCTACGTCCGCTAAGTTTGTCCTCTCCTCCTCTAGGAGATGACCCTGAGACAACTCTGGTCGAGTCCTTGCCCAAAGTTCAGAGCCATCCTTGCCCATCTTGCCTTCTCCCCTACGTCCAATGCTCCCTCCATCCCCTCCATCCTCCATACATTCCCCATCCTCCTATGAAAATTCACCACGACCATCACCCACACCGTCCCATACAACCACCCTTCCCTACATTTCCTTCACCATTTCGGCTGGCAAGGTGGAGGTCACGGATGTAGAGGCCTCGAGAGACCCTACCTTCACTCCTGAAGAGCCCAAGTCCCCATCTTGCGAGCCTTCAAATCTCCTTATGCCGACTTCGCTCCCCCTACCTTTGTTTTGGCTGAGCCCACATCATTATCTTCTCCACATCCCTTGAACATTACACCCCCTGTCGTCCTTTCCTCTTCCACTGCTACCCCTCCTCATCATCCCGGGTTTGAGGAAGTCCCTGATTTAGTCACTTTACGCCCCTTGAGTGCAAAATTTTGCTCCCTTCTCTAAGTCCATGCACTTAAGGAGCTATGACTCTTAAACTAGGCTGAGATCCAACTCCTCCGAGTGCATGCGAAGATGCTTGAATTTGATAAGACTCAATTTCTATTCTCGCCTTATCCTTATCTATTTTCTTGGCTCTGACTATCTTCCCTTGTACAGGTTTGTTCTAACTATGATGACTTGTCAAGTCATCTATCCCTTTACCAAGGTTGGATGGCATCTTGGAATGCCACCCTCCAAGCACACATCGGTCAGCTAACTTGGTAGTTGTCTAAACCCTTGTGACACGAGTTTGATCTAACAGAGGTTGAGATGGCCTTGAAGAAAAGTTGTGAGGCAGGGATCTCGCTTGTCAGGGGAGCCAAGATGAAGCACGTCACCAAGACGACTCCATGGGCAACCAGTTAGAGAGGTGCCAAGCCCAGTTGCAGGAAGAGATGGTCGGGTAGAAGGCAACACAGTCGAAGATAGCCCAACTGAGAAATAAAGTGGTCGCGGAGGACAAACAAAGTCTTTACGTCACAGAGGAGAGGGATCAAGTCATCTCTCAACTTCTAGAACATGGTACCCTTCTCACCCATGTGTGGATCGAGGCCTCCCGTTGTACCACTCAACTAGTGGAGCTCAAGGCGACAACCTCTAAAATCTCCCTTGACACTGTGACCCTAGTCACAGAAATGAGAGCACAATAAATCGATCTTTCAAGCAATCTCCAAGTCCCTGCCGAGGGATTGAAGATTATGGCCCGAGATAAGGCTAAAGCACAGGATGCTTTGGCAACACATCGCAACTCGGAGGAAGAGTGTGGGAAAGCTCAAGAAAAGGAGCTGCTTGCTCAGCTGGGCTCGAAGACCACCTCATTCTTTCAGATGGGGTTCAAGGGTGTCGTTCACCAATTCACCGTTTGAGGCTACCCCCCACCCAAGGATTCTAGGTTCATTGACTGTTAGGCAACCCTGCTTGCGTATCCTCGTGAGACTTTTGATTTGTAATGGATTCACCTTTTCCCTTTCCTACTTTTGTAAGGCCACATGCTTAATGGAACCACCATTTGCATCTTTTCATTAATCTTGCCTTGTCATTCATCTTCTAAACACCTCGACTCGATTCGAACCTTTGCTAGTAATATCGATTGACCTCGTGTACGAACCACCATACCGCACTTAGTTGTTCCCTCACCAAACATTAACTAACCTCACCTAAGTTTTTTTGGGAAGGTTGATAATAGGTGTATTGTCGTGATACAATATTAAACAATTTTACTATATATCGAACCCCTTTTATACTAATGCAATATAGAGATGACTAGGATCATCTTCCAACAAGTGTAATCAATAGAGTGGTAGTCTTAAGATCAATAGTTATTGTTTAGATTTTTCTATTATAAATGGGGGGTTTGGATTAGGAATTCTAAATCTACTAAATGAATGACCATGCAAATAATTAAAGTTCTAACCTAGCAGTGCAAGTATACATTCAAACAAGTAAATAATGCAAGAATTTAATCAAACACTTAAAATGCAATAATTGAAACAACAACAACTGGAAAAGGAATTAAGATAAACACCTAATGTGCACAAATGTAAAACTAACACTAATATAAGAGGCATTTAACCAAATATTTGACATGCATACAAAATTAACTAAGTGCAGGTAAAATAATAAAGATAAATGATGATCAATTGAAATCCCAAAATGTGTCTGAAGTGTGGACAAAGGTCTTCATGGAAAAAATTCAGTGGAGAGTTGATCGAGTCTCTGGTGATGAGTCGTGGATGCGAGATGACTCAGACTCCATATTTCGGGAGCCTGGTGGAAGATTCGAGCTCTTGCAGATTCAGTTGAGCTCGAATGAGTGTTATTGGAAGCAGAGCTTCTTCTTGAATCCGAAGAACAAGATGGATGCCGATGGAATGGTGGATGATGTTAGAATCCTTGGTGGAGTGGCTCTTCCCTCGAATTCGAAGCAGAGAAAGGGATGGAAGGTGTGGAGGACGGAGGCTAGGACTCTTAGGGCTCAAAAGATGAAGTGTTCTTCAGTTTGAACATCTTTAATAGCCATTCCCAGCTGCATCATCATGTTGTGACACAACCATGGTGGCCATGCACTGTGGTGCACCACAACCACAACAAGAGTCGTCCATAACTATTGTCAGGGTCATAGCTTGGTCATGGGCCCCTATGGAAATCTCTTCGCTTTGCTTTCTTTGCTCCCACAACTTGGAACATGGCCTGGGTGTGTTTGTGACCACAATATGGTCCTATTTCCTTGATGAATAGGGCCCAAAACTCCTTGATTGTTCTTCCTCAGATACCCTACAAAATAAAATATGCTTCAAATTAGTCAATGAAACCATCAATTAGAAGGTTTTTGTATTAAGGCACTAAAATAATATAATACCCTTAAAACATGATAAATATGACAAATTAAACATCAGTGAATTAAAATATTGAGGAATGAATCAAAATAACGTGTCAAAATGTGACTTATCAATTCCCACACTTATTCTTTCATGTCTCGTGCAAGTAAACAAAACTAAGCAAACAACTAAAGATGCATTCCCCTGACAATTCTCAATCACACTTAGAAAATCGTAATAAAGAGTTATCTAGGGTTATCAATTCTTAAAGACCGAAGTATTCATGAATGCAAATCTTACACTGGTTAACAAGCATAGTGATTTCAATTCATCCTGAATAAACTGAGAATGACTAAGTCTCACAAGATAAGTGGTAGTTGCTCTCTCTCTCTCTCTCTCTCTCTCTCTCTCTCTCTCTCTCTCTTGTATACATGTAATGGTGGAGTTCACTCGAGCTACTTATGATTTATGCACTACCATATGCTTACTTTTCTTCTACTCTTCATCACTATCGTATACATACGAATACACAATTTTAAAGGCTTATTAGAATGCAAGGGAAATATGAGTTAAAACAAATAATGATATGAGGGCAAGAAAAATAATGACACGAAATAGATAAGGAAAAGTTCAAAGTAATGAAGACATGGAATATTGGAATGTTACATAAATGAGTACAAGAAAACATTTGCCCCAAAAGTTTTCATCCAAGCTTTCAACAATATAATAAACATGCAACTTGTAGGATTGGGAAGTGCACTAGAGGGGGTGAAAGCACTCATCGCTTTTCTCTATTAGAAGTGCTAGTAGCAGCGGAAATAATAAAGTAATAATAACGAAGATACTAATTTTACTTAGTTCTCAACCCCCCAGGGAAAGTGTGTCCAAGGCTTATGCACAGGCGTCTGTCCACTATTTCTTCTCCTTTTCGGAGGCGGAGAAACCTCTTACAAAGTTTGTAGTCAATCATAAATAAATATGATATAAATGCATATAAATGAATTCAAACACTTATAATGATCGGTTTGGAAGCCCTGATCATCTCACACTCCTTCTAACGCTTCCTTGGTCGCATGAACCGAACCTTAATGCCAAGTACAAAAGTTAGTATGTTGTGATAGATTATCTGAAGCTTCCGTTCGAGCACACTTTTATAGAACTTATCTAGGCACCTAGAAACCTTCTAGGTGCATTCACTTGATCGTAATTAGATCCGCATCAACTGGGCTTTATCCTATTCTAGGCACCTGGAAGGGATCTAGGTGCTTGAAACATATGCTTATATTAAACTCTTCCAAACTACTCTCTCCCACACTTAAAATTTTGTTTGTTTCAGACAAAACATTCATTATGGAACATCCAAATTTCCACATTCAAAGGAAAAATATAGAGGAATAAATGGAGGAAATAAAAATGATACGATAAACGATAAGAGTATTATTTAATAAGATGTAACAACTAAAGAAACAAAAAAAATTATAGATTAACAATAACCACAAGTGCACTAAGCACAAGCAATAAAAATATGCTCAATCCTCTCTAAGTAAACAAAAATTATCAATTCAATCTATTAATATGAAATCCATTACCAACTAGTAACCATATAGTATTAAAGAATCCAGTCATGATAATAAATCTCGAAATTTGGCAATCAAATTTAACTAGATTTCACAACTTCTAAGATGGTATAAAGGAATGCATAAGAGATTTTATCTTAAAAATTTGTAAAATAAAAACTCGACAAATAAAACATAACAGCTAAAACAAAAACAAGTAAAGCAAAGAAACATATAAACAAAGAAAAAGAAAAGAGATGGAACAAACTCCCCTAAGTTCTTGATGATTGGAGGCGGTTACGTATTGCTGGAACCTATTTGGTCACATGCACACCCAGCTTTAATCCTAAGGATTTTAAACGAAGCGGAGAATGAGATCTGCATTCCAGAGAACTAGGTTTCGGGTCGACCAAACAAGTAGTCTTCATGAGATTTATGTCATCAAGCACTGCTTCCTCTATTGTCGTATCCTCAAAAAATCTTCCAAGTGGTTGCAGATGGCTCAGTTGAAGGAGCCAGTCTGAAGGTTGAATAATGTTAGTTTGAGTAAAAACAACTCCCTCCGATAGCATCACCTTATTGTATGTTTTCTCTGACGATCAGAGGTGATTCATCAGATGTATCCATCCTGGGGGATGAATTATTCTATTTGTTGTTAGGGTTTTATTGTATAGAAATGTTTGAGACTTTGACTGTAATGAGAGTGTCTAGTTTGGAGACCTCTGTAATGCCCGTAAAATTTCTAGCAATTTTACAAGAATTTTTAGCATGAATATAATGGGCTTTATGTGGGCTCTTTCAAAAATAAAAGAAATAGAGCCAAAAAGGATGCAAGGCCTAGGAATTGAACCCCAAACCTCTAGTAGATACCTAAGCCCTAAAGATGCATCCAATAACTAGAATCCCAATAGGGTTGTGCTATTAGAGGAATATGGGAAATTATAGTTAAGGGTAAGGGAGACTAAGGGACACTTCAAGTGAATAAATAGGGGAATGAGGAGACATGAGAAATCAAAGTTGGCATCTTCTCCTTCTCTTCTTCTTCCTCACCGAAACCTACCCCTCTCCCTTTCCATTTTTCCGAGATCTATCCAAGCAAGAAGAAGGCTTTAGGTTTGGAATCCCTTAGGGTATCTTCCAACTAATAGCAAAGCGAAGGAAGTAAGTATCCCCTCACCTGCATACAAGTAGTTTTTCGATTGATGTTGTTATGTCAAACTCTTCATGAACCATTCGGCCAAGACCTTTACTTGAGTTTTCATTGAGGATCCATGCCATACCTTGTATGACTATGATGTTGATGGGTTGCTAAATAGGCTAGGTTTAAGTGTTTGACCTCAAAAACCCCAAGGAACTTTCGGCCAAGACCATTACTTGTGCTCTCCATGATGATCCATACTTTACCTTGTATTAATATGAAGATAATAGGTTTCTAGATGGGTTTGGTTAAGTGGTTGACCCTCAAACCCTTCTAAGACTCTCGGCCAAGTCCCTTTGAACCCCTAATGTGTTTTTTTTATGTTATGGTTTAGATGAGTTTATGCTATGTTTTGATGTTAGATGAAGATAACATGTTCTATGCTAGGTTTTAAATGAGTTCATGCCATATTGATGGTAGAAGAAGATGACATGTTCTATGCCATGCTATAGATGGGTTCATGCTATGTTTTGATGGTAGATGAAGATAACATGTTGTTGGCTAACCTAGAGTTAAGTGGTTGAGCCTTTAAGCCCTTTGAACCATTCGGCCAAGACCCCTAATGTGTTTTCTATGCCATGTTTAGAGGAGTTCATGATTACTTTTGATGTTAGGTGAAGATAACATAACCTAGAGTAAGGGGTTGAGCCTTTAAGCCCTTTGAACCATTCGGCCAAGACCCCTAATGTGTTTTCTATGCCATGTTTAGATAAGTTCATGATGACTTTTGATGTTAGATGAAGATAACATGTTGTTGGCTAACCTAGAGTTAAGTGGTTGAGCCTTTAAGCCCTTTGAACCATTCGGCCAAGACCCATTTAGGCCTATCATGCTATGATCTATAAATTACCATGTTGTGTTTTGAATGTAGATATAGGTAACATGTGAAAGCTAAGCTAGATTTAAGAAATGGATCTTAGGTTGTCTTGGAACTCTCGGCCAAGGTTTATCTAAAATCCTAAGTGCCCTCCCATGCCATGCTTTATATGCTAAATAATTAACATGTGGTTAGTTAGACCATATATAAGTTGTTTGGTGTTTAAAACTTTGATAGAGCTCCATGAAGTTTAGGTTACTCCATGTATACTTGTTCATGATGTTTATGCCTTATGCCATGCCCTATATGTGTGTGATGTTAACATGATGTTAAGGGGTCCTTGCTCAAGTGGTTTAGCATGATTAGTTATGTCACTACCATATGTCTATGTCAATAGTAGGGATGCATGATAAATTTCTGCTCATTACCATGTTAAATGTATGATCATGTTATGCTCATTGCTTTGTAATTGTATGAATGTATGATGTTTTATAAAGAAGGAACATGATATGCATGAAAAGAAATATGATATGTTATGAAGAAGAAATATGTTATGAAAGCAATATGATATGTTATGAAGAAGAAATATGTTATGATGTATGATATGTTATGAAGAAGAAATATGTTATGAAAAGCAATATGTTATGAAAAAGAAATATGTTATGATATGAAGAGGAAACATGATATGCTATGATTAGAAACACGATATGTTTATGATTAGAAACACGATATGTAGTAGAACAGAGAAGAGAAGAGAGGAGAAGAGAAGAGCAGAGAAGAGAAGAAAAAGAGAAGAGAAGAGCTTCAAGCAAGAAGAGTTATCTCCGCATGCCAGAATAGAGAAAGAATCATCTCCTTCCTTTTACCTTCTATGGACCTTATATAGTAGATCATAACCGCCTCACCAACCATACCTATTTGACAGTCATACCCCTTGTAGGACTGTTAGGGGACAACCACTATATGAAATCTCTACTTGGTATGCTCTGCTTCATGTTTGCTATGCATTGAGAAGACTAGAATATAACACATGGATTGTCACATATTAAGGAATTACCCTTTAGTGTGATCATTGGAGGATTAGGCATAACAATCGTTATTGGGAATCTTTTCTGTGATCCCTAAGTCTTATTATTGGAGACTGAGTTCTCGGGGAAGGTAGGAATGCTTGGGAGAACCAACAGTGCTCGGGAAAATCAATAGTACTCGGAAGAACCAATAGTATTTGGAAAAACCAGTAGTGTTAAAAAAAACAAACAGTGCTCGTGAAAACCAACAGTGCTCGGGAGAACCAACAATGCTCGAGAGAATCAATAGTGCTCGGGAAAGCTAGGAGTGCTCAAGAAAACTAGTAGAGCCAATAGTGCTCAGGAAATCTAGGAGTGTTGGGAGAACCAGTAGAGTCAATAGTGCTCGGGAAAGCTAGGAGTGCTGGGAGAACCACTAGAGTCGATAGTGCTCGAGAGAATCAACAGTTCTCAGGAAAATCAGTAGTGTTCAGGAGAACCTACAGTGCTTGAAAAAACCAGTAGTATTAGGGAAAACCAATAGTGCTTAGAAAAATCAGTAGTGCTCGAGAAAGCTAGGAGTACTCATAAGTCCTTAATCAAAAATTCTGGATATCATCACATATCCCCCCCTTTCAGTCAGACTGAAAAGTGAAATCGAATGAAGTCTGATAAATGTATAATCAAAGAATAGTTACCTAGATAGGAAATGAACATGATGATACTCGATAAAATTGACAGGGCTCGAGGAACTCAAAAGATATCAATAAATCCTCCAAATAGAAACAAGCCCATGTTGTAAGAACATAGCGACCAAAATGGGGGATAACAGAAAACACCTTTTGCCTTTTATTCGGATGTTTCACAAGAGTTAAGAATTATCTTCTAGTTATCCTAGGAGAACCAACAATGCTCGAGAGAATCAATAGTGCTCAGGAAAGCTAGGAGTGCTCGGGAAAACTAGTAGAGCCAATAGTGCTCGAGAAAGCTAGGAGTGCTCGAGAGAACTAGTAGAGTCGATAGTGCTTGAGAAAGCTAGGAGTGTTGGGAGAACCAGTAGAGTCGATAGTGCTCGAGAGAACCAACAGTGCTAAGGAAAAAGTAGTCTTCGAGAGAACCTACAGTGCTTGAAAAAACCAGTAGTGTTAGGGAAAACCAATAGTGCTTAGAAAAATCAGTAGTGCTTGGGAAAGCTAAGAGTACTCGTAAGTCCTTAATAAAAAATTCTAGATACCATCACATATCCCCCCTTTCAGTCAGACTGAAAAGTGAAATCGAATGAAGTCTGATAAATGTATAATCAAAGAATAGTTACCTAGATAGGAAATGAACATGATGATACTCGATAAAATTGATAGGGCTCGAGGAACTCAAAATATATCAATAAATCCTCCAAACAGAAACAAGCCCATGTTCTAAGAACATAGCGACCAAAATGGGGGGTAACAGAAAACACCTTCTTTTTTCCTTTTATTCGAATTTTTCACAAGAGTTAAGAATTATCTTCTAGTTATCTTGGGATTTTAAATAAAAATGCCAATGAGACGAGGAATATTGGGTATTCCATTGGGCTGGAAGGAGTAGGAGCTAGTGATAGCTTCTGTGTTTTAAACTCAATCCTTTAATGTTAAGACTCCCAAACTCCAAGGTGTTCATCTCACGAGCTCTCGACTTTTTGAGTTCCTGATTCCTCTTATTCATGTGGGCCCACTCCTTATTGTCTAAACTTTGTTTCATGGGCTTATTCCTTGGATATCCAGTCAGAGGCCCATCCCATTGGCATCATTAGCCACCCCTTGAAATAGTCAGACGATTTCCTTAAATTTGATGTTAGCGAATGTGCTCTTATAAATGCCATACCACCATCGCATCCTGGCTAGGCGTTTGAATAGTCAGTTCCCCTCAACGCTCTCCCATGCTACTATCATCTTAGGGTTTTATGTCCGCATGTCTCTAGGTCCCCATTTGCCTTGGTGTTTGAATGTCGCCTTGTCCCCTCTCTCTCATGCTTCGAACTCCCCGATCATCATTAGTTGTCTCTATTAAAGCCTCTTTAAAATGACTTCATTGTTGTCATCGATGCCTACTCCGCTTACATTTCCTCTTCCTCGGCAACCCCCCTCCTTCTCTACCAAGTAAGTGTCATAGCCTCCTCTTCCAAGACTTCTTCCTTCAAGGCCTCCTCTTCCAAAGCCCTCTAATTCCCTTAGTCTTTGTTGGTTCGAGGTCACCTCTTTCAAAATCACCCCATCCCACCCTTTACTTCCCAAACCTACCGACCATCCTCACCACCTCCCTCGCAGTTGTGCCTGCTTTTTCCTATGCCAGCTTAAAGGCGGCCTACGATTCCATATCCCACTAATATACCTTCGCATCACCAATTTCTACCAGATCTCTCTAAACCAACTTGCTCTAAATGCCTTCGGCATTTTGGTTGAGGTGGTTATCATTTTTCGTCACCTGCAACTTCCCCTTTCACCCGCCATGTTCCACTTTTTCTTCCAAATGCAGATGGCGAAGGCCGAGGTATTTTATTTTACAGGTCATTCTGGTTGTAAATTCTTTAGGGATATGCATTCCTCCCACAAGGACTGGAAGAGTCTTTAGTTTTATGTCCGACTTCCCACTACCCTTCCATACTCTACCACTTGGCACACAGAGATTCTTGAGCTTCCCGATCTCAAGCAGTGCCACGCCTCCTGCCCCTTCGACTCTGCCCTCAATAACCTTCGATACCAGCCTTACAACATTCAGTATCTTCTGGATGACCATCTTCTTGGGCATTTCAAACTCTCTCCCTTCATACCTGATGACCTTACCCTGATTGTAGCTTTTCTTACTTATTTTACTTCCACCTCAGAAATACTAATTTCATTTTCTTTTTGCAGATGACTTCATGCAGCTGCCATGTTGAGAGTTCCCTTCAAAAGTCCACCAAGGGTAAGTCATTTGTGGGAGGGCCCTGTACGACTGCTCCTCGCACGACTACCTCGTCTCTGACGTCCTTTGAGCATTAAGGTGAGGGAGATCCTTTAGCTGAGACCCTGCACTGGGAATTACCCTTGTTCAATTGACTCGTTGAACCCTCGCCAAGCGACGAAGGGGAGACGTCAGGTCTTCTGCCAACACACCCAGTACTCCATCCTTGTTATCCCAGGAAGACTCTTCCCATCCTTGTCATCAGCTACGTCCGCTAAGTTTGTCCTCTCCTCCTCTAGGAGATGACCCTGAGACAACTCTGGTCGAATCCTTGCCCAAAGTTCAGAGTCATCCTTGCCCATCTTGCCTTCTCCCCTACGTCCAATGCTCCCTCCATCCCCTCCATCCTCCATACATTCCCCATCCTCCTATGAAAATTCACCACGACCATCACCCACACCGTCCCATACAACCACCCTTCCCTACATTTCCTTCACCATTTCACCATTTGGGTGCAAGGTGGAGGTCGCCTCGAGAGACCCTACCTTCACTCCTAAAGAGCCCAAGTCCCCATCTTACGAGCCTTCAAATCTCCTTATGCCGACTTCGCTCCCCCTACCTTTGTTTTGGCCAAGCCCACATCATTATCTTCTCCACATCCCTTGAACATTACACCCCCTGTCGTCCTTTCCTCTTCCACTGCTACCCCTCCTCATCATCCCGGGTTTGAGGAAGTCCCTGATTTAGTCACTTTACGCCCCTTGAGTGCAACATTTTGCTCCCTTCTCTAAGTCCATGCACTTAAGGAGCTATGACTCTTAAACTAGGCTGAGATCCAACTCCCTCTGGAGTGCATGCGAAGATGCTTGAATTTGATAAGACTCAATTTCTATTCTCGCCTTATCCTTATCTATTTTCTTGGCTCTAACTATCTTCCCTTGTATAGGTTTGTTCTAACTATGATGACTTGTCGAGTCATCTATCCCTTTACCAAGGTTGGATGGCATCTTGGAATGCCACCCTCCAAGCGCACATCGGTCAATTAACTTGGTAGTTGTCTCAACCCTTGTGACACGAGTTTGATCTAACAGAGGTTGAGATGGCCTTGAAGAAAAGTTGTGAGGCACCGAAGGAGGAAGTCTCAGTTCTATCAGGGAGTCAAGATGAAGCACGTCACCAAGACGACTCCATGGGCAACCAGTTAGAGAGGTGCCAAGCCCGATTCTGGTGAAGAGATGGTCGGGTAGAAGGCAACACAGTCGAAGATAGCCCAACTGAGAAATAAAGTGGTCACGGAGGACAAACAAAGTATTTACGTCACAGAGGAGAGGGATCAAGTCATCTCTCAACTTCTAGAACATGGTACCCTTCTCACCAATGTGTGGATCGAGGCCTCCCGTTGTACCACTCAACTAGTGGAGCTCAAGGCGACAACCTCTGAAATCTCCCTTGACACTGTGACCCTAGTCACAGAAATGAGAGCACAATAAATCGATCTTTCAAGCAATCTCCAAGTCCTCGCGAGGGATTGAAGATTATGGCCCGAGATAAGGCTAAAGCACAGGATGCTTTGGCAACACATCGCAACTCGGAGGAAGAGTGTGGGAAAGCTCAAGAAAAGGAGCTGCTTGCTCAGCTGGGCTCGAAGACCACCTCATTCTTTCAGATGGGGTTCAAGGGTGTCGTTCACCAATTCACCGTTTGAGGCTACCCCCCACCCAAGGATTCTAGGTTCATTGACTGTTAGGCAACCCTGCTTGCGTATCCTCTTGAGACTTTTGATTTGTAATGGATTCACCTTTTCCCTTTCCTACTTTTGTAAGGCCACATGCTTAATGGAACCACCATTTGCATCTTTTCATTAATCTTGCCTTGTCATTCATCTTCTAAACACCTCGACTCGATTCGAACCTTTGCTAGTAATATCGATTGACCTCGTGTACGAACCACCATACCCGCACTTAGTTGTTCCCTCACCAAACATTAACTAACCTCACCTAAGTTTTTTTGGGAAGGTTGATAATAGGTGTATTGTCGTGATACAATATTAAACAATTTTACTATATATCGAACCCCTTTTATACTAATGCAATATAGAGATGACTAGGATCATCTTCCAACAAGTGTAATCAATAGAGTGGTAGTCTTAAGATCAATAGTTATTGTTTAGATTTTTCTATTATAAATGGGGGGTTTGGATTAGGAATTCTAAATCTACTAAATGAATGACCATGCAAATAATTAAAGTTCTAACCTAGCAGTGCAAGTATACATTCAAACAAGTAAATAATGCAAGAATTTAATCAAACACTTAAAATGCAATAATTGAAACAACAACAACTGGAAAAGGAATTAAGATAAACACCTAATGTGCACAAATGTAAAACTAACACTAATATAAGAGGCATTTAACCAAATATTTGACATGCATACAAAATTAACTAAGTGCAGGTAAAATAATAAAGATAAATGATGATCAATTGAAATCCCAAAATGTGTCTGAAGTGTGGACAAAGGTCTTCATGGAAAAAATTCAGTGGAGAGTTGATCGAGTCTCTGGTGATGAGTCGTGGATGCGAGATGACTCAGACTCCATATTTCGGGAGCCTGGTGGAAGATTCGAGCTCTTGCAGTTCAGATTGAGCTCGAATGAGTGTTATTGGAAGCGAGCTTCTTCTTGAATCAAGAACAAGATGGATATGGAATGGTGGATGATGTTAGAATCCTTGGTGGAGTGGCTCTTCCCTCGAATTCGAAGCAGAGAAAGGGATGGAAGGTGTGGAGGACGGAGGCTAGGACTCTTAGGGCTCAAAAGATGAAGTGTTCTTCAGTTTGAACATCTTTAATAGCCATTCCCAGCTGCATCATCATGTTGTGCCACAACCATGGTGGCCATGCACTGTGGTGCACCACAACCACAACAAGAGTCGTCCATAACTATTGTTAGGGTCATAGCTTGGTCATGGGCCCCTATGGAAATATCTTCGCTTCGCTTTCTTTGCTCCCACAACTTGGAACATGGCCTGGGTGTGTTTGTGACCACAATATGGTCCTATTTCCTTGATGAATAGGGCCCAAAACTCCTTGATTGTTCTTCCTCAGATACCCTACAAAATAAAATATGCTTCAAATTAGTCAATGAAACCATCAATTAGAAGGTTTTTGTATTAAGGCACTAAAATAATCTAATACCCATAAAACATGATAAATATGACAAATTAAACATGAGTGAATTAAAATATTGAGGAATGAATCAAAATAACGTGTCAAAATGTGACTTATCAATTCCCACACTTATTCTTTCATGTCTCGTGCAAGTAAACAAAACTAAGCAAACAACTAAAGATGCATTCCCCTGACAATTCTCAATCACACTTAGAAAATCGTAATAAAGAGTTATCTAGGGTTATCAATTCTTAAAGACCAAAGTATTCATGAATGCAAATCTTACACTGGTTAACAAGCATAGTGATTTCAATTCATCCTGAATAAACTGAGAATGACTAAGTCTCACAAGATAAGTGGTAGTTGCTCTCTCTCTCTCTCTCTCTCTCTCTCTCTCTCTCTCTCTCTCTCTCTCTCTCTCTCTCTCTCTCTCTCTTGTATACATGTAATGGTGGAGTTCACTCGAGCTACTTATGATTTATGCACTACCATATGCTTACTTTTCTTCTACTCTTCATCACTATCGTATACATACGAATACACAATTTTAAAGGCTTATTAGAATGCAAGGGAAATATGAGTTAAAACAAATAATGATATGAGGGTAAGAAAAATAATGACACAAAAGAGATAAGGAAAAGTTCAAAGTAATGAAGACATGGAATATTGGAATGTTACATAAATGAGTACAAGAAAACATTTGCCCCAAAAGTTTTCATCCAAGCTTTCAACAATATAATAAACATGCAACTTGTAGGATTGGGAAGTGCACTAGAGGGGGTGAAAGCAATCATCGCTTTTCTCTATTAGAAGTGCTAGTAGCAGCGGAAATAATAAAGCAATAATAACGAAGATACTAATTTTACTTAGTTCTCAACCCCCCAGGGTAAGTGTGTCCAAGGCTTATGCACAGGCGTCTGTCCACTATTTCTTCTCCTTTTCGGAGGCGGAGAAACCTCTTACAAAGTTTGTATTCAATCATAAATAAATATGATATAAATGCATATAAATGAATTCAAACACTTATAATGATCGGTTTGGAAGCCCTGATCATCTCACACTCCTTCTAGCGCTTCCTTGGTCGCATGAACCGAACCTTAATGCCGAGTACAAAAGTTAGAATGTTGTGATAGATTATCTTAAGCTTCCGTTCGAGCACACATTTATAGAACTTATCTAGGCACCTAGAAACCTTCTAGGTGCATTCACTTGATCGTAATTAGATCCGCATCAACCGGGCCTTATCCTGTTCTAGGCACCTGGAAGGGATCTAGGTGCCTGAAACATATGCTTATATTAAACTCTTCCAAACTACTCTCTCCCACACTTAAAATTTTGTTTGTTTCAGACAAAACATTCATTATGGAACATAGAAATTTCCACATTCAAAGGAAAAATAGAGAGGGATAAATGGAGGAAATAAAAATGATATGATAAACGATAAGAGTATTATTTAATAAGATGTAACAACTAAAGAAACAAAGAAAATTATAGATTAACAATAACCACAAGTGCACTAAGCACAAGCAATAAAAATATGCTCAATCCTCTCTAAGTAAACAAAAATTATCAATTCAATCTATCAATATGAAATCCATTACCAACTAGTAACCATATACTATTAAAGAATCCAGTCATGATAATAAATCTCGAAATTTGGCAATCAAATTTAACTAGATTTCACAACTTCTAAGATGGTATAAAGGAATGCATAAGAGATTTTATCTTAAAAATTTGTAAAATAAAAACTCGACAAATAAAACATAACAGCTAAAACAAAAACAAGTAAAGCAAAGAAACATATATACAAAGAAAAAGAAAAGAGATGGAACAAACTCCCCTAAGTTCTTGATGATTGGAGGCGGTTCAATAATTAAAACTAGGATGGCAGTGGAGTGTTTTGAAAGAAAATCCTCCCTCGGTGGTTGAAGATGGTTTAGAAGTAATATCTACTCTAGGGGTGACATGGTCTGAGTGGAAGCGAGCACCTTCTTCATGAGATTTATGTCATCAAGCACTGCTTCCTCTATTATCGTATCCTCAAAAAATCTTCCAAGTGGTTGCAGATGGCTCAGTTGAAGGAGCCAGTCTGAAGGTTGAATAATGTTAGTTTGAGTAAAAACAACTCCCTCCGATAGCATCACCTTATTGTATGTTTTCTCTGACGATCAGAGGTGATTCATCAGATGTATCCATCCTGGGGGATGAATTATTCTATTTGTTGTTAGGGTTTTATTGTATAGAAATGTTTGAGACTTTGACTGTAATGAGAGTGTCTAGTTTGGAGACCTCTGTAATGCCCGTAAAATTTCTAGCAATTTTACAAGAATTTTTAGCATGAATATAATGGGCTTTATGTGGGCTCTTTCAAAAATAAAAGAAATAGAGCCAAAAAGGATGCAAGGCCTAGGAATTGAACCCCAAACCTCTAGTAGATACCTAAGCCCTAAAGATGCATCCAATAACCAGAAGCCCAGTAGGGTTGTGCTATTAGAGGAATATGGGAAATTATAGTTAAGGGTAAGGGAGACTAAGGGACACTTCAAGTGAATAAATAGGGGAATAAGGAGACATGAGAAATCAAAGTTGGCATCTTCTCCTTCTCTTCTTCTTCCTCACCGAAACCTACCCCTCTCCCTTTCCATTTTTCCGAGATCTATCCAAGCAAGAAGAAGGCTTTAGGTTTGGAATCCCTTAGGGTATCTTCCAACTAATAGCAAAGCGAAGGAAGTAAGTATCCCCTCACCTGCATACAAGTAGTTTTTCGATTGATGTTGTTATGTCAAACTCTTCATGAACCATTCGGCCAAGACCTTTACTTGAGTTTTCATTGAGGATCCATGCCATACCTTGTATGACTATGATGTTGATGGGTTGCTAAATAGGCTAGGTTAAGTGTTTGACCTCAAAAACCCCAAGGAACTTTCGGCCAAGACCATTACTTGTGCTCTCCATGATGATCCATACTTTACATTGTATTAATATGAAGATGATAGGTTTCTAGATGGGTTTGGTTAATTGGTTGACCCTCAAACCCTTCTAAGACTCTCGGCCAAGTCCCTTTGAACCCCTAATGTGTTTTTTTTTTATGTTATGGTTTAGATGAGTTTATGCTATGTTTTGATGTTAGATGAAGATAACATGTTCTATGCTAGGTTTTAAATGAGTTCATGCCATATTGATGGTAGAAGAAGATGACATGTTCTATGCCATGCTATAGATGGGTTCATGCTATGTTTTGATGGTAGATGAAGATAACATGTTGTTGGCTAACCTAGAGTTAAGTGGTTGAGCCTTTAAGCCCTTTGAACCATTCGGCCAAGACCCCTAATGTGTTTTCTATGCCATGTTTAGAGGAGTTCATGATTACTTTTGATGTTAGGTGAAGATAACATAACCTAGAGTAAGGGGTTGAGCCTTTAAGCCCTTTGAACCATTCGGCCAAGACCCCTAATGTGTTTTCTATACCATGTTTAGATAAGTTCATGATGACTTTTGATGTTAGATGAAGATAACATGTTGTTGGCTAACCTAGAGTTAAGTGGTTGAGCCTTTAAGCCCTTTGAACCATTCGGCCAAGACCCATTTAGGCCTATCATGCTATGATCTATAAATTACCATGTTGTATTTTGAATGTAGATATAGGTAACATGTGAAAGCTAAGCTAGATTTAAGAAATGGATCTTAGGTTGTCTTGGAACTCTCAGCCAAGGTTTATCTAAAATACTAAGTGCCCTCCCATGCCATGCTTTATATGCTAAACAATTAACATGTGGTTAGTTAGACCATATATAAGTTGTTTAGTGTTTAAAACTTTGATAGAGCTCCATGAAGTTTAGGTCACTCCATGTATACTTGTTCATGATGTTTATGCCTTATGCCATGCCCTATATGTGTGTGATGTTAACATGATGTTAAGGGGTCCTTGCTCAAGTGGTTTAGCATGATTAGTTATGTCACTACCATATGTCTATGTCAATAGTAGGGATGCATGATAAATTTCTGCTCATTACCATGTTAAATGTATGATCATGTTATGCTCATTGCTTTGTAATTGTATGAATGTATGATGTTTTATAAAGAAGGAACATGATATGCATGAAAAGAAATATGATATGTTATGAAGAAGAAATATGTTATGAAAGCAATATGATATGTTATGAAGAAGAAATATGTTATGATGTATGATATGTTATGAAGAAGAAATATGTTATGAAAAGCAATATGTTATGAAAAAGAAATATGTTATGATATGAAGAGGAAACATGATGATATATTTATAAATGAAATATGATATATTATGATAAGAAGCATGATATGTATTTTACTTTTCTGCATGGCTTGTATGCAGGACCCTAACAAGGTCAAGGGATGGGCTCCCCTCGTGCCCACAGGTCGTGATCGTAGTCTACGGACTCGATGCAGGATGGGCTCCCAGATGCCCTAGTGGATCATAAATCTGAGCTTAGGATGGGCTTTGTTATCTGCCCCTAGTGGACTTAGTATGGGCCTAGTAATCTAGTGGGTTCGGGATTAGCTATCTCGGGTCTATTAGGGATCTGCTATGATGATGATGATGTGGTACAATGTCGGGCCCAATATGTTGAGATTTATGTTTAAATACCTATAAGATATGTTTTCAAAGAGCATCTGCATATATCTTTATGTTATATGCCTTATGTTCTTATTATATTCATGTTATATAGCTTATGTTCTTATTATATTCATGATATATACGCCTATGTTCTATGGCGTTTTATATTTATGTTATGCTTGCTTATGTTCTCGTTATATTCATGTTATGCCTGCTTATGTTCTTATTATATTCATGATATGCCTGCCTATGTTCTATGACGTTTTATATACATGTTATGCTTGCTTATGATCTTTTATGCTTATACGAATGCTATGCTTATGTTCCAGTATGTTATATGCATGTTATGTTTGATTATATATCTTTGTATGTTTATGTGAAGGTTATGCTTATATGTGTTGTATGATCATGTCACTACTCCATGTTTAATGCTTGACGTATGGTTTTGTGAGTCGGACAGGATCTTACTAAGTATAGTTTATATTCCCTGTCTTGCGGATAAGGGTAAAGGGTGGCTAAACTAAAGGGAGAAGCAGGAGGGTCAAAGTGTGTGTGTGGTAGTGGCATGGTGGAGGAGATGCATTATGTTTCCTTATGCATGTTTTACCTTAAGACGATTCTCTTTATGGACTTGAACTAAGCACTAAGTACTTATGACATAATGATGCATGCTCTATGTTTAAGAAGAAGTATCTATGAAATGACGATGCATGTTTTTGTTTAAAAGAAAAAAAAAATAAGTCTAAAGTCTTCCATTTGTAAGAATATATGAAGTCTTCCGCTGTAATGTATGTACGTACGATCGCGTCGCGCCGCCCCTCCGGACCCCTGGAAAGGGCGGGCGTGACAACCTCTAGCTATCAATCACTCTCGTGAGAATCTGCTCAGTATATATGTTTTCTATTTCTACCCGTGGGAATCAACTCAATATTTTGGACACTGATATCTAACAACTTTGAGGGTACTACATCCTCTACAACTTCGTCTCCAATAATTTCACAAATAGGGGTAGTTGGCAGCTCACTAACATCATCCTCCACATCTGGTACAACAATAACTTCATCAATAATTTCATATGTAACAATGATATGAAAATCATTAACATCAGCGATAATAATATTTCCATCCATACTTTTGCATGCATTAATATAATCCACAACATTAGCAACTTCATCACCACAACACAAAGAATCATAGGAGTCTTATAGAGCAATAGAATCAGAGACAAGACTATCACTAACTCTATAATCCATCTCCTCAAAAGGGTGTCAATACCCATAGAAATGGTCTCCGATGGAGGCTGAATGAATTCTTATGCTTGCATCTAATTGATGGATGATTTGAGTTGATATAATTGTATTTGCAATTCCTATCTTGATGCTTCAACTTGTTCTTTGGTTTGGAGACCACTGGCTTTTTACAGTTGGTGCATAGCTATTTGTTAGATAAGCTCCTTGAGACCCTGTATTAAAGTATCTCGTTGGATGTGGGTAGGAGCTTGTTCACTGTAGTCTTGGAATGTGCCCCAAGGAACTAACTCAGTTTATTGGAAATGTTATGGTCCATTACGCATTAGTTCATCTTGAAATCCCAATGGACTTTGATATGATGAAAAATTACGAGGATCTTGTTGTTGTGCTTCCTCATAATTATAACTTGATTGATCTCCCCAACTAATCATCTAAGTATTGGTAGATGGTGGGGGTGGATAGCACTGAGGTTGCTTAGGGACGTATTGTTGCGTGTGCCCATACTTGAAATCTGAATTAAAATTATAAAAAAAAATGTACCACAAAATGAATTATATATGTTATGCTGATATGGTTGATGATATTGAGGATCAGACTGATGATATTAAGACTGGTATTGATTATATAGTTGTTCAGGCTGGTAACACTAAAAATATATATCTGAATTCCTCATACCCTATTGTCTAGTGCCTAAATCATAAGCATTTTTGAAGTCTCCAAAATGTTGGTGATACGAATCCATGTCACAAGAATTTTTTTTTCTATTGTTATCCTGAAACACTAAAAAAAAATCAAAAGACAGTAAATAGACATTATAAAATACATGAATGCACAAGAGAATAAAAGAATTAAGACTTAATAAAAAAATTTAGATTTTTATAATTTTTTCTAGAAAAATAAAAGACAATCCTAAAGACAAACAAGCATTACTGCACTCTTTGACAGCGACGCCATT
This sequence comes from Wurfbainia villosa, assembly GCA_025175895.1. Lineage (NCBI taxonomy): Eukaryota > Viridiplantae > Streptophyta > Magnoliopsida > Zingiberales > Zingiberaceae > Wurfbainia > Wurfbainia villosa. The sequence continues at coordinate 9,786,308 of CM046001.1, read as the reverse complement.
TTGACAATAGGTGTATTATCGCAATATGGTATCAAACATTTTAATTTACCTTTGGAAGTCTCTTCGCTTCGCTTTTTTCTCTCCCACAGCTTAGAACATGCTTGGGTGTGTTTGAGACCACAGTATGCTCGTATTTCCTTGATGAATAGGGTCAAAAAGTACTCGATTGCTCCTCAAATACCCTACAAAATAAAATATGTATCAAATTAGTCAATAGGGCCATCGATTAGAAAGTTAAAACATAATAAATACGACGAGTTAAGTACATGAGTGGATTAAAATATCAAGGAATGAATCAAAATAATGTGTCAAAATGTGAGTTATCAATGGTTCGCTTCGATTCGGATTAAGGGTGAAAATCCCCCCCTCTCGAAACTGATATAAGCCACCTAACCCCTGCCATTTTATTACACTGGTCTAGATCGTTACTACTACCTAGCCACTTCTATGTCCATCATCCCCTAACACTAGCTCCCTATACCATATCAAGCTAGAGTAAGAGCTTGTCGAGTATCATTGGCTAGGCTAAGGGATAACATTCGTGTTTGACCAAGGGTTTAGGGGTGCCTTGGCTAAGTCAAGTGAAGGTACTTCATTCCCTTCCGCTTTAACCAAAAGGAGTGTATTCGGGTCCATGGTTATTTGGGTCGGGTGTAACTACCCATTTGGATGACGAGGCCTTACATCTATATATGTATTAATCATGCCTCATAAAAGCAAGATTGTCACCCCTTCTTTACTCCTCGCTTTGATGTATTAACCAGTTGCTTTAATAATCCCCGACCCTTGCTATAAATAAGGTGGCAGTAGCGATCCTTGTATTCACTTAGAGTTTAGGGCCTATTCATGACTTGTGAGATTAAATCATCAATTGACCTACATGTTGGTCTATGCATTAATATTGTCCTTGCATATTAATACTCGACTATGAATAGTTAAGAGTATATATATATATACTCTCACTATCAATTCAATCAATTGATATGCTATAAACCTGAACCTACTATTCAAGGACACTATTATATTATTCGTATAACATAGATAAGAAATAATATAATAAACAAACCTTGCCTATTATTAATGAAATATGATACATATGATCTCTAATCAATCATCTCATGATTGACACTAAAGGCTGACACTAACACTTTTAAGATTAGATGAAGCTAATTGTCAAAATGTTTGCACTAACAAATGACAATTCAAAACAAAAGAAAGGAGAGTGAGATACTTCTTGTGTTTGCATCCAACTTGGTCTATTTATCTTTATTGAAAGTTGTGTCTCTTAGATCAAAAGTTGTGACTTTTCCTTAATCAAAAGTTGTAACTTTTCCCTTTCTTCATTTTCATTATTTAAATTATCCAACAATCCTCGGCAAGTTTCAATAATTGAAAATGCTTTGTGTCACGCCCCGAGGGAGTCTCCGCCAGACGAAAATCCGGTAGCACCTCCCTTGTACGGGTGACAATACCAATTTTTATACAAGGCCTACATGGCCACTATACATCGGTCAACACGACCGGAATCCAAACAACACACGCAGATAATAATAAGGCCTCAGGCCAACAAATCTAGGTAAACAAAAGTCTACACTAACTAGACTTACCCCTTCTGCCATCTGGGCAGGAATATCCAACCAAACCAATCAAAATAAGATCCGACCAATGGTCCACAAGAACCCCAAAAATCCACGAGTACATAAATCCATTTCCAAGCCTAAACATATCTTCTATACAAAATTCAAACCATAACTCAAACAACTAAGAAATTGTCACTACGAGGGGGGGGGATATGGCAACTCGACTCTCCTGACAGCTTCATCCTGAAATAAAAATAAAAACACGGGGTAAGTTCAAAGAACTTAGCGGATATTAGTCGATATGAATAGCAAGAAATAGATAACAATACTAATCATGTCAGTACAGTCTCATATATATGGTAAGCAAGAAATAAATGCAAAAGGACTGTGCTCACATGAATCTCCTACCCTGGTATAGGAGCAAGTGCCCTACAATAAGAGTCATCACCATATACAAACATGTATCCTGTATGCATGGAAATCATATGCAATATCCAAGGCATCAATACAATAATGCAGCAAACACAATACAAATGCAATCCGTGCAAAGTGCATGCCGTGCAAATGACATGGTCACCCACGCCGATCTACCTCCTCACACGATGGTGAAGCCAGTGGGTAGGGCTATGACAACAGCGTGCACTCGCCATCACGCTCTGGTGGAGTGGACAGGATGCTGTCGGAGTACACCTATCCTCCTGCCCCAAACAGAGTGGGGGAGCTAAGCTCTCATCTCCCGGTGTCATAGACTAGAGGAGGGATCCCTGCCCGCTACCACGCTGCCTCATCGCTACCCATGAGCGGACCAGCGGAGCCTGACAGAGCAACTGCACACACCCTCCTGATGTACCACTAACCCATGAGTGGCAGTATGTGCAGGCCATGTAACTGGCTACGGGCTCAACAATAATGGAACCCCGTCCAGCCAGCATGCAATCATGCAAGATTGTGCATGATACTAAGCATGTAAATTCAACTAAAAATACCTATCCGAATAATATGCACAATCAATAAGTGCATATCCATGATCCAAGTAACTATGATCCAAATAAAACAAAAAAGATATAATCATATCCTAGCAAATGCATGTATCCAGTAGGCACCAAAAATATACTAGGCATATAACATGAAAATTATTGCAAGCTATCCTAACTAGCATATCAACATGACTATATCTAGGAGATAAGTCAAAATACCCGCCTGATAAAAATTGCTCGAAATGTGAAACCTTCATGTCCGTGGACCTGCCTCGTGATCGAAACCTGCATATAACATAACTATTGTTAAGCACTAAGATATGATCCATCGTCAAATTGAATCCTAAGCCGATTTCGGACATAAACCAATTAACCCAAATGCTTAATAAAATCCCGGTCACATCCCACCTAATATAACCATCGTTTCATCCAATTAATCAAATATGATTTTACAACCCCTATTATCATGTGTACCATATCCCAATAAAATCGCACAGCCTGTTCTATTCACCGAAACAGCCCAAACGAGTCCTCTCCTCTCACAGCCAACTCAAACGTCCAAACCAACTCAAACTCGTAGCCAACTCCACAGATCAAAAATCCAACCGCATATAACCAAAATTAACCACCATATGCACAAAGAAAAGAAGCAGATCGTGCTTACTAGCGGTTGAAACCTCGCCGACAGTAAACCCCCCCCCCACCCAAAATCCACCCTGTTCTCCGGAAAACCACTGCTCAACCACCATCCCTGTTCAACCAAAGGAAAATTGCAGTAGGAATTCCAAAATTGAGGGAAAGAGCAGCATCACCTTTGCTCCGGCAACCACCTGCAGAAAACCCAACCAAGCAAAGCAATCCACAACACCGCAGAAAACCCTTGTTCCGGCAGAACTCACGCATGTGGCTCAACCGGCGAGTCTGCAATGCGCCGGAGTGGGTTCGACGAGAGGTGGCCGGAGAAAAGCTGCATCCGAGGGCGGCCGTGGTGTCACCGCACGTGGCAGCAGCTAGCGCGCACGAGCAGAGGAGAGGGGCGTCGGGGTCCTTCGTGAGGAGGCCGACGAACTGGCCGCCAGTGGATCGACGAGCACGCAGAGGCCGGTCGTGGCGACGCGCGGACGGCGGACGGCAGCGCGGCGGTGGCGGCGGCGACGGTGACGGCGAGTCGCCGCGCGCCGGGCGGCGGCCGGGCCGGCGCGGTGGGGGAAAACTCGGTGGCTTCGGCCGAGATCGACAACGGGGAGGAGGCGGCGTCTTCGTCTAGGGAAGAAGAGGTAGCGGAAGAAGGGCGGAGACTGGGCGATCGTTGAGGTTGATCGGTGATCGCGACATCATGGCTCCTGGCTGCGGCGCGAGGAGAAGAAGGAAACCGCAAAGAGGGCGTCGGGCGCAACGGGGAAAAGAAAAGGGGAAAATCTAAAACCTAGGTTTTAGGTTAATAAAATTTATTAACCCCTCCAAAATTGATATTTCAAATAGGTCCTCCAAAAGCCTATTTATTTTATCCCCGTAAATATCTCGTACAAGTCTCATTTAATTCCAGAAAAATTCTGGAAAAATTCCTAAAATTTCCTAAAAATCCCGAAAAACTTCCAGGAATATTTTTCCTAAATTTTGGGACATAAATTTAATATTTTAAATTTTCAGTATTTAACATTCTCCCCCACTAATAAAAATTTGATCCCCAAATTTCCTGCTCATGTACGAGTACGAGATGTCACAAGTACTGAAAATATATTTCACGCACCCTAAGTAAACAGGTGGGGTATTGATCTAAGATCTTTTCCTCAAACTCCCAAATAACCTCCTCACGGTGTGGTGACTCCACCCGACCTTGACAAGTCGCAAAATCTTGTTTCGCAACTGTCGTTCCTTATGATCCATAATCCGTACCGAAACCTCTGCATAAGTAGCATCAGGTTGAATAGAACCTGACACATCCGACAGAATGTGTAGAGTCTGACATATACTTCCTCAGCATGGACACATGAAACGCATCATGGATACCAGCCAATTATGGTGGTAGCCCTATACGGTAAGCGACTGCTCCGATCCTCTCCAAAATCTCGAAAGACCCAATGTACCTTGGAGCTAACTTACCACGGAGGTCAAATCTCTTCACTCCTTTCGTGGGTGAGACTTGCAGGAATACCTGGTCACCAATAGAGAACTCCCGAGGTCTCCGTCTCCGATCTGCATAACTATTCTGACGATCCTGCGTCTCGGTCATCCTTTGTCTGATAGTACATACCAACCCTGCCTCATACTGAGCTCTATGTGTCCTAGCAACTGGTCCTCCCAGTTGCCCCCGAAATCCATAATACAGGACCCCAGCAAATCCTCTAGTATCTAAATGGCCCGCCCAGACTGTCCATCTATCTGCGGATGGAATGCGATTAAACAAAGCGCATGCCTAAGGCTGCTGCGGACTACTGGCCAAAGCAGAGGCGTGAACCGGGGATCTCTATACGATATAATGCTCAAAGGACACCATGCAATTTGATGATATCCCGATAATATAACTCCAGCGATCCAAAGAGTCAGTCTTCCGAATCGCTAAGAAGTGCGCGGATTTGGTTAGTCGGTCAACGACTACCCAAATCGCGTCATGGCCTTGATGTATCCTAGGCAAACCCACCACAACATCTATAATAATATGCTTCCACTTCCATTCCGGAATCAGAATTTCCTGAAGCATCTGTTCCTTAAACTAATGCAACTTCAGAAACCATTATCCTCCTCGGTGTCGAGGCGTAGTCCATCTATCGAATCCAACATCCACTCCACCACACTCTGTAAGTGCATGGGAGGCTATCGCGACCAAACTTCTTGTTACAACCATTTGTGTTCGGCTACTCTATAGTAGCTATCCCATGCTAGCCAAAACCCCATGAGCATTACGGCTCCTCACCTCTACCAAACAACATAATCATTGTTAAGTCCACGTCATATATATGACGGCTTATCTCGCAGTTCTTTAACTGCCGTAAGCTTAGGATACGTCTTATTCAATAGCATCGGAATCGCTCCGATCCCCGAAAGGTTGCATCCATATACACTACCCTTCCATCCACACGAATGCTAATCAACACCGCGTAAAGTCAACTATCGCTCCGAGCCCTCAAACTAGTTTCACAAGCTTCGCATCACAGTAAATTCCATCACCTTCCCGTCCAACCAATCAGCGATGTAGTACCGCTAGAGCATCCTATCCATATCCATGGTAATGATCAAATCAATACCAAGAAAACCACCATCTGCGGTGGTCGAGTGCGCAACTCCAACTACCACCATCATCAGTGGCCAAGTTACGCAACTCCAACGACCAAAACTGAGTCAATCGTGTCCAGAATACACGACTTCCCAAATCCCTAGACGACTAAGTCGTCAATAAATCTAATAAGATAATCAAAAGCTCAAACAATTCATACCAAGTATGAAATTGTCATCGCTACACACATGTATTCTCTTTACTCTAAGCTAATGATATAACATTCATCACAACGACAATGATAATTGTATGACACCATGTCACTACAATATCATCACACCAGTCACCAATCAATCCTAGAGTATATATAGGTATCCTATAGCTGATCTAAATAGATCATATATCCACAATGAAGGATATTCCTTTCCTTTCACAACTACCGCATTCTATCATCGATAATCGATGCATAACCTCAAAGGTTCATCTCTCTTTTAACAAAGAGTTCCGGATCTTTTCTAGAAGACAATGCTGGGACAGATAAATATCTCATCCAACACCTCCTATAATAAGGTAAAACGATCTTCCATCGTCTTGACCCGTGGAAGTATACACACCTTATCCATAACCAAATCACTATTAGTAGGGTCTGATATTCTCTGAGGGTTTACTCCTTGTCCTTCAAATTTGGTGGCTAGCAGGTCAAATCCCTAGCTTCCTAATTCAACATCAGTCGGCACCTCTAAAGAATCTGTATCTCTGAAATCATCATTAGATTCCTCAAGATCAATACGTCGTCGAACTCGTCCACGACCATAAGTAGGGGCAATTTCACTAAGTCAATACTTTTCCTAACCATTAAAGTACAGTAACCACTAAAGACAATACTTTTCCTATAGCTCAGAGATATCCTTCAGCTTGCCTGGTCCCAAAACCCGAGAACTCCCAAAAATCCAAGGGAAATCAAATCCTCGAAACACAAAACCCACAAACCAAAACCGTAAACCAATAAAATTGTCACGTTTTGGGGGCATATCCGTCATCCAAATAACAGAGGAGCCCCTTAGTGACAATATTCAGAAATACATAGACCAAATCTGGTAAAAACCTCGAAATAATTATAGAAATACTAGTATTTTAATAACTGCATGCATGCACGACTAAACATATATCCATTAAAGTAAAGTAGTTTTATGACACCAAATCAAACTGCGACAAAATCCAAAGTGCATAATAAAATGCAACACCGATAAAGTAAATAAAGCGACATCTCGACGATGTAGTGGGACAAACACGGCAAGGAACTCTCTGAGCGACTCGAAGGTAGGTCAACATGACACGTCCTCCATCAGTTAACCTAGAGGATAAGTGAGGAGGGGATAAGTACAACCACTATGTGGATGTATAGACAATAGTGCATAATCATAATGCACATAATGGAAGTCACAGGGAACAAGCTAGAGTAACCCAACCCTCAGAGTACCAATATCGATCAGAACCATCCCTGATCGATAACAAATATACCCGCAACATACACAACCACTGCAACAAGCAGTGTACATCCGGATACCACGACAAAGCCTCGTGGCTCTCGCACCAAAAAGCGAACTATCTATAAGCTACCGCGAATGTAACCCATGAGCCAACAATCAATAGCACTGTCTACGCACAACTACATGCTACCACGAATGGGACTCGTGGATAGATAAACAGTATATAGATATCTAATTATTGACTGCACGCACTAGCGTACTATGTCACGCCCCGAGAGCATGCCGAGCCGAAAATCAAACGGACGACATCTCCCCTGTACGTGGCAATATTTCGGGTTAATACAAGGCCCGTAGGCCCACAACAACAACAATATATATAACAAATAACAGCAGCGGAAATAAAGAGCGCATACCCACAACATACATAACAAAAATATACAAGTGTACACCACCTGACAAGTCTACAGTCAAAAACCGTAAATAAAACAACGACATCACGACAAGTCCATAACAAAAACAAGGGTCCATGACATAGGACCAAAATCCATAACTCATAAACAAGTCCAAAACATAAGAGAGAAAAACAAAATAAACTCCTCGGGAGACATCGGAAAATGGAGATGGGATGGATCGGTCGGCGCAGCTCCAAGTCGTCACAAAGGCGTCTACCTGTTACCTGGGCGACAGAAAAACCCAGGGTCGGATGTGGTGAGTAAAACTCAGCAGGTAATCAGAGAAAACATGTAAATATATGTATCAATATTACATGTCATTCAACAGTTTAATCTACTCGTACAACAAGTATACATCAGCATAACAATAGATATGCATGCATATACTAAATAAACATCAACAGCGATATACCCGACAATCTACTCTATCCCGATCCAACTCTCGGGCATATAATCACATCATAGGTATAAAAAGATAGTACTTACACAATATCCTAACATGAGTCAAGGGTATCACTGTGAATATCCGATAGGTATACAAATATAAACCTACTACCATACAGGAAATGCAGTATCATGTATGAATATGTACAAACAAATGCAACAAGCATAGTACATACAAATGCATCATCAAAGTGAGTATACATATAGACTGTATCTGTATGTATACTAATCATCATCATCCATATATATATATATATATATACAAGGTGTATGTATATATATATATAATCATATGCAAAACACCGCATGATACAAGAATGCAAAGATGCATGGTCATGCTCGCCACCCCTACTCGCTACCACGACTCAGCAGCCTAGGTGGCACGACATGACAACTATCCCGACTCCACCGCCACCACTCGGTGACCGAGTTGGGTAGTATGATCAAGTAGCATATGAGCGTAAAGAGCTCGCACAACGGGGTCCCCGCCGCCGCCACTGACCGACATCGCTAATGAGCGGTCGAGTGCCACGCACCCGTGAGACCGCGACGCGACTCCAACAACCATCGCCAATAATGGTAGAGTGTGGCACAACAAATGCTATGCCCTCACACCCGCTTACTCTCGGAAGTAACTCGGGAGGCGGGATGACCGACGACTCTCTCAACCCCAAGGGAGACGATGTCGCCAAGATGCATGCAATGACATGAGGGTACGCCTCTCACATACGACATCTACCCTAGACTCTCTGCTCAACAAAGAGTCACACCCAATTGATCGACACTCTACCTCAGAGAAAGTCACTCATCTGATCATGACAAGCTAGGACCATCGGTCCGTAGCGACACACTGTCCACGACTCACATGACCATTCACACAACTCGTGATTGGTGAATAAATGTGCAACATACAGGTATGGAATAAGTCCTACATCTAGGGTCATACTTATTCACAGAGGACCTTTTTGCCAAATTTACGATTTAGGTCAACCTCCGTACTCTAACATCTACACCCTACTAAATAGTTAGACCTACTTACATCACATATGTAACTTCTAGATCATGCTAGGGAATATGTGTTATCAATAATCGAGCACACATATATATCAACGGTAAGTTCAAGCATACGATAAACAGAGCATGATCAAGGTAATATGAACACCTAACATGTTCATATCTATATCTAAATCTGGAAATCATTACATCTACCTGACCAGTAGGAAATTACCTACCTGATTCGTAAACCATAACTGTCTTCATGTCCGCGAATTCACCTCGCATCAAAGTCATAATCTTCGCTTCAATCACAACCAACTTCATAATCCACTTATGGAAATCGATCCGCACCCTTTTAATCGCAAATAAATCCAACCAAAATCTAATTATGATTTATACACGGATGTAATTATCCTAGCAACACAATTGTGCATTCTTCAAGAATTAAACATCTAATGTATAACATACAATTTAAAGCTTACCTTCAATTGTTGGAATCAGCCACGACTTATCCAAAAGCACCTATCCAGAAACCATCACATCCACATCTTATACACCACCCTAAGCAGTCGTGTTCATGCTCCTCCCCAGCCAGCTCCATCCATTCATCACCACTGACACAGCTCATCAACACCACCAAACAAAACCAGAGCCAATCACGGTTGTGAACAAGGATAAATCAAATCCAATTGTTACTGTGAACCAAACAACCAACCTCACGACACTGCCATCATCAGCTTCCGGCGACAATCGCAAGCCACACGTCCTCCCTGAATTGCTCTGTTCGCTGGAGGCAGTTCAACGTCGACAATCACTGCAACCGATCCATGATCCAAGCCTCGGATCATCATCCAACAGCTATGTTTTCTGGCCAAATCGAATACCAAAGCAAAACCTAAAATCTCATCCAAGTTCAAGAAAAGAGCAGTGCTCACCTATCTCCGGTGACCATTGGTAGCGAAGTCCACAGAACCGGCAGCGACCTTCTTCTATCCCCTATTCGTTGACACCAACTACTGCCCAAAACAATGGATCATGCTCAGCGAGGTATCAACCACAACTCGGACTCAGATCTTGTTCAAGATCAAAAGAGAATCGCTCGCTTACCTAATTTCCAGTGGCGATCGTCCAGTTGTTCCGACGATGCGGGCGATCGACGACTAAGGCAGAGGGCCCGCGGTGGTGATCAACAGCGACAACTAAGGTTGGTGGTCGCCGGTCGCGTGCGCAGGGGCGACGATTGTTGATGTTGGAGCACACGATGAGCAAGCAGGCTTGCACGCATACTGCTCTGCTCGGGCCGCGAGTGATCGGAGATGTGTGCACGGCGAGGAGGGTGGCGCGCAGTTTGGGCGGCAAGCACGAGACGAAGAAAAATGGGAGGAAGGGCGATCGAGTAGAAGAATCGCGCCTGCGTGGAGGAGAGGAAGAAGAAACATCGGGAAGAAGAGGAGTCGAGCGGCTGATTAACGCTCAGGAGAAAAGGGGAAAGGTCGCGCGGTGAAAAGAAAATCGACGCGAAGAAAATAACGTTTAGCATTTAAATCTATTTTTTTTTTAATAGCAGATAGTCTAAACAGGTTTTACAAAAGCCTATCCGCTTTATCCCCATAAAATGTTCATAACACTTCTATTTAAATCCAGAAAAATTTCTATAAATTCCTGAAAAATTCTATAGGACAACTTCTTAATTAACAAGGGTATTTTCTATTATTATATTTTTTTCGATATTTTACATTCTCCCCCACTTATAAAAATTTGGTCCCCAAATTTCGTACTAACATGCAAAAATTTACTTCGAGCAAGTTTCCGAAAGGACCACATACCTTCCTCAAGTGACCAGATGAGACTATCGAGCTCAGATAGTATCTTCCAGCTCCCACATAGCCTCCTCATCAGTCGGATACTATCATCCAACTTTTACGAGTCGGATGGTCTTGTTCCGCTACTGTCGCTCCTTGCGACCCAATCTCCACCTTGGAATCTTCTCTTAAGTCGCATTAGACTGAGGTAGAATTCGGAACCTCTTTCAGAACATAATCAACATGCGACACGTATTTCCTCAGTATAACAACAGGAAATACGTTGTGAGCACCTGCAAGTGTCAGAGGTAAAGCCAACCGACAAGCTACACCTCCATAATCCACGACACAAGATCTAAATAGATCCTACAATGTTTGAATGTCATGCTCAGACAGTCCATCAGTCCGCAGATGAAATGTAGCACTAAGGCGAAGCTCTGTGCCCATAGTCTGATGCAGACTCTGTCAAAATCGCAAGGTAAAACGTGGGTCTCTATCAGATATAGTACTCAAAAGTACCCCACGCAATCCGCTAATCTTCCGACAATACAACTCTGCCGGATGATCTAACGAGTACATTCTATGCATAGGCAAAAGGTGAGCTGACTTGGTTAGTCGATCCACACTCACCCAAATCGTATCATGTCCTTTACGGGTCCTAGGCAATCCCGTAACGCAATCAATCGTGATATGCTCCCACTTCCATTCTGGAATCGGAATTGTCTAAAGCAATCCAGCGAGTTCTTGATGTTCAGCCTTCACCTACTGGCATACTAAATATCGAGCAGCAAAATCTGCTATAACTCTCTTTATACCATTTCACCAGTATAAACGTTTCAACTCTCGGTACATCAGAGTACCTCAACGGTATATAGCCCATCACGAATTATGTGCTTTCTGTAGCAACTCTTTCTTAACACTGCAACTCCGGAATCCACCATCCTTCTCAGAGACGGGGAAATGTCTTCTCAAAAGACAAGTCCATCAACCATTCAAAATCCTCTCCACCACACTCCGTAAGTGCATGGAAGACTAAAGCGACTAATCTCACTTGTTGCAACCATTCGCGTTCCAGAACTCTATAGTAGCTACCCAGTAGCTAGTCAAATTCAATGAGCACTTCTGCTCCATACAACTACAAATCCAGAAAATAACTACTAAAGTCACGTCATGTATATGACAGACTATCTCGTAGTTTCTTAACTGTCGTAGGCATAAGATATGCCTCATTCATCTACATCGGAATCATTCCGATCCCTGAAACGACGCATCTGCATACATCATCCTTTTATCCACTCTGGAAGGATTAACTAATACTCGTGTAAAAGTTAACCGCCGTCTAGGTCTTATAACTGGTTTCACCAGCTTCCGACTAAATGATTTCCATCATCACTTTTATCAAACAAGTCCGTGGTATAGTAATGTCAAGCATTCTATCCACATCAACGGAATTAACCAAAACATACAAGGCAAACCACCATCTATGGTGGTCGAGTGCGCAACTCCAACTACCACCATCAACAGTGGCCAAATTACGCAACTCCAACAACTACAAAAGGATCCAATCGTGTTCAGGATACACAATTCTCAAATTCATAGACGACTAATTCGTTAATTAGTCTAACAACTTAAATCAAAATCCATACAATTCATACCAAGTATGAAATTGTCGTCTCCACACACCTGCATCCTTCTTACTCCAAGTTGATGATATACCAATAATCACAACAACTATGATAATTGTATGACATCATGTCACTACAATATCAACACTCCAATCGTAAACTAATCCTAGAGTATACACAGGTGTCTTTGACTGATCTCAATAGATCATCTATCCACAACGAAGGATATTCTTCACAATAACTATTGTATTCCATCATCGATAATCGATGCATAACCTCAAATGTCCATCTCTCTTTCGACAAAGAATTCTGGATCTTCACAAGGAGAAATATTGGGATAGATAAATATCCCTTCCAACTTCTCCTATAATTACAACTTACATTCTTCCAATTTCTATAGTGTTTAACAACACTGATACCCACAAAACTATCACGATTTGTGATCTTCGACACGTAACTATTTCCGCAATCATTTCGATCGCTTACTCCACTTGCCTATGCAGCGGCAATGCTAGGAGTTCATCCGAAACTACATCCGAATGCTCTCGGATTTTACGCATATCCGAGACACATATCATACCATAATCTCAACAACTTGACCATCCGTAAGGACATGTATACAGTAAAGATATGTCTATCCGAGTCTAAGGGCATCCCTTGACTTCTTAATTGTTGATCCTCATCTCACCTGACGGTAGAGATACCATCGACCCACAAGTCGATGTAAAGGACCCTTCTAATCCAACTGAGAATGTTCTAGATACAGATACATGTAACTACAAGCATCTCTCAACATATTAACCTAAAGGGTAAAACTAGAGTAATACCCTGAACGATAAAATATCTGTCGATCCGATACCAAAGGCTCCACGCAGGTCTCGGCCTTTCTCCGAAGAGAATAAGATCAGATTCAACTGTCCTTGACAAAACGGTCGCATTTTTGCGATGAATGATCCAAGGATTTTTCCTAGATCATCTAATCCTATCACTTAAATCTATGAACTACAATGGTAGAATACCGACTAGATACGACCTTCGTCGTATACTCTCTCTTCTGCACTAAGCAAAACACATCTGGAGGTAACTACTTGTTGTTGTCTGTTGAGTCTTCTACAATGTCTTCTATTGATGCTGCTTCTGTGATGATCTCTGCTGTAGGGGAGTATCAAGGAACTCCAACCACGCCTGAGGTAGTAGGTTGTTGTTGTTGAGATAACCCAATCTTCTGTGCTGATCTCTGCTGTTGAGATGGTGCATCATCCTCCTGGAACACCATTGGTTAGCGGATATCGACCTCAGCGTGTCTTAGTGATCGTGACCGCGTACACAATTTCCTTCGGAGTCTTTGTTCTGATTTTGCTGATATCCACAAGAACCTTCTGATGATCTGCGATTGGTCTTCTATAATCAGAAAGTAGCCCCAAGGCCTCTGACTCCGATCTTGCTCCTTTTGTCCAACATTCGGAGGCTTCTTACTCTAATATCTGACTTGCAATATCTGCTTATCGATCTTCATCTCCTAAACACTTATACGGAGTCATTCCTAAACTCCTGTCTCAATCCAACGTCTTCCAGCAGGATTTGGTAGAAGATCCCGACATCCTAATCCAACTATAAGTCAAACTATGGGTGGCTTAAATCATCCATCCATCTTCTTGAGCTATTAGGTGGCCGTAACCTCCGCAAGTCTCACGACTCTGCACCGTATACTGTTACTAACCGATCACCCTTTCTTGAAGCTCAAGAATTCCTTACAATGCGTCACTAAAAGTGACACGGGGAAATATTCTCTTTCAACATCACTAAACATGATCAAGTGATATATTATTTCCCGAAGATTATTTTCTGCATTTATCACCAAATACCGGCTTGACCCCGATAATGGTATGCAAATAACTCTTCTTTCTCGGTATAACATGAGTTAAGTACTCAAAAGTACTCCCAAAGTTATACAATTCAGTATGAACAACTCAGGGATAAAATTCCTATGAAACTCCATAACCTAGCCTTCCGCTATCTGCATCAACAATAGTCTACAAGTCTGTTCATTACCCACATATAATGATCCGACTAGCACAGTTAGTGGAAATCTCTAAGACTGTAGTCTCTGACTTCCATAATAAATGTGACGACTTGGCCCCTGTTTTCCGACTCGGTATCAATCAGCTCTCAAAGGTAAATTACCTTCTCGACACAGGTTCAAGACTCACAAACTCAACAGGTCGTTCTCGTGGTCAACTCATACCACGGTTATGAGTAATAACCAACGCACTACAGGTTATTCCCTGATATAAGCATCTAAATGCATAGCCAACATAACCGGGAGTATAAACCCTAAAGGTCACTCCGGTTGGTCGCCTCGATGGACAACCCCTACTACAAGTCTGCTTAGGTATCATAACTATATTGTATACACCTACTAATCAAGTTTAGATAAATATCTACTAAACCATAAGTTTTCAGGAATTCTTACCTCGTGCTGCTTGGAGCTCAGGCCGCTGTCCATCTCATCTCAAAAACCAAAACTGAATAAATCGACTCTCGAGAATCCAAGACTCGACACAAAAACAAATTGTATGGCATCGCAGAACCTTGGGCTCTGATACCACTAAAGTTGTCACGCCCCGAGAGCATGCTGAGCCGAAAATCAAACGGACGGCATCTCCCCTGTACGTGGCAACATTTCGGGTTAATACAATGCTCGTAGGCCCACAACAACAATAATATATATAACAAATAACAGCAGCGGAAATAAAGAGCGCATACCCACAACATACATAACAAAAATATACAGGTGTACACCACCTGACAAGTCTACAGTCAAAAACCGTAAATAAAACAACGACATCACGACAAGTCCATAACAAAAACAAGGGTCCATGACATAGGACCAAAATCCATAACTCATAAACAAGTCCAAACCATAAGAGAGAAAAACAAAATAAACTCCTTGGGAGACATCGGAAAATGGAGATGGGATGGATCGGTCGGCGCAGCTCCAAGTCGTCATAAAGGCGTCTACCTGTTACCTGGGCGATAGAAAAACCCAGGGTCGGAGGTGGTGAGTAAAACTTAGCAGGTAATCAGAGAAAACATGTAAATATATGTATCAATATTACATGTCATTCAACAGTTTAATCTACTCGTACAACAAGTATACATCAGCATAACAATAGATATGCATGCATATACTAAATAAACTGAACATCAACGATGCTGACATACCTGACAGTCAGCTACTCTATCCTGATCCAACCTGGGCATATAATCACATCATAGGGTATAACATTATAGTACTTACACAATATCCTAACCTGAGTCAAGGGTATCACTGTGAATATCCGATAGGTATACAAATATCAACCTACTACCATACAGAAAATGCAGTATCATGTATGAATATGTACAAACAAATGCAACAAGCATAGTACATACAAATGCATCATCAAAGTGAGTATACATATAGATTGTATCTGTATGTATACTAATCATCATCATCCATATATATATATATATATATATATATATATATATATATATACAAGCAGGTATGTATATATATATAATCATATGCAAAACACCGTATGATACGGCAATACAGCATGCATGGTCATGCCTGCTCACCCCTACTCGCTACCACGACCCCAGTGTGACCTAGGTGGCACGACATGACAACTATCCCGACTCCAGCCGCCACCACTCTCGAGTGACCGAGTTGGGTAGTATGATCAAGTAGCATATGAGCGTAAAAAGCTCGCTACGCAACGGGTCCTCGCCGCCACTGACCGACATCGCTAATGAGCGGCCGAGTGTCACGCACCAGACATCGCACGCGACTCCAACAACCATCGTCAATAATGGTAGAGTGTGGCACAACAAATGTTATGCCCTCACACTAGTTACTCATCTGGATGTAACCTGGGAGGCAGGATGACTGACGACTCTCTCTCAACTCCAAGGGGAGACGATGTCGTCAGTATGCATGCAATGACATGAGGGTACTGTCTCACATACAGGACATCTACCCTAGACTCTCTGTTCAACAAAGAGTCACACCCAATTGATCAGTACACTCTCTACCCTGTAGAAAGTCACTCATCTGATCATGACAAGCTAGGACCATCGGTCCGTAGCGACACACTGTCCACGACTCACATGACCATTCACACAACCCGTGATTGGTGAATAAATGTGCAACATACAGGTATGGAATAAGTCCTACATCTAGGGCCATACTTATCCACAGAGGACCTTTTTGCCAAATTTACGATTTAGGTCAACCTCCGTACTCTAACATCTACACCCTACTAAATAGTTAGACCTACTTACATCACATCTGTAACTTCTAGATCATGCTAGGGAATATGTGTTATCAATAATCGAGCACACATATATATCAACGGTAAGTTCAAGCATACGATAAACAGAGCATGATCAAGGTAATATGAACACCTAACATGTTCATATCTATATCTAACTGAAATTATTACATCTACCCGACCGAGGAAATTACCTACCGATTCAGAAACCATAATCGCTCTTCATGTCCGCGAATCCACCTCGCATCAAAGTCATAATCTTCGCTTCAATCACAACCAACTTCATAATCCACTTATGGAAATCTGATCTGCCCACCCTTTTAAATGCAAATAAATCCAACCAAAATCTAATTATGATTTATACACGGATGTAATTATCCTAGCAACACAATTGTGCATTCTTCAAGAATTAAACATCTAATGTATAACATACAATTTAAAGCTTACCTTCAACTGTTGGAATCAGCCACGACTTATCCAAAAGCACCTATCCAGAAACCATCACATCCACAGCTTATACACCACCCTAAGCAGTCGTGTTCATGCTCCTCCCCAGCCAGCTCCATCCATTCATCACCACCGACACAGCTCATCAACACCACCAAACTAAACCAGAGCCAATCACGGCTGTGAACAAGGATAAATCAAATCCAATTGCTGCTGTGAACCAAGATGAACCAAACAACCAACCTCACGACACGCCATCGCCGACTTGGCGAATCGCAAGCTACACGTCCTCCCTGAATTGCTCTGTTCGCTGGAGGCAGTTCAACGTCGACAATCACGGCAACCGATCCATGATCCAAGCCTCGGATCATCATCCAACAGCTATGTTTTCTGCCCAAATTGAATACCAAAGCAAAACCTAAAATCTCATCCAAGTTCAAGAAAAGAGCAGTGCTCACCTATCTCCGGTGACCATTGGTAGCGAAGTCCACAGAACCGGCAGCGACCTTCTTATATCCCCTATTCGTCGACACCAACTACTGCCCAAAACAATGGATCGTGCTCAGCGAGGTATCAACCACAAGTCAGACTCAGATCTTGTTCAAGATCAGAAGAGAATCGCTCGCTTACCTAATTTCCAGCGGCGATCGTCCAGTTGTTCCGACGATGCGGGCGATCGACGACTAAGGCAGAGGGCCCGCGGTGGTGATCAACGGCGACAGCTAAGGTTGGTGGTCGCCGATCGCGTGCGCAGGGGCGACGATCGTTGATGTTGGTGCACGCGACGAGCAGGCCGACTTGCACGCATACTGCTCTGCTCGGGCCGCGAGTGATCGGAGATGTGTGCACGGCGAGGAGGGTGGCGCGCAGTTTGGGCGGTGAGCACAAGACGAAGAAAAACGGGAGGAAGGGCGATCGAGTAGAAGAATCGCGCCTGCGTGGAGGAGAGGAAGAAGAAACATCGGGAAGAAGAGGAGTCGGGCGGCTGATTAACGCTCAGGAGAAAAGGGGAAAGGTCGCGCGGTGAAAAGAAAATCGACGCGAAGAAAATAACGTTTAGCATTTAAATCTATTTTTTTTTTTTTTAATAGCAGATAGTCTAAACAGGTTTTACAAAAGTCTATCCGCTTTATCCCCATGAAATGTTCATAACACTTCTGTTTAAATCCAGAAAAATTTCTATAAATTCCTGAAAAATTCTATAGGACAACTTCTTAATTAACAAGGGTATTTTCTATTATTATATTTTTTTTCGGTATTTTACATACTACCACCAATAGGTCGAATGAGCAGTCGATTATCCTAGTTTGTTAAGCCTAAGTTTATCCAATACATCTAGCATAGAACGTCTATCAAAATCGATAAGGATCATCGATCTACCATTAAGCCCCCATCGAGGCGATCAAGCGAGGGTTTCAACACCTCTAATACCAAATATTTATCAAAGTCGGTAAAGATCATCGACTTATAAATAAATACCTCGAGATGGTCAAGTCTAGGGTTCCAACCCTTCTAACATGATCGGTTATCAAGGTCGATAAAAATCATAAGTCCCCAAATAATCACGTCGAGACGATTAATCATAGGGTTTCGTCCCAACTAACAGGAAACGCCTATCAATGCCAATAAGGACCACAAATCTACTATCAAGCCCTTCAAGAGGGTTAAGCCTAAATTATATCATCCTACCAGTTCAATCATGCATGCCTCAACCTGCTACCACGAACATATCTCGTGGGTACTTAAGACGTAAAGTAGCTATCTAGCTACAGGCGTCATATGAATCCGATTATCACCAACTCCGAACGAATAACGCAAGCATATAACCTTACCATAGGTCATCTCAACCATGATTGGGAGGCATGATTGACCCCAAATATACAAAACATCTACCTATAGAGAGACTCTACTGCAGACTCTCTCTCTCAACCAAGAATGGAGAACATAGTAAGGATTAATCGCATCCTTACCATACAAACTCTACTAGTCCGATCACCATATCACTGAAATAGTAAATGGCTAAACATATACCAATATGCACATCCGGTTTATTACACCTAGGGTTCCACTAATGTTGTTTCATTCCTGAGATCCGCTCCTACAGAATAACTTCATCAAAGTTATTCTACCTCTACTAGTCTTAATCATGGTATCTACCGCAAAAACATATAATCATAAAAACATATAACACGCTGTCTAATAAACGACAGCATAGTCATACCAATGGCAATTAATAGCCGGAATTAATTAGGGTATAGCTAAAGGGTCATGCAAGAACAAAGTCAAGGCAATACTAAATAAAATATCAGGTGCCTATATATACCCTAAACTACGTAAGCAATGTAATCTTGTCCTCATGCACTAGGATCTGAGAGTCAAAGAACCTATATATATACCTTCTACAAATTTATCCATATTATTCATATCATTCAACTAGTCTAATTCTAGTTCTAGTCCAATCCTAATACTAAAAGTAAGAGGTATACAACTACCAATAATATCTAATCATTTTTATCACAATGATAACAAGCTACGTATAGCAATAATAGCAATTTATAACCAAATGTTATCTATAAACCAGCAACCTAAAAATCTAACAGTCCAATAGATATCAGGTTAAAACAATACTAGATAAAATATGATATCACCGCATAACCAAAATATAACCAATATAAATATGCACTAAATCTAGAAAATTTTCTAGAATTTATTTATCGGAGATGTCCTGTCGCCACCAAATCCCCCATATTGACCTCGTCAATAATACCTCGAATTTCCGAAACATAAAAATCGTCGAAAATCCGTACAACTCCGAAAATACTCCAGTTAACCTGCCAAATTTGGCGAACTCCAAAAACCCAAAGACCTGAAGGAACTCGGAACCTACGCTCTGATACCAAATAAATTGTCACGCTCCGAGGGAGTCTCCGTCAGACGAAAATTCGGTAGCACCTCCCCTGTACTGGTGACAATACCAATTTTTATACAAGACCTACATGACCACTATACATCGGTCAACACGACCGGAATCCAAACAACACACGTAGATAATAATAAGGCCTTAGGCCAACAAATCTAGGTAAACAAAAGTCTACACTAACTAGACTTACCCCTTCTGCCATCTGGGCAGGAATATCCAACCAAACCAATCAAAATAAGATCCGACCAATGGTCCACAAGAACCCCAAAAATCCACGAGTACATAAATCCATTTCCAAGCCTAAACATATCTTCTATACAAAATTCAAACCATAACTCAAACAACTAAGAAACTGTCACTACGAGGGGGGGGGATATGGCAACTGGACTCTCCTGACAGCTTCATCCTGAAATAAAAATAAAACCACGGGGTAAGTTCAAAGAACTTAGCGGATATTAGTCGATATGAATAGCAAGAAATAGATAACAATACTAATCATGTCAGTACAGTCTCATATATATGGTAAGCAAGAAATAAATGCAAAAGGACTGTACTCACCTGAATCTCCTACCCTGATATAGGAGCAAGTGCCCTACAATAAGAGTCATCACCATATACAAACATGTATCCTGTATGCATGGCAATCATATGCAACATCCAAGGCATCAATACAATAATGCAGCAAACACAATACAAATGCAATCCGTGCAAAGTGCATGTCAGGTAAAATGACATGGTCACCCTCGACGCTACCAACCGCCTCACACGCGATGGTGAAGCCGAGTGGGTAGGGCTATGACAACTGTGCACTCTGCCATCACTGCTCCTAAGTGACCGAGTGGACAGGATGCTGTCGGAGTACACCTATCCTCCTGCCCCAAACAGAGTGGGGGAGCTAAGCTCTCATCTCCCGGTGTCATAGACCAGAGGAGGGATCCCTGCCCGCTACCACGCTGCCTCATCGCTACCCATGAGCGGACCAACGGAGCCTGACAGAGCAACTGCACACACCCTCCTGATGTACCACTAACCCATGAGTGGCAATGTGTGCATGTCATGTAACTGGCTGCGGGCTCAACAATAATGGAACCCCATCCAGCCAGCATGCAATCATGCAAGATGGTGCATGATACTAAGCATGTAAATCCAACTAAAAATACCTATCCGAATAATATGCACAATCAATAAGTGCATATCCATGATCCAAGTAACTATGATCCAAATAAAACAGGAAAGATATAATCATATCCTAGCAAATGCATGTATCCAGTAGGCACCAAAAACATACTAGGCATATAACATGAAAATTATTGCAAGCTATCCTAACTAGCATATCAACATGACTATATCTAAAAGATAAGTCAAAATACCCGCCTGATAAAAATTGCTCGAAATGTGAAACCTTCATGTCTGTGGACCTGCCTCGTGATCGAAACCTACATATAACATAACTATTGTTAAGCACTAAGATATGATCCATCGTCAAATTGAATCCTAAGCCGATTTCGGACATAAACCAATTAACCCAAATGCTTAATAAAATCCCGGTCACATCCCACCTAATATAACCATCGTTTCATCCAATTAATCAAATATGATTTTACAACCCCTATTATCATGTGTACCATATCCCAATAAAATCGCACTGCTTTATTCAAAACACAACCGAGTCCTCTCCTCTCACAGCCAACTCAAACGTCCAAACCAACTCAAACTCGTACCCAACTCCACAGATCAAAAATCCAACCACATATAACCAAAATTAACCACCATATGCACAAAGAAAAGAAGCAGATCGTGCTTACTAGCGGTTGAAACCTCGCCGACAGTAAACCCCCCCACCCAAAATCCACCCTGTTCTCCGGAAAACCACTGCTCAACCACCATCCCTGTTCAACCAAAGGAAAATTGCAGTAGGAATTCCAAAATTGAGGGAAAGAGCAGCATCACCTTTGCTCCGGCAACCACCTGCAGAAAACCCAACCAAGCAGCGCAATCCACAACACTGGCAGAAAACCCCTTGTTCCGGAGAATCACGATGAGGGCTCAGCCGTGGTGAGTTCTGGCGGCGCCGAGTGGCCGGCAGCAAGAGGCGGCCGGAGAAAAGTTGCATCCGAGGGCGTGGTGTGTCGGCCGCAGGCGGAGGCGGCTTCGGCGAGCTAAGCGCCTGGCGAGAGGAGAGGGGCGTCGAGGGTCCTTTGGCGGAGGCCGAAATCTCTGCCGGCTGTGATCGGCGAGCACGCAGAGGGTCGGGTGGTGGCGGGCGGCGGCGAGAGCCAGGTAGCGTCGCGGCCGGTGCGAGCTCGCATCGCGTCGGGGCGGTGCTCGGCTGCGATGGGGGGAAAACTTCGGTGGCCGGTAGAGATCGACGCGGGAGGAGACGGCATCATCGTCTAGGGCAGAAGAGGTAGCGGAAGAAGGGCGGAGACTGGGCGATCGTTGAGGTTGATCGGTGATCGCGACGTCGTGGCTCCTGGCTACGGCGCAAGGAGAAGAAGGAAACCGCAAAGAGGGTGTCGGGCGCAACGGGGAAAAGAAAAGGGGAAAATCGAAAACCTAGGTTTTAGGTTAATAAAATTTATTAACCCCTCCAAAATTGATATTTCAAATAGGCCCTCCAAAAGCATCTCGAACAAGTCTCATTTAATTCCAGAAAATTTTTGGAAAAATTCCTAAAATTTCCTAAAAATCCCGAAAAACTTCCAGGAATATTTTTCCTAAACTTTGGGCCATAAATTTAATATTTTAAATTTTCAGTATTTAACACTTTGTTCATGAATTATAAAATACATCTTGATAATTTGTGCATTAACAATGGTATCTTTCGATTGAATCATCATTTTAGTAATAATTTCTTATAATTTGTAAAATTATTTTGATAGCTAAGCTTTGAACCAAAGGTTTATGTAACAAGCTACATGAATTATCATACACAAATTCACTTTTTTTCATTTGTTATAATCAGTATACACTTTGTGTTATGCCACAGTCCTTTCATGAATGTGTCAAAGTTTAAGTCCAAAATTTTATAGATAATTAAATTCTACATTCATATAGGCAAACTCTCAAATGCCCTCACCATTTATGACACATTCTGTGACTTGTTAAGATTAGTAAGTTCATCCTCATTTTACTAGCATAAAAATAAATAATCATCATTTATATAGTATTCCAACCTTTAAACAATGTACTTTTCACTACATTGAATCCAAGACTACGCAATATGGTAGCGTTGGATTGAGGTTTTCATTGTTGAAGGTTTATTTTATTGACTTCAATCCCATCTTAATAGAGGTTCTTTCAACTGTATCTCTAGTTAATCCTTTTGTCAAAGGATCAGCTAAATTGTCTTTGGACTTAACATAGTTTATGGTTACGACTCTATTTTTTATTAAGTATTTAATCATACTATGTCTCACTCTAATATATCTTGATTTACCATTATAAACTTCACTATAAGCTTTGACAATCATACTTGTGCTATCACAATGAATAGAAAAATAAGAGATAGACTTTGGCCACAGAGGTATCTCTATAATAATTTTTTAGCTATTCATCTTTCTTGTTAGCTGCAGCGAAAGCTACAAACTCAGCTACCATAGTGGAGTTCGTTATACAAGTTTTGCTTCTTGGATGCCCAAGAAACAACTCCACCACCTAAAATAAAGATCTAACCACTTGTTGAAGAGTGATCATCTTTATTTGTTATCCAACTCGCATCCGAATAACCTTCAAAACTGAAGGATCTCCCTTATAGCTTATACTATAATTTATGGTGCTTTTAAGATATCTCAAAATTCTTGTAACACCTAGCCAATGTTGTTTACTATGGTTACTTGTATACATACTCAACACCCCTATTACATAAGCAATATCTAGGTGTGTACAAATCATGACATATGTCAAACTATCTATCACTTGTAAATATTCCAATTGTGATAATTGTTGTCAACCTCATTTTTGACATGGTCAATTTTAGGATCCAAGGGAGTTGGGGTTGGCTTACAATCATAATGATTGAACCTTTTGAGAACCTTCTCAATGTAATGAGGCTGTGAGAGTATGATTAATCCTGGGTCTCTTTTAATTTTTATGCCTAGGATGACATCAACCTCTCCCATATCTTTCATATCAAACTTGTTTGATAACAACTTTTTGGTTTCTAAGATTTGTTGTAAGTCTGAGCCAAAGATCAACATGCATCCACGTAAAAACATATTATGACACCTTTGCCATTTGAAGACTTGCTATATATGCATTTATCTGATTCATTGATCTTGAATCCATTAGCAAGTATTACTTGATCAAAATTTTGATGTCATTGCTTTGGAGCTTGTTTAAGTCCATATAAAGGCTTCATAAGCTTGCACACTTTGTGCTCTTGTCCAGTGCTACAAACCCTTGAGTTGTTTCATGTATACTTCTTCATCTAACTCATCATTTAAGAATGCAATCTTAAGATCCATTTGATAAATCACCCACTTAGATTGATGCAATTGCATGTAGTACCCTTATGGTGGCTATCCTTGCAACCGATGAGTATGTATCAAAATAATCAAGACTCTATTTTTTGTTATAGCCTTTGACTACTAATCTAGTTTTATATTTGTCTACGGTTCCATCGACTTTCAATTTCTTTTTGAAATTCCATTTACGAGCCACTGACTTTGAATCGGGAGGCAAATCCACTAGAACGTCAGTATTGTTTGACAATATTGAGTTTATTTCATCGTTGATTGCCTCTTTCCAAAATAATACATCTTGTGATTTCATAGTTTCATCATATGTTTAGGATCATCTTCTGTATTAAAACAGAATGCTATTTTGCTACTTAATACATTTCTTATTCATTCAAAAAGATAAGTAACAAAATCTGGACCAAATGATTTGACCTTCCTTGCTCTTTTGCTTCTTCTTAGCTCAATGACCTCATTTTTGTCATTTGAATTAGCAACATCATCATTTCTCAAGTTATTATTTATGTTCTTGGAAATGGAATTAAATCTTTGTTCATCAAAGATTGAATCTCTTGATTCTATAATCGTATTGATTCTTATAGAATCATTGTGTTCAATTACCATGAATCTATAAGCTTTGCTATTTTTGGCATAGCCTATAAAGATGCATTCGATATTTCTTTGTCCCAATTTTCTCTTTTTGGATTCAGAAATTCTTACAATGGCTCTACAACCCCACACTCTTAAGTGTTTGAGATTTGACTTCCTTTTATGCCAAAGTTCACAAGGGGTTATTGAACTTCTTTTATTTGATACTCTATTGAGTATATAACAAGCTGTAAGTACAACTTCACCCTAAAATTCTTGACTAAGATTTGCATTAGTCATCATGAAATTAACTATTTCCATTAACATCCTATTTTTTTCTTTCAGCCACACCATTTTGTTGTGGTGTATAAGGTGTAGTCAACTCGTATTTGATACCAGTTGACTCAAAAAACTCTTTATCATAATAAATTCTCCACCTCTATCAGTCTTTAGACATTTTATAGATATGTCATTTGCAAGTTCAACTTCTTGTTTATATGACTTGAACATTCGCAAGGTTTGATCCTTAAAATGCAATAAAAACACTTTACAAAATCCTACGCAATCATCTATAAAAGTCATAAAATATTTATTTCCTTCCAAAGTTGGAGTTGCATGCAAATCACATAAGTCACTATGCACTAATTCCAACTGATTGATTTTTCTTTCGATTTGTGGAAAAGACATTCTTATTATTTTATTTAACATGCAAGTGTTGCATTTTTCATTATCATTTTGTGCGCATTTTGACAAAAAGTCTAACTTTATTATGTCATAAATTCTTTTATAATGAACATAACCTAATCTAGAATGCCACAAAATAGTTGAAAACTCAATCAAGTAAACAAAAGATGCATTCTTATTGATAGACATAACATTGAGCTTAAACATACTATTACAAAAATAGCCCTTCCCAACAAACATCCATCCCTTGGAAAGCACAAATTATCAACCTCAAAAACTAGTTTGAATCCAAACTTGTTCAAAAGACTATCCGACACAAGATTCTTTCTAACTTTGGGAACAAATAACACATTGGTTAAAGTTATTACCTTCCTAGAAGTGAATTTTAGATCTATCTCCCTTATGCCTTTGATGGATACCATTGAGGAGTTTTCCATGTAGACAACAAAGTTTGAATCTTTAATTTCCCTTAAGGACTTGAAGAAACTTTTGTTCTTGTATATGTGTTGAGTGGCTCCCAAGTCAACCTATCAAATGAATTCTTCATCAACCATATTGATTTCAGAAATCATGGCTATAAGCATCTTCTCATTATTGTTTTTGTTGTTTGGAGCATTTCCATTTTTCATAAGAAGTCGACACTCATACTTCTAGTGTTCCTCTTCTTGCAATGATATCACTTGTCTTTCTTCTTTTTGTTCTTATCATTGTCCTTGCCATGAAAAGTCCTTTTCTTGGACTTGCTTCCTTGGTCTGCCTTAATGACATTCACTTTGGTGGTTGGCTCTTTGTCTTTTTCACCTTCTTTTGATTGACTATTGCTTTCCTGTATTCTTAACTCTTCTTCAACACGGAGAGAGTTAGCTAAACTTTCAAGCGAGATCTCTTCCTTTTTATATTTGAGATCTCTCTTGAAGTCTTTCCAAGATGGACGGAGTTTATCAATGAGAGCACTAACAATTATAGTTTCATCCATAAGCATATTATGTTCAAAAAAGTGATTAAGCATCCTTTCTAATTCAGAAAATTATTGCACGATAGACCTATTGTCCATCATTTTGTAGTTAAAGAAAGTAGAGATTAGAAATTTTTTACTTGTAGAATCTTCCCTCGTATACCTTGTCTCTAATTTCTCTCAAAACTCCTTGGTGGTTGGCACCGTATGGTAGATGTCGAAGAAATTGTCATGCATACATAGCATTTAAGATGTGTCCTCAATATATCTCGTCATTCGTCTTCCACTTTTGCTTAGTTCGATGTTCATCTAGCGTCTCCTCCTCCTCCCCTTATGCATCGACTTGGGTGTGCTGAGCACGTACACCACCTTGAGAGCCACCAAGAGAAAGTGGACGTACTCTCTTCTTCCAGTGGGTGAAGTTGCCGCCATCAAACTTGTCAAGTTTAACTATACTAGAGGTGAGATTTTTTACTGCACTAGCCATTTGATTGGTAGGGATAAAGCCTTAAGAATGTTGGTATAGAGACACAAACAACAAAATCAAATGGAAATGTTAGGAAAAGAAATATTATATTAGGACGAGGACTTCAAATCGTATTATAAACACTATCCTTAAGATTTTAGTTGATCTCTATTTTGTGCAACTGGTAATGATTAAATATTTTTAATTGTCAAAATGTTTGCACTAATAAATGATAATTCAAAACAAAGAAAAGAAGAGCAAGATAATTCTTGTGTTTGCATCCAACTTAGTCTATTTATTCTTATTGAAAATTGTGTCTTTTGGATCAAAAGTTACTATTTTTCCTCGTTGCAACTTTTTCCTTTTTTTTTTATTTTCATTATTTAAAATATCCAAATTTTTTTTTTTTGTCCATATAGTTCCTATCTGTGGTCGAAGGCAAGGGAATGAGCTCACAAGAGCAGAAACAAACAGCTATAATGGCCAAAATCTCCAACAATATACTTGATGCCAATAAGGTAAGATATTCATTAGTGTTTAAACAAACAGTTTCAGCTTCTAGTTTTTTTATTTCAAATGTTCGCTAAAGACACCACCTTATTGTTCTTATCATCGTGAAACATGCTATCAATGTTTAACGTGAAAAAGGAGAGGAAGCGAAGGATGGAAAAGCAGAGCCAGAGATCTTCGCCCAGTAAGCTTAAGCCAAAGGAACCTCTTAATTTCCAAAGGTTGAAACCGTCAATCTAGCGGCTTCCGGCCCCCGTCCCAAAGAAAAATCGTAAAGGGATAAATCACAGGACAATCTTAGGGATATTACTCTATGGGCTGGACTTATGACTTTTGACGGATATGGTACCAACAGAGGGAGGCTCTTCATCTAAGAAAGAAGGATAAATCCTTTCTCCTCAAGAATCGAACCCTAATTTTCATTTCCAAACAATCTATGTCTTAACCATTCCGCTAAAGAAACCTCTTATGAAACCATCAAAGAAGCACTGGATGATAACGTACACCCTCACTTTATGTAACTTATTCATGTCAAATTTCTATCCTATTCTGCAATTTACTTTTATGTATTGAAAAGAAACTGAAGACTTGGCGGACTATAGTCTAGTGTATCTATTCGGATCCTTTTATATATCCACAATACAATCAGTGAAGCCTTCGGAGACATCCGATCAAATTGGAATGATACATAGAAGATTAGCATGCCCCTGCGCAAGGATGACATGCATAAATTCAGAAATGATCTAAATTTTTTATTCTCTCACGATGACTCAATGGTAAATATAAGGGGATGCTTGTGAGAATGTCTGAATTTGAAATCAGACGAGGGATTAAAATTTCCTCGAATGAAATATTTTTTTTTGTGTTTACCATCGAATTAATGGGTCAAAGATTCACTCACAATTTATCTCTTTCATAATAATTGAAAAATCGATAAGTAGAGATTGTTACGTTGACGATTTCAATCTTTTTTTACAAATGAAGCCTGGGAAAATAATAGTTACAGTTCGACGTCTACCCTACGTTGGCATATGTTTTTCAATGTACTTATATTTTTAAGCTCTATCTTAGAGGAACTTCAAAACTGATCTGGTAACTTCTCGTTTTGCAACGTCACTGAGCTCTGGCGATCGAAGACGCCGTAGTCACCGAAGATGATGACGGATACGATGTCATAAAATCCTCAAAACTCCTACTGTGCTTCAGCGCAATCGTTTTGAAGCTCAAGTACGTCGCCGCCATCTCCGGCAGCGGCGAGCTACCCTCCAAATACTCCGTCACCCGGCGCATGCTCGGTCTGGCTGCCGGCAGCGGATGCGTGCAGAGCAGCCCAAGCTTCAGAACCAGCTCCACCTCCTCCGCCACAAACTCCTCCAGCCTGGCGTCCCTCGTCTCGAGTATCGACCCCTTTCGCCAATTTTCCAGCACCCATTCCAGTAACTCAAGCTGGTCGATGTCGGCGACCCAATCAACCGGCCGCCGCCCGCTGGCGACCTCAAAAAGGAACGTCCCGAAGGCGAACACGTCGGTCACAGTCGAAGCCCGCCCGGTCCGCACCAACTCCGGCGCGATGTAGCCCATGGTTCCGACAATGTGGGTGGTCTGCGAATCGGTGCCGTGGTCGTAAAGCCTCGCCAATCCGAAGTCGCCTAGCCTTCCGTTCATCTCGCCGTCGAGCAACACATTGCTCGCTTTGATGTCTCTGTGGATCACCTTCTGCTCCCAGTCTTCGTGGAGGTAGAGAAGGCCCGAGGCCACGCCTTTGATGATCTTGTACCTCGTCGGCCAATCGAGACATGGCCGGAGTCGGTCGTACAGTAGCTTGTCGAGGCTGCCGTTGGGCATGTAGTCGTAGACCAAGAGGAGCTCCCCCTTTCGCCGGCAATAGCCCAGCAGCCGGACGAGGTTCCGGTGCCGGAGACGGCCGAGGCTAACGATCTCTGCGACGAATTCCTTTATCCCCTGCCTCGACTCGTGAGACACTCTTTTTACGGCGACGTCCTGTTTGGTCCTCCGTAAAACCCCTCGGTAGACCCTGCCGAACCCACCATCGCCGAGTGAATTCTCCTCCGCGAAGCCGCCGGTGGCGTCGAACAAGTCCTTGTAGGAGAACCGGTGGGGGCCGTATTCCCTTTCCCAGTCTTCGAGAAGCTCCGCATACTTCATCCGTCGCCTCACCACCAAAGCCACTACGCCGGCGATCGCCAAAACAACTCCGGCGGAAGCCAGCGGGATCCCGACCTCCAAAAGCTTCGATCTGCCTCCGGATTTGGTTCGAGGAAGCGAAGGAGCAACGAGTAGTTTAGAGGTCGCGCCGTGCCGTTGACCTTGAAGCTCCAGCCGAGGACATAGTGAGCCGTTTGACAAGAACCAGTGGAGGCAGAGAAGCCAACAAACATAGAATCCAAGAACACCGGCGAAAGATCGATCGCCCTCGATATCAGTGGCCTCCTCGGCTTCGCCATTGGAACCGGAGCCAAGGTAACATTGAGCCACATGCTCTCTTCATCATATTCCACCCAAGCTTGCATGACTTGCCGATAAGGCTCAAATTCTGGAACACACCGGTGTCGTCAGAAAAGTAACCGGCGGGGACCGAAAAGTTGGACACCAC
Source organism: Wurfbainia villosa (assembly GCA_025175895.1). Classification (NCBI taxonomy): domain Eukaryota; kingdom Viridiplantae; phylum Streptophyta; class Magnoliopsida; order Zingiberales; family Zingiberaceae; genus Wurfbainia; species Wurfbainia villosa. Next base: position 9,755,768 of record CM046001.1, on the reverse strand, counting down.
ATCGTTAACATCGATCCCGACGTGGTTGTCGTTGATGTCCTGGAGATCAGGGTTAGAGATGGTGTCGAGCTCGACGGCGAAGACGTGGTTGGTGGAGTTGCCGTTGTTGGGATTGAAGAGGCCTAGGTACTGACTTCCCAGTGCGCTGGAGAAGTTGTCGGAGCCGGAGATCAAGAAGGTGAAGCCGTTGCCGCCGATGTACCGGTCTTTGATGATGGTGGCGAAGACGAAGGTGGAGGAGAAGGAGAAGATGGTCCTGTTGTGATTAGGAGGCCGGAACTGAATTTGCGATGGGTGGAAAGCATGGCCTCTCATCTGCTTCGTGTTGTTGGTGAGCCTCAAGAGGCCGTTGGAGGTGACCGTGGCAGTGCCGTCGAGGGCGAGGTTTGCTCCTTGGAAGCCGTTCAAGGTGAAGTCATCGCCGTCAACGGTGGTGACTCCTGTGGAGATGTAGTGGTGGAGGAGGAGGAACAAGAAGAGGCAGAGGAAGGTGCCCTGTGACATGTCAGCCGTTTCAATCTCTGGAACCTTTTGTCTAGATTTCGTCCACTGGATCGATGAAATCCATTTATTTATAATTATTCTGTTCCTCGAAAATTGACTAGCGAGGAATCTTGAATCAGCTTATGCAGCCGGAACCAGCAACCCAAAAGTCAACTATCCCGACTTTTCTCTCTCAGGCATTGAATAATCTACTAAGGATTAATGGATCAAATTTTATCATCCGCATTTTTCAACTTTATTTTCATTTTCATATATGTTAGAGTTGAAAGATCGAATATTCTGTTGAAGTTCATATATATAATTATAGATATTTATTAACAATCAGAAAAAAATATTAAACATAAAAATTTATAAATTAAACATTATACAACAATAAAGTCTTATTCCACTATTGGTGGGGTCGGCTATATGAATCTTTCTACGTCATTGGACTCTATCCCTTACTATATCATCATCTATATTTAAATAAATTTTATCTTGTTTTATTGTTGCTAACCAAGTCTTTTTTGGTCTTCCTCTTCCTCGTTTGATGTGTATATTTGGTATCGTTTCACATCGCATAACTGGAGCATTTATTGGTCGTCTAAGTACATGTCTGTACCACCTTAAACGATGTCTCGGAGCTTTCGTGATAGATCTGTGCAACTTTTTCTCTAATGCTCTCATTTCTTATTCTGTTCATCCTCGTATGTCCGCACATCCACCTTAACATCCTCATCTCTGCAACTCTCATCTTTTGCTCATATGCTCGAGTCGTAGTCCAACATTCAGCTCCATATAACATAGCAGGTCTAATTGTCGTTTTGTAGAACTTCCCTTTAAGTTTTAGAGACACTTTACGATCACATAAAATACCGATGCTTTCCTATTTCAACCATCCCGACTTGTATGCTATATAAGATCTCTCTCAATAAAACTGATCCTAAATATCTAAAGCTCTTAGTTTCAGACAACTCATTATCTCCTATCTTAACACTTGTCTCATTATATCTAATATTGCTAAACTTAAATTCCATATATTCTGTCATTACTCTACTGAGCCTAAAACCTTTCACTTCTAATGTTTCCCGGCAAGATTCTAGTTTAGCATTTACTCCGTCACATGTTTCATCTACCAAAACAATATCATCTGCAAACAACATGCACCACGGTACTGTATCTTGAATGTGTCCAGTGAGTTCGTTCATGATTAGTGTAAAAAGATAGGGACTTAAAGTTGATCCTTGATGTAACCCTATCTTTATTGGAAATGCTTCAGTTAATCCGCCTGAAGTCTTCACTCTGGTCGTTACTTCCTCATACATATCCTTAATTAGTTCAATATATGTTACACTAACACCTCTTTTTTCTAAAATTCTCCATATTATTTCTCTTGGAACTCTATCATAAGCTTTTTCTAAATCAATGAATACCATGTGTAGATCCTGCTTTTGCTCTCTATACTTTTCAATTAGTTGCGAGAAGATGTATAAACCATTATCGACCTTCCTAGCATGAATCCCAATTGATTTTTGAGAAACATTGTCTCCTTCCTTAATCTTTTTCTATTACTTTTCCCAGTTTCATGGTATGACTCATTAGTTTAATACCCCTATAGTTTTCACAAGTTTGTATGTCTCCCTTATTCTTATATAAGGGAATTAGGATACTTACCCTCCATTGATCAGACATCCTTTTTGTTTTCAATATCATGTTAAATAATTTTGTAAGTCATTCAATACCTTGTTTCCCTAGACACTTCCATACCTCTATCGGAATATCATCTGGTCCAATGACTTTTCCATTTTGCATTCCATTTAAAGCTTGTTCTACTTCTGAAATTTGAATTCTACGATAAAAATTTAAATTTCTATACTCATTTAACCTACTTAAATTACCTAAATTAAGTTGGTCTCCTAAACCTTCATTAAAAAGTTGATAAAAATATCGCTTCCCCCGCTTTGTTAGTTCTTCATCATTTACTAATACCCTATTACATTCATCTCTTTGTCATCTTATTTGATTAAGATCTTTTGTCTTCCTCTCTCTCACTTTAGCTATTCTATAAATGTCTCTTTCCCCTTTTTTTGTATCTAATTTTGATATAACTTAGTTCAAAGTTTGATCTTAGCTTCATTCTTTGCTTTCTTAGCTTCTTTCTTGGCTATTATATATTTTTCAAATTTTCTCATTTTACAAATATTTAATTTCTTATATGCTATTCGTTTTTCCTTGACTTTCTCTTGCACTTTTTCATTCCACCACCAAGATTCTTTACTTGGTGGTGCATGTCCCTTTGACTCACCGAGTACACTCTTAGCTACTATTTTCAATTTTGATATCATCTTATCCTACGTCGTATTAGGGTCACTGTATATGTCATCTAATACTTGTACTCCTACCTTCTCTTTGAATATATTTAGTTTCTCATCCTTTAACTTCCACCACTTAATTCTAGGAGTCGTGTATATATTTTCCTTCTATTAATACTATGTTTGAGGCGTATATCCAATACTACTAACTTATGTTGAGTAGTTAAACTTTCTCCAGGAATAACCTTACAATCTTTACAAATCTTTCTATCTCTCTTCCTAACCATAAGAAAGTCAATTTGTGATTTATTATTTCCACTTTTGAACGTGACTAAGTGTTCTTCTCTTTTCTTAAAAAATGTATTAGCTAGTATAAGATCATATGTTATTGCAAAATCCAATATAGTTTTATCTTCTTCATTTCTTGTTCCAAACCCATAACCCCCATGCACCCTCTCATAGTCCTCATTTTTCACTCCATGCCCATTTAAATCACCTCTATTAAAATCATCTCATTTGTGAATATTTTGTAATACTTCATCCAAGTCCTCCCAAAACCTTAATTTGGTATTTTCATCTAATCCTACTTGAGGTGCATATACACTAATTACGTTTATAGTTTTTTTCTCCACTATTATTTTGAGAGCTATAATTCTATCCCCCTTTCTAATTACTCCTACAATTTCATCCTTTAACGAACTATCAACAATAATACCCACTTCATTTCTTGTTTTACTCTTGTCTATATACCATAACTTAAAACCCGAGTTCTCTATCATCTTTGCCTTCTCACCAACCCATTTTGTCTCTTGTACACATACAATATTAATTTTTCTTCTAATCATCATATCTACTATCTCCATTGTTTTACCAGTGAGGGTTCCTATGTTCCATGTACCATATCTTAGACTACTAGTTTTTCTATAATATTTGTTCTTACACAACCTATGGTGTGAGAATTCTTGCTTATTTAACACTACACCCAAGTTCTCATGGAGATGTAGCGGTCCTTGCCGATACGTTGCAGTCAGACCCTGCAACGTGAACTCTAGCATATTTTTCACTACACTCGAGTTCTGAAAATGTAGCAGTCCTTGCCGAGACATTACAGTCGGACCCTGTAACGCGTTCCTTCCGGGGAATAATCTAGCATTAGCACAATAGTTTGATTGATTCATTCATTGAATATTTATCTTAGTTTAACGCTGGCTGGCAACCTAACGCAACCCTCCTCCTTTATCCGGGCTTAGGACCGGCCACGACAAGGTTAACTTATCATGGGCAGAGTTAAATTAAACATTATACAATAAATATTAAAAATAGTTTATTTTATATATATATATATATATGAGTAAGATTTTATTAGACTTGCCTCCCTATTTGAATTCTTCGAAAAATTTTATAAATGTATGATTATCTAATTATTTAATCGGATCCAAAAATTTCTTCTATATGTTCTTATTGGATATAGAATCCTCCATTAGATTTGAAGAAAATTATCATCCCTATTACCAACCTAAACAAATTGCCAACCAGAGTTATTGGGGCCTCCATCCAGGACCTAAATTTTTTTAACATTATAAGGGCTTTTATATAGAGCTCAAAAAAAAATTTATGTTAAAATTGACCTTGGACTGGGGCTCATTTATCAAGGTTTTATTCAGGACCTCAAAATCATCACATGATCATTCTAGAAATTTCTAAAATGTATTCGGTGATTGTTGGCTATGCATTATCGACATATCTTTCTTAAGATCTTGTCATATTCTTGGTCGGATCTTCGGACTCTAGTAAATGCAGAGTTTGAGCTAGCTCTTAGTCGCTACTAGAAGCTTTTGACTAGTCGTGGCACAAGTGAAAGGTGAACCATATGGTTCACATGGAGTGGTAGGAAACCAAGGGTGATCAAGGGGTTATGCATATGGGTCCTCGTAAATACTTCCATCGCTTATGTTTTGTTTGGATGGATTCTTGCTAAATCTAGTGTTGGATTAGCTAGTTAGCTCATGAACAACTTGAATGCAGGATCTTCCGACAATATTTTTTTCGACAATTTATCAAAAGACACACTTAAAGTTTGGCATTGACCAAAAGACGTCGGAGGTTTGAAAATGCCCAAAAGGCACATTTCTTTTCCATTTACTCCTCAAATGAAGTCGACTTTTTCTTCTCCTTCTTCTCTTCTTTGCATGTAATAATTTTTTCTTTTTCTTTCCTCTTATATAAAATTAAATCTTTTTCTCTCTTTGCATGCATGCAACAACCAATGTAATGTTGTTTTTAAAAATCAATACTACAGTTAAATTACACCAGTACTACAGTGATGGTAGTTTCTAAAAATAACACTACGATAGTATTGGTGTGTTATAGTGTTGGTTTTTTAAAATAGTAAAGAATGATATATTTTGACTCCAGAGCACGGTAAAAAGTCATAAGAGTTGGAATGTGTCCAATTGAAAATCTCTAGGTCAATCAATAGAGTTTTGATTGAAATTCATTGATGGGCCTAAAAGAATTAAATTTTTGAAAAGTTAACATATAATGAAAGAGAATAGTAAAGTAAAGGTATTTATAGTGTTCATGCTTAGTTCTGAAATCCTTACAATAAGTTATGTATACATATTAATTGCTTTAAAGTCATAAACTTTAAAAACCTTCTGATTAATACTGTTAATTATGACTTTGAGTTGATATTTTTGAGCATATATAGACTCTGAGACACTTTAAAAACTTATAGCATTTTGAATGAGTCCGATCGGAGTTCTCTAGGTTTGAAACCCATTGATGGGCATAGGGGATTTGAATTTTTGAAAAGTTTACATGTAATAGAAAAAGTTAATACAGTAAAGGTATATATGGTGTTCATGTCTTATTTTGACACCTCTATAATGAGTTATGTATATGCGTCAATTAAAATTTTCTCTGCCTTTTTCATGCATGCAACAACACTGTGGTACTGTTTTTTAAAAATCAACGGCACATTTTAATTACACCAACACCATGATAGAGTTGATTTTGAAAAATCAACAAGTGGTGCCGAAAACAACACTAATGCTGATTTCAAAAATCATCACCAAGTGGTGTTGAAAATCAGCACAATTGTGGTGTACTTCAAAAACTTGTAGCACTTGAAATGGATTTAATTGGAGTTTTTTTAGGTATATCAATGAATTTTGATCGAAACTCATTGATGAACCTAGAGGATTTGAATTTTTGAAAAGTTGACATGTAATGAACAAGGATAATGCAGTGAAGGTATTTATGATGTTCATGTCTAGTTTTGATATATCTACTATAAGTTATGCACATGTGTCAATTATCTTAAAATCATAAACTTTAAAAACTTTCTGATTACTACTGTTAATGACTTCTAGTTGATATTTTTGAACACATATAAACTTTGAAACACTTCAGAAACCTGCAACATTTGAAATGAAAGCACCAAGTGGTATCAAAGCACCAATCAATACTATGGTGTTGATTTTCGAAAATCAACACCACAGTGGAGCTAATTTCGAAAATCAACACCATAGTGTTGAATGCTAATTTTTGAAAACTAGCACACCCGTGGTGTTAGTATAATTAAACTGTGGTGCTAGTTTTTAAAAATAAGTGTCACAGTGGTTGTTGCATGCATAAAAAGGAGAGAGAAAATTTTAATTGACGTATACATATACATAATTTATCATAGGGATGTCAAAATAGGACAAGAACACAATAAATACCTTCAATGCACTACTCTCTTCAAATTATTGATCTATAGAAGGAAAGGGGCGTGCTCATGAGCTTCCTATACACCTTCAAGATCGCATCCTTTTCCATTTCCTCAAAAGTCCTCGATCAATTCCTCTCAGAATAAGTTACCTTCCTCACAAGCATATTCAAGGAGTTCTAACTCCAAAAACTTTATGCATACTCAATTGAATATAACTTAACACTCATTTTATAGGTATATAGAAGTGGAAGAAAGGGAAGCACACTTTTGATGAACAAATTTACTTGGAAAAGAATTCATGAATATGACCTAGTCAATGATGATAAAGATATACCAATTATCGAGGTTAAATTGTCAGGTGGTAGTGATTCATTTTATTGTATTTGATGGGGTCTCGGTTCGACACACTTGAACTTCTCCTCTTCCCTCATCTATGGAGAGTAGAGTTTGTTAGCCTTCGAAGATGCCACCGTAGATCCCAATCTACAAATGGAAATAACATTAAATGTGAGTCGACTTTATCGTCGTGATCCCTCTGATGATGAAGTTTCCATTGAGAAAGGAAGAAGAATGTAGTAGAACAGAGAAGAGAAGAGAGGAGAAGAGAAGAGAAGAGAAGAGAAGAAAAAGAGAAGAGAAGATCTTCAAGCAAGAAGAGTTATCTCCGCATGCCAGAATAGAGAAAGAATCATCTCCTTCCTTTTACCTTCTATGGACCTTATATAGTAGATCATAACCGCCTCACCAACCATACCTATTGTGATCCATACCCTTTGTAGGAATTAGGGGACAACCACTATATGAAATCTCTACCTGGTATGCTCTGCTTCATGTTTGCTATGCATTGAGGAGACTAGAATATAACACGTGGATTGTCACATATTGAGGAATTACCCTTTAGTGTGATCATTGGAGGATTAGGCATAACAATCGTTATTGAGAATCTTTTCTGTGATCCCTAAGTCTTATTATTGGAGACTGAGTTCTCGGGGAAGGTAGGAATGCTTGGGAGAACCAACAGTGCTTGGGAAAATCAATAGTACTTGGAAGAACCAATAGTATTTGGAAAAAACAGTAGTGTTAAAAAAAACAAACAGTGCTCGGGAGAACCAACAATGCTCGAGAGAATCAATAGTGCTCGGGAAAGCTACGAGTGCTCAGGAAAACTAGTAGAGCCAATAGTGTTGGGAGAACCAGTAGAGTCAATAGTGCTCGGGAAAGCTAGGAGTGCTGGGAGAACCACTAGAGTCGATAGTGCTCGAGAGAATCAATAGTGCTCAGGAAAATCAGTAGTGTTCAGGAGAACCTACAGTGCTTGAAAAACCAGTAGTGTTAGGGAAAACCAATAGTGCTTAGAAAAATCAGTAGTGCTCGAGAAAGCTAGGAGTACTCATAAGTCCTTAATCAAAAATTCTGGATATCATCACATATCCCCCCCTTTCAGTCAGACTGAAAAGTGAAATTGAATGAAGTCTGATAAATGTATAATCAAAGAATAGTTACCTAGATAGGAAATGAACATGATGATACTCGATAAAATTGACAGGGCTCGAGGAACTCAAAAGATATCAATAAATCCTCCAAATAGAAACAAGCCCATGTTGTAAGAACATAGCGACCAAAATGGGGGATAATAGAAAACACCTTCTTTTGCCTTTTATTCGGATGTTTCACAAGAGTTAAGAATTATCTTCTAGTTATCCTGGGAGAACCAACAATGCTCGAGAGAATCAATAGTGCTCGGGAAAACTAGTAGAGCCAATAGTGCTCGAGAAAGCTAGGAGTGCTCGAGAGAACTAGTAGAGCTGATAGTGCTCGGGAAAGCTAGGAGCGTTGGGAGAACCAGTAGAGTCGATAGTGCTCGAGAGAACCAACAGTGCTAAGGAAAAAGTAGTGTTCGAGAGAACCTACAGTGCTTGAAAAAACCAGTAGTGTTAGGGAAAACCAATAGTGCTTAGAAAAATCAGTAGTGCTTGGGAAAGCTAGGAGTACTCGTAAGTCCTTAATAAAAAATTCTAGATACCATCACATATCCCCCCTTTCAGTCAAACTGAAAAGTGAAATCGAATGAAGTCTGATAAATGTATAATCAAAGAATAGTTACCTGGATAGGAAATGAACATGATGATACTCGATAAAATTGATAGGGCTCGAGGAACTCAAAATATATCAATAAATCCTCCAAACAGAAACAAACCCATGTTGTAAGAACATAGCGACCAAAATGGGGGGTAACAGAAAACACCTTCTTTTGCCTTTTATTCGAATGTTTCACAAGAGTTAAGAATTATCTTCTAGTTATCCTAGGATTTTAAATTAAAATGCCAATGAGACGAGGAATATTGGGTATTCCATTGGGCTGGAAGGAGTAGGAGCTAGTGATAGCTTCTGTGTTTTAAACTCAATCCTTTAATGTTAAGACTCCCAAACTCCAAGGTGTTCATCTCTCAAGCTCTCGACTTTTTGAGTTCCTGATTCCTCTTATTCGTGTGGGCCCACTCCTTATTGTCTAAACTTTGTTTCATGGGCTTATTCCTTGGATCCCTTGGATATCCAGTCAGAGGCCCATCCCATTGGCATCATTAGCCACCCCTTGAAATAGTCAGACGATTTCCTTAAATTTGATGTTAGCGAATGTGCTCTTATAAATGTCATACCACCATCGCATCCTGGCTAGGCATTTGAATAGTCAGTTCCCCTCAACGCTCTCCCATGCTACTATCATCTTAGGGTTTTATGTCCGCATGTCTCTAGGTCCCCATTTGCCTTGGTGTTTGAATGTCGCCTTGTCCCCTCTCTCTCATGCTTCGAACTCCCCGATCATCATTAGTTGTCTCTATTAAAGCCTCTTTAAAACGACTTCATTGTTGTCATCGATGCCTACTCCGCTTACATTTCGTCTTCCTCGGCAACCCCCCTCCTTCTCTACCAAGTAAGTGTCATAGCCTCCTCTTCCAAGACTTCTTCCTTCAAGGCCTCCTCTTCCAAAGCCCTCTAATTCCCCTAGTCTTCGTTGGTTCGAGGTCACCTCTTTCAGAATCACCCCATCCCACCCTTTACTTCCCAAACCTACCGACCATCCTCACCACCTCCCTCGCAGTTGTGCCTGCTTTTTCCTATGCCAGCTTAAAGGCGGCCTATGATTCCATATCCCACTAATATACCTTCGCATCACCAATTTCTACCAGATCTCTCTAAACCAACTTGCTCTAAATGCCTTCGGCATTTTGGTTGAGGTGGTTATCGTTTTTCGTCACCTGCAACTTCCCCTTTCACCCGCCATGTTCCACTTTTTCTTCCAAATGCAGATGGCGAAGGCCGAGGTATTTTATTTTACAGGTCATTCTGGTTGTAAATTCTTTAGGGATATGCATTCCTCCCACAAGGACTGGATGAGTCTTTAGTTTTATGTCCGACTTCCCACTACCCTTCCATACTCTACCACTTGGCACACAGAGATTCCTGAGCTTCCTGATCTCAAGCAGTGCCACGCCTCCTGCCCCTTCGACTCTGCCCTCAATAACCTTCGAGACCAGCCTTACAACATTCAGTATCCTCTGGATGACCATCTTCTTGGGCATTTCAAACTCTCTCCCTTCATACTTGATGACCTTACCCTGATTGTAGCTTTTCTTACTTATTTTACTTCCACCTCAGAAATACTAATTTCATTTTCTTTTTGCAGACGACTTCATGCAGCTGCCATGTTGAGAGTGCCCTTCAAAAGTCCACCAAGGGTAAGTCATTTGTGGGAGGGCCCTGTACGACTGCTCCTCGCACGACTACCTCATCTCCGTCGTCCTTTGAGCATTAAGGTGAGGGAGATCCTTTAGCTGAGACCCTGCACTGGGAATTACCCTCGTTCAATTGACTCGCTGAACCCTCGCCAAGCGACGAAGGGGAGTCGTCAGGTCTTCTGCCAACACACCCAGTACTCCATCCTTGTTATCCCAGGAAGAATCTTCCCATCCTTGTCATCAACTACGTTCGCTAAGTTTGTCCTATCCTCCTCTAGGAGATGACCCTGAGACAACTCTGGTTGAGTCCTTGCCCAAAGTTCAGAGCCATCCTTGCCCATCTTGCCTTCTCCCCTACGTCCAATGCTCCCTCCATCCCCTCCATCCTCCATACATTCCCCATCCTCCTATGAAAATTCACCACGACCATCACCCACACCGTCCCATACAACCACCCTTCCCTACATTTCCTTCACCATTTCGGCTGGCAAGGTGGAGGTCACGGATGTAGAGGCCTCGAGAGACCCTACCTTCACTCCTGAAGAGCCCAAGTCCCCATCTTGCGAGCCTTCAAATCTCCTTATGCCGACTTCGCTCCCCCTACCTTTGTTTTGGCTGAGCCCACATCATTATCTTCTCCACATCCCTTGAACATTACACCCTGTCCTTTCCTCTTCCACTGCTACCCCTCCTCATCATCCCGGGTTTGAGGAAGTCCCTGATTTAGTCACTTTACGCCCCTTGAGTGCAAAATTTTGCTCCCTTCTCTAAGTCCATGCACTTAAGGAGCTATGACTCTTAAACTAGGCTGAGATCCAACTCCCTCTGGAGTGCATGCGAAGATGCTTGAATTTGATAAGACTCAATTTCTATTCTCGCCTTATCCTTATCTATTTTCTTGGCTCTGACTATCTTCCCTTGTACAGGTTTGTTCTAACTATGATGACTTGTCTAGTCATCTATCCCTTTACCAAGGTTGGATGGCATCTTGGAATGCCACCCTCCAAGCGCACATCGGTCAGCTAACTTGGTAGTTGTCTAAACCCTTGTGACACGAGTTTGATCTAATAGAGGTTGAGATGGCCTTGAAGAAAAGTTGTGAGGCACCGAAGGAGGAAGTCTCAGTTTTGTCAGGGAGCCAAGATGAAGCACGTCACCAAGACGACTCCATGGGCAACCAGTTAGAGAGGTGCCAAGCCCAGTTGCAGGAAGAGATGGTCGGGTAGAAGGCAACACAGTCGAAGATAGCCCAACTGAGAAATAAAGTGGTCGCGGAGGACAAACAAAGTCTTTACGTCACAGAGGAGAGGGATCAAGTCATCTCTCAACTTCTAGAACATGGTACCCTTCTCACCCATGTGTGGATCGAGGCCTCCCGTTGTACCACTCAACTAGTGGAGCTCAAGGCGACAACCTCTAAAATCTCCCTTGACACTGTGACCCTAGTCACAGAAATGAGAGCACAATAAATCGATCTTTCAAGCAATCTCCAAGTCCCTGCGAGTTCAAGCAATCTCCAAGTCCCTGCCGAGGGATTGAAGATTATGGCCCGAGATAAGGCTAAAGCACAGGATGCTTTGGCAACACATCGCAACTCGGAGGAAGAGTGTGGGAAAGCTCAAGAAAAGGAGCTGCTTGCTCAGCTGGGCTCGAAGACCACCTCATTCTTTCAGATGGGGTTCAAGGGTGTCGTTCACCAATTCACCGTTTGAGGCTACCCCCCACCCAAGGATTCTAGGTTCATTGACTGTTAGGCAACCCTGCTTGCGTATCCTCCTGAGACTTTTGATTTGTAATGGATTCACCTTTCCCCTTTCCTACTTTTGTAAGGCCACATGCTTAATGGAACCACCATTTGCATCTTTTCATTGATCTTGCCTTGTCATTCATCTTCTAAACACCTCGACTCGATTCGAACCTTTGCTAGTAATCTCGATTGACCTCGTGTACGAACCACCATACCCGCACTTAGTTGTTCCCTCACCAAACATTAACTAACCTCACCTAAGTTTTTTTGGGAAGGTTGATAATAGGTGTATTGTCGTGATACAATATTAAATAATTTTACTATATATCGAACCCCTTTTATACTAATGCAATATAGAGATGACTAGGATCATCTTCCAACAAGTGTAATCAATAGAGTGGTAGTCTTAAGATCAATAGTTATTATTTAGATTTTTCTATTATAAATGGGGGGTTTGGATTAGGAATTCTAAATCTACTAAATGAATGACCATGCAAATAATTAAAGTTCTAACCTAGCAGTTCAAGTATACATTCAAACAAGTAAATAATGCAATAATTTAATCAAACACTTAAAATGCAATAATTGAAACAACAACAACTGGAAAAGGAATTAAGATAAACACCTAATGTGCACAAATGTAAAACTAACACTAATATAAGAGGCATTTAACCAAATATTTGACATGCATACAAAATTAACTAAGTGCAGGTAAAATAATAAAGATAAATGATGATCAATTGAAATCCCAAAATGTGTCTGAAGTGTGGACAAAGGTCTTCATGGAAAAAATTCAGTGGAGAGTTGATCGAGTCTCTGGTGATGAGTCGTGGATGCGAGATGACTCAGACTCCATATTTCGGGAGCCTGGTGGAAGATTCGAGCTCTTGCAGATTCAGTTGAGCTCGGATGAGTGTTATTGGAAGCAGAGCTTCTTCTTGAATCCGAAGAACAAGATGGATGCCGATGGAATGGTGGATGATGTTAGAATCCTTGGTGGAGTGGCTCTTCCCTCGAATTCGAAGCAGAGAAAGGGATGGAAGGTGTGGAGGACGGAGGCTAGGACTCTTAGGGCTCAAAAGATGAAGTGTTCTTCAGTTTGAACATCTTTAATAGCCATTCCCAGTTGCATCATCATGTTGTGCCACAACCATGGTGGCCATGCACTGTGGTGCACCACAACCCCAACAAGAGTCGTCCATAACTATTGTCAGGGTCATAGCTTGGTCATGGGCCCCTATGGAAATCTCTTCGCTTCGCTTTCTTCGCTCCCACAACTTGGAACATGGCCTGGGTGTGTTTGTGACCACAATATGGTCCTATTTCCTTGATGAATAGGGCCCAAAACTCCTTGATTGTTCTTCCTCAGATACCCTACAAAATAAAATATGCTTCAAATTAGTCAATGAAACCATCAATTAGAAGGTTTTTGTATTAAGGCACTAAAATAATCTAATACCAATAAAACATGATAAATATGACAAATTAAACATGAGTGAATTAAAATATTGAGGAATGAATCAAAATAACGTGACAAAATGTGACTTATCAATTCCCACACTTATTCTTTCATGTCTCGTGCAAATAAACAAAACTAAGCAAACAACTAAAGATGCATTCCCCTGACAATTCTCAATCACACTTAGAAAATCGTAATAAAGAGTTATCTAGGGTTATCAATTCTTAAAGACCGAAGTATTCATGAATGCAAATCTTACACTGGTTAACAAGCATAGTGATTTCAATTCATCCTGAATAAACTAAGAATGACTAAGCCTCACAAGATAAGTGGTAGTTTCTCTCTCTCTCTCTCTCTCTCTCTCTCTCTCTCTCTCTCTCTCTCTCTCTCTCTCTCTCTCTCTTGTATACATATAATGGTGGAGTTCACTCGAGCTACTTATGATTTATGCACTACCATATGCTTACTTTTCTTCTACTCTTCATCACTATCGTATACATACGAATACACAATTTTAAAGGCTTATTAGAATGCAAGGGAAATATGAGTTAAAACAAATAATGATATGAGGGCAAGAAAAATAATGACACGAAAGAGATAAGGAAAAGTTCAAAGTAATGAAGACATGGAATATTGGAATGTTACATAAATGAGTACAAGAAAACATTTGCCCCAAAAGTTTTCATCCAAGCTTTCAACAATATAATAAACATGCAACTTGTAGGATTGGGAAGTGCACTAGAGGGGGTGAAAGCACTCATCGCTTTTCTCTATTAGAAGTGCTAGTAGCAGCGGAAATAATAAAGCAATAATAACGAAGATACTAATTTTACTTAGTTCTCAACCCCCCAGGGTAAGTGTGTCCAAGGCTTATGCACAGGCATCTGTCCACTATTTCTTCTCCTTTTCGGAGGCGGAGAAACCTCTTACAAAGTTTGTATTCAATCATAAATAAATATGATATAAATGCATATAAATGAATTCAAACACTTATAATGATCGGTATGGAAGCCCTGATCATCTCACACTCCTTCTAGCGCTTCCTTGGTCGCATGAACAGAACCTTAATGCCGAGTACAAAAGTTAGAATGTTGTGATAGATTATCTTAAGCTTCCGTTCGAGCACACTTTTATAGAACTTATCTAGGCACCTAGAAACCTTCTAGGTGCATTCACTTGATCGTAATTAGATCCGCATCAACCGGGCTTTATCCTGTTCTAGGCACCTGGAAGGGATCTAGGTGCCTGAAACATATGCTTATATTAAACTCTTCCAAACTACTCTCTCCCACACTTAAAATTTTGTTTGTTTCAGACAAAACATTCATTATGGAACATCCAAATTTCCACATTCAAAAGAAAAATAGAGAGGAATAAATGGAGGAAATAAAAATGATACGATAAACGATAAGAGTATTATTTAATAAGATGTAACAACTAAAGAAACAAAGAAAATTATAGATTAACAATAACCACAAGTGCACTAAGCACAAGCAATAAAAATATGCTCAATCCTCTCTAAGTAAACAAAAATTATCAATTCAATCTATCAATATGAAATCCATTACCAACTAGTAACCATATACTATTAAAGAATCCAGTCATGATAATAAATCTCGAAATTTGGCAATCAAATTTAACTAGATTTCACAACTTCTAAGATGGTATAAAGGAATGCATAAGAGATTTTATCTTAAAAATTTGTAAAATAAAAACTCGACAAATAAAACATAACAGCTAAAACAAAAACAAGTAAAGCAAAGAAACATATATACAAAGAAAAAGAAAAGAGATGGAACAAACTCCCCTAAGTTCTTGATGATTGGAGGCGGTTCAGTAATTAAAACCAGGATGGCAGTGGAGTGTTTTGAAAGAAAATCCTCCCTCGGTGGTTGAAGATGGTTTAGAAGTAATATCTACTCTAGGGGTGACATGGTCTGAGTGGAAGCGAGCACCTTCTTCATGAGATTTATGTCATCAAGCACTGCTTCCTCTATTGTCGTATCCTCAAAAAATCTTCCAAGTGGTTGCAGATGGCTCAGTTGAAGGAGCCAGTCTGAAGGTTGAATAATGTTAGTTTGAGTAAAAACAACTCCCTCCGATAGCATCACCTTATTGTATGTTTTCTCTGACGATCAGAGGTGACTCATCAGATGTATCCATCCTGGGGGATGAATTATTCTATTTGTTGTTAGGGTTTTATTGTATAGAAATGTTTACGACTTTGACTGTAATGAGAGTGTCTAGTTTGGAGACCTCTGTAACGCCCGTAAAATTTCTAGCAATTTTACAAGAATTTTTAGCATGAATATAATGGGCTTTATGTGGGCTCTTTCAAAAATAAAAGAAATAGAGCCAAAAGGATGCAAGGCCTAGGAATTGAACCCCAAACCTCTAGTAGATACCTAAGCCCTAAAGATGCATCCAATAACCGAAGCCCGATGAGGCTTGTGCTTTTAGAGGAATATGGGAAATTATAGTTAAGGGTAAGGGAGACTAAGGGACACTTCAAGTGAATAAATAGGGGAATGAGGAGACATGAGAAATCAAAGTTGGCATCTTCTCCTTCTCTTCTTCTTCCTCACCGAAACCTACCCCTCTCCCTTTCCATTTTTTCGAGATCTATCCAAGCAAGAAGAAGGCTTTAGGTTTGGAATCCCTTAGGGTATCTTCCAACTAATAGCAAAGCGAAGAAGTAAGTATCCCTCACCATACAAGTAGTTTTTCGATTGATGTTGTTATGTCAAACTCTTCATGAACCATTCGGCCAAGACCTTTACTTGAGTTTTCATTGAGGATCCATGCCATACCTTGTATGACTATGATGTTGATGGGTTGCTAAATAGGCTAGGTTAAGTGTTTGACCTCAAAAACCCCAAGGAACTTTCGGCCAAAACCATTACTTGTGCTCTCCATGATGATCCATACTTTACCTTGTATTAATATGAAGATGATAGGTTTCTAGATGGGTTTGGTTAAGTGGTTGACCCTCAAACCCTTCTAAGACTCTCGGCCAAGTCCCTTTGAACCCCTAATGTGTTTTTTTTTATGTTATGGTTTAGATGAGTTTATGCTATGTTTTAATGTTAGATGAAGATAACATGTTCTATGCTAGGTTTTAAATGAGTTCATGCCATATTGATGGTAGAAGAAGATGACATGTTCTATGCCATGCTATAGATGGGTTCATGCTATGTTTTGATGGTAGATGAAGATAACATGTTGTTGGCTAACCTAGAGTTAAGTGGTTGAGCCTTTAAGCCCTTTGAACCATTCGGCCAAGACCCCTAATGTGTTTTCTATGCCATGTTTAGAGGAGTTCATGATAACTTTTGATGTTAGGTGAAGAAAACATAACCTAGAGTAAGGGGTTGAGCCTTTAAGCCCTTTGAACCATTCGGCCAAGACCCCTAATGTGTTTTCTATGCCATGTTTAGATAAGTTCATGATGACTTTTGATGTTAGATGAAGATAACATGTTGTTGGCTAACCTAGAGTTAAGTGGTTGAGCCTTTAAGCCCTTTGAACCATTCGGCCAAGACCCATTTAGGCCTATCATGCTATGATCTATAAATTACCATGTTGTGTTTTGAATGTAGATATAGGTAACATGTGAAAGCTAAGCTAGATTTAAGAAATGGTTCTTAGGTTATCTTGGAACTCTCGGCCAAGGTTTATCTAAAATCCTAAGTGCCCTCCCATGCCATGCTTTAAATGCTAAATAATTAACATGTGGTTAGTTAGACCATATATAAGATGTTTGGTGTTTAAAACTTTGATAGAGCTTCATGAAGTTTAGGTCACTCCATGTATACTTGTTCATGATGTTTATGCCTTATGTCATGCCCTATATGTGTGTGATGTTAACATGATGCTAAGGGGTCCTTGCTCAAGTGGTTTAGCATGATTGGTTATGTCACTACCATATGTCTATGTCAATAGTAGGGATGCATGATAAATTTCTGCTCATTATCATGTTAAATGTATGATCATGTTATGCTCATTGCTTTGTAATTGTATGAATGTATGATGTTTTATAAAGAAGGAACATGATATGCATGAAAAGAAATATGATATGTTATGAAGAAGAAATATGTTATGAAAGCAATATGATATGTTATGAAGAAGAAATATGTTATGATGTATGATATGTTATGAAGAAGAAATATGTTATGAAAAAGAAATATGTTATGATATGAAGAGGAAACATGATATGTTTATGAAATGAAATATGATATGTTATGATAAGAAGCATGATATGTATTTTACTTTCTGCATGGCTTGTACCAGGACCCTAACAAGGTCCAAGGGATGGGCTCCTACGTGCCCCTGGGTCGACGGTCGTAGTACGGACTCAGTACGGGATGGGCTCCCAGATGCCCTAGGCCGACGGTCATAAGTACGGGCTTAGGATGGGCTTCTGTTATGCTGCCCCTAGGCCGACGGACTTAGTACGGGCCTAGTACTCTAGTGGGTTCGGGATTAGCTACCTCGGGTCTATTAGGGATGCGCGCTATGATGATGATGATGTGGTACAATGTCGGGCCCAATATGTTGAGATTTATGTTTAAATACCTATAAGATATGTTTTCAAAGAGCATCCTGCACATATCTTTATGTTATGTCTGCTTATGTTCTTGTTATATTCATGTTATGCTTGCTTATGTTCTTATTATATTCATGATATGCCTGCCTATGTTCTATGACGTTTTATATTTATGTTATGCTTGCTTATGTTCTCGTTATATTCATGTTATGCCTGCTTATGTTCTTATTATATTCATGATATGCCTGCCTATGTTCTATGACGTTTTATATACATGTTATGCTTGCTTATGATCTTTTATGCTTATACGAATGTTATGCTTATGTTTCAGTATGTTATATGCATGTTATGTTTGATTATATGTCTTTGTATGTTTATGTGAAGGTTATGCTTATATGTGTTGTATGATCATGTCACTACTCCATGTTTAATGCTTGACGTATGGTTTTGTGAGTAGGACAGGATTTTACTAAGTCTATGTGCTTATAGTTTATGTTCCCTTGTACTACAGATAAGGGTAAAGGGTGGCTAAACTAAAGGGAGCAGCAGGAGGGGCAAAGTGTGTGTGGTAGTGGCGTGGTGGAGGAGATCTGTTATGTTTCCTTATGCATGTTTTGCCTTAAGACGATTCTCTTTATGGACTTGAACTAAGCACTAAGTACTTATGACATAATGATGCATGCTCTATGTTTAAGAAGAAGTATCTATGAAATGACGATGCATGTTTTTGTTTAAAAGAAAAAAAAAATAAGTCTAAAGTCTTCCGTTGTAAGAATATATGAAGTCTTCCACTGTAATGTATGTACGTACGATCGCGTCGCGCCGCCCCTCCGGACCCCTGGAAAGGGCGGGCGTGACAACCTCTAGCTATCAATCACTCTCGTGAGAATCTGCTTAGTATATATGTTTTCTATTTCTACCCGTGGGAATCAACTCAATATTTTGGACACTGATATCTAACAACTTTGAGGGTACTACATCCTCTACAACTTTGTCTCCAATAATTTCACAAATAGGGGTAGTTGGCAGCTCACTAACATCATCCTCCACATCTGTTACAACAATAACTTCATCAATAATTTCATATGTAACAATGATATGAAAATCATTAACATCAGCAATAATAATATTTCCATCCATACTTTTGCATGCATTAATATAATCCACAACATTAGCAACTTCATCACCACAACACAAAGAATCATAGGAGTCTTATAGAGCAATAGAATCAGAGACAAGACTATCACTAACTCTATAATCCATCTCCTCAAAAGAGTGTCAATACCCATAGAAACATTCCGACGAGGTCGAATGAATTCTTATGCTTGCATCTAATTGATGGATGATTTGAGTTGATATAATTGTATTTGCAATTCTGTCTTGATGCTTCAACTTGTTCTTTGGTTTGAGACCACGGCTTTTCTGATTGGTGCATAGCTATTTGTTAGATAAGCTCCCTGAGACCCTGTATTAAAGTATCTCGTTAGATGTGGGTAGGAGCTTGTTCACTGTAGTCTTGGAATGTGCCCCAAGGAACTAACTCAGTTTATTGGAAATGTTATGGTCCATTACGCATTAGTTCATCTTGAAATCCCAATGGACTTTGATATATGCTGAAAAATTATGAGAATCTTGTTGTTGTGCTTCCCCATAATTATAACTTGATTGATCTCCCCAACTAATCATCTAAGTATTGGTAGATGGTGGGGGTGGATAGCACCGAGGTTGCTTAGGGACGTATTGTAGCGTGTGCCCATACTTGAAATCTGAATTAAAATTATAAAAAGATGTACCAGAAAATGAATTATATATGTTATGCTGATAGGGTTGATGATATTGAGGATCAGACTGATGATATTAAGACTGATATTGATTATATTGTTGTTCAAGCTGGTAACACTAAAAATATATATTTGAATTCCTCATACCCTATTGTCTAGTGCCTGAATCATAAGCATTTTTGAAGTCTCCAAAATGTTGGTGATACGAATCCATGTCACAAGATTTTTTTTCCCTATTGTTATCCTGAAACACTAAAAAAAAAAATTCAAAAGACACAGTAAATAGACATTATAAAATACATGAATGCACAAGAGAATAAAAGAATTAAGTCTTAATAAAAAAATTTAGATTTTTATAATTTTTTCTAGAAAAATAAAAGACAATCCTAAAGACAAACAAGCACTACTGCACTCTTCGACAGCGACGCCATTTTGACAATAGGTGTATTATCGCAATATGGTATCAAACATTTTAATTTACCTCTGGAAGTCTCTTCGCTTCGCTTTTTTCTCTCCCACAGCTTAGAACATGGCTTGGGTGTGTTTGAGACCACAGTATGCTCGTATTTCCCTGATGAATAGGGTCAAAAAGTACTCAATTGCTCCTCAAATACCCTACAAAATAAAATATGTATTAAATTAGTCAATAGGGCCATCAATTAGAAAGTTTTTGCATTAAGATGCTAAAATAATTCAATACTCATAAAATATAATAAATACGACAAGTTAAGTACACGAGTGGATTAAATTATCGAGGAATGAATCAAAATAATGTGTCAAAATGTGAGTTATCAATGGTTCACTTCGATTCGGATTAAGGGTGAAAATCCCCCCCCCCCTCTCGAAACTGATATAAGCCACCTAACCCCTGCCATTTTATTACACTGGTCTAGATCGTTACTACTACCTAGCCGCTTCTATGTCCATCATCCCCTAACACCAGCTCCCTATACCATATCAAGCTAGAGTAAGAGCTTGTTGAGTATCATTGGCTAGGCTAAGGGATAACATTCGTGTTTGACCAAGGGTTTAGGGGTGCCTTGGCTAAGTCAAGTGAAGGTACTTCATTCCCTTCCGCTTTAACCAAAAGGAGTGTATTCGGGTCCATGGTTATCTGGGTCGGGTGTAACTACCCATTTGGATGACGAGGCCTTACATCTATATATGTATTAATCATGCCTCGTAAAAGCAAGATTGTCACCCCTTCTTTACTCCTCGCTTTGATGTATTAACCAGTTGCTTTAATAATCCCCGAGCCTTGCTATAAATAAGGTGGCAGTAGCGATCCTTGTATTCACTTAGAGTTTTTCTTTCATCTTTTACATGAGTTGTCCCTCTCCCTGTTGAAGCGTTTGATAGGGCGACCCCTTTGGCCTCCATCCCTCCTATCTGTTAGGATCGATTGGTGCGCTAGAGGGGGAGGGGGGGTGAATAACATCATTTGATTTATCTTCGATTCAGTTCATGCTTAATTGTCTACAATCGTTAGTGCACAACAGAATATACAAAAATAAACACAAACAAAAACAACACAACCATTGCATAGTGTTTTACATGGTTCCTACTCCACGATCGGGCTTTAGTGTCTACTCCACTAAAACTCTAGTCTTCTTCTCGGCAACACACCAAAGGTGGAGAAACCCCTTACAATATGAATTTACAACAAAAATATACAACCAAATACAAGTATGAAAGAAATGTAAAGAGAACTTTACAAGAAGCTTGCTTTTGATCACTTGTTTGTTGGTTGCGTTGGAGAGCCTTTGAAGACCTGTAATACAGCAACACTTCCCTTCAAAATCTCCCAAGAAAACTCTACCAAAATCTCCACCGAGCTCCTTCCTTTATAGGCTTTTGTCGGGGTTGATTTACATTTATTCTTGCTCCTTAATAGTAACCGCCGATCAGTGCCGCCTCGAATGAGCCCTAGTCGAGGTGTTGGTCGAGTGAACCTTGCTTCTGACCTGCCGCTATCAAGCCTTCAATCGACTGCTCTACTGTTAGTGCCTATAAGATTCATATATTTCC
Source organism: Wurfbainia villosa (assembly GCA_025175895.1). Taxonomy (NCBI): domain Eukaryota; kingdom Viridiplantae; phylum Streptophyta; class Magnoliopsida; order Zingiberales; family Zingiberaceae; genus Wurfbainia; species Wurfbainia villosa. The sequence continues at coordinate 9,733,960 of CM046001.1, read as the reverse complement.
ACAATGACATGATATTGTCCACTTTGGGCCTAAGCCCTTATGGTTTTTATTTTTGGTCTTTACCTAAAAGGTCTCATTCCAATGGAGATATCTTTTTGTCTTATAAACACATGCTATTTTCCGTGTCTTACCAAAGTGGGACTTTGATTGTATTCCTCATACTCCCAATAATCCTCCCCTCAAATGAAGGACCACATTGAGCCCCTCTCAAGCTTATCCATCCTCGACGGACTTCCTCTGCTTGATGTCCGATCCTCAACTCACCAAGACTTCCTACCAATTGTCCAGCCCTTCTGGCCTAACTGTACTTTCTGTCAGTTGTTCACTCCTCCTAACCCAACTGGACTTCCTGCCTGGTGTATGGTTCTCTTGATCCAGACATGGGAGCTCCACTTCCTTCGTTCAAGGTTCATGGCTTGACATGGATCATAGCTTTGATACCAATTGTTAGTGCCTATAAGATTCATATATCTCCACAATGACATGATATTGTCCACTTTAGGCCTAAGCCCTCATGATTTTTATTTTTGGGTTTTACCTAAAAGGTCTTATTCCAATGGAGATATCTTTTTATCTTATAAACACATAATTTTTTCTATGTCTTACCAATGCGGGACTTTGATTGTATTCCCCATATTCCCAACATCTACCTACATTGGTCTTATCGAGCTACTATTTCTTAATCCCCCAAGCAGCTCCTCAGTTTCTCTACTATCTACGCGAGTCGACTCCTCTTCCTCAACAATCGACTACCGAACACCGCATTCGTTTCCCCAATCACACATCGATCAGTTGACTGCTCTCCAATAGTAGTCAACTACGGAGCATCATACTTGTTTCCTGAGCCATACAGTGCCGAGCACCCAGTTTGAAATCCAAGCCCCATAGTGGGAGTCGGCCACATTGGACCAGTCGACTGGGCAAATCCTCCAATCAACTATTAAACCTTAGAATCGAGGTTTAACACATCAAGTATAATTCCCTCATACTTGGCACTCACCCTCATACTTGACCTATCAGGACTTCACTCTCTTCGTGCAAGATGTCCGGTCAACCTTAACCAACCTAGACTTTCCTTGCCAACTTCTAGTTGAACTTTCCAACATCAAGTGTTCAGTCACCCTTGACCGACTTGGATTTCTCCCTCACTGACTTCCAGTTGGACTTTCCATACTCAACTTTCATATGACTACGAATGTCTCATACCATCTCATAGTCATATTATCTTCTATATTCAAATTCCATTGTCAAACATCAAAATCCTACTCGAGTCTCACTTGAGTTTGGTCAATCATAACTTGAACCGATTGCACCAACCCTATCATCCTGACCTTGGAAGCATGGCTGACTCCAACTCATCCCCTCTACATGAAGGTCCTAGTGTTCCACCTATAGCTTCCGGACCCTGCTTGGGGAGATCAATCCAGACCCATGATCGATCTTTGTAAGTTCCATGATCAATCTCTGTAAGTTCCATGATCGATTTAATTCAGAAGAAGCAAAGCCGACCCATGATCGATCTCTGTAAGTTCCCGACCCATCTTTCTGAATAATTTTTGTGGCAGTTATGCAACTAAATTTTTAAAGTTATCCTCGGGAAAAGAAGATCGACACCTTTATTACGATCAAAATTCCCAGGATCTATTACAACCAGTATGAGGAAGAGTCCGAACAATTTAATTTGAGCACCTTTATATTATAGCCATTCCTAGGATTAAAATAATCCGGTTATTATGCAAATGGAGGAACCTCGATTGGAATGTGACATAGTCTGACTCCCAGTCGGGTCTAACATAATAAATCCAGAATAATAGAAAATCAACTCTTATGGGAGTGAGTGACTAAGTCCCATGGCCGAAAAGGCTCTACTCAAGAAAATAAAGAGTCGATCCTTCCACTCTGGTAGCATAAAATCACTCTCGAGTGGGATTGATGAGAGAATCCCAATTGAGCATTCAATATATCCCTGCCCCCTATGGGATATATAACATAACAACATCATACAAATGGAGAGCCCATTCTGCTGGAAATAATGTCCTAAGTGTTCCTAGACTAAAAACCTTTGCTCAGTAGGATATTAAATGCAAAAGATGATTGAGGAAATCATGATTCTTGATCGGGAATATTCACACATCCTTCAGAAAGAGAAAAAGATCAATTATGCAGTGGTTGATAGAGGAAATAAAGAATATGAGTAGACTATTTCATATGCAAGTTCTAGTCGGGCGAAGCTTGATCATATAAGAAGGAAGGTTTGAGTTGGGTATAATCGAGCTAAGCTGAATAGCTTATTGGGGATCAAGGTCCAAAGTGGGTAATAGAGGAATGTTATAGCCTTTAAGTTGTTATAGATGTGCTCGAAGACTATGGGAATATAATATAACACTTAAGTTGTTATACTTGGATAAGGAGGCAATTGTATAATACTATATCACTTAGGTTGTTATAGTTTTGCCCAGAGGTTGAGAAGACCTATTTAGCCCATATAAAGGTCGTTTTAATGTGACCCAGAGGATGCGACAATATACTATGACACTCAAGCTGTTATAACTTATTCCGGAGGTGACTAGTATATATTATAGCACTTAGGCTATTATTGTTGCCCAAAGGTTGTGTGGATATATTATAGCATTTAGGCTATAATAATTTGGCCCGGATGCGAAGGGTGTATACTATAACACTTAGGCTATTATACGGGGCCCAAAGATAGTTGCATAATACTATAGCACTTAGGTTGTTATAACTGTGGTTGTGGAGTCAAGCCTTGATGATTGAGAGCCCCAAGGGCATTAATCTGCCCAAGTAGAGTCATGTATAGGTTCATATGATCCAACTTGAATTTTCGCAGAAAAGACCATGCACATAATGAGTAATAACGATTGGTCGCCTATATTGCTAGGAAACCTCAACTGGGTTGAAAGGCCAAATTTGAAAGTTACAATGTGAAGCTCAGACTTATCTATGAGTGGGCTTGAGTGGATAATCACAAGCTAACAGTTTTAGGGACTATTAGCTCCTTTTGCTATAATGTTGATTTTGAGGGTTGAACTCTAAGCGATGGCCAGCAAGTCCCCACCTCTCGCCTGACCGAGATAAGATTTCTAGGCACCTAGCCACCCCATTGTACCCTTTGTGGACATTTGTTGACATAAAATTCTCTAATGATTAGTGACGTCCTTTTCTTGCAGGTAGAGAGGTTCACACGAGGAAACACGAAGTGTCAAAGTAGGCAATGACAAAGTCGTACACCTGACACCATCGGATCATTACTCTAAAGTTGATCATCATCCATACCACCCTGTTGAGTCCAAGCATCTATATAAAGGCGGGGCCTCATCGACATAGTGTACCCTAGACCTCCAGTTCATGAAATTTAAATGAGTGAGAACTTCTTTATCATCCCCATTGGCATCGACCATGCTTGGTAAATATTCGTCCGTTGCTGAAGGAGTATCCAGATCCAATCCCAGAGACATTTTTTGACTTCCCTAGCGGTTAATGATAAATTTATTGACCGAGACTTTTCTTTCCTTTAATGGGGCTTTGACGATTGCATTGCTCAATTCAAGGAAGTAGGCTACCCCCCTTTTGGTCAAGTCCCAACATGGGGAGGATAATTGATCGTACCCCTTCTAATTTTCTTTCTTTTAAGCCTAAGAAAAAAAGATTTGATGTGGATGAATTATTATAATCCCCCGTTTGAGAACAATATTAGATGCAAGCGTTAATTTTCATAAGGATACTTTCTCTTCTTGCTAATGCGCTCCCCGCCACTAATAACATGTTTACGCTTTGTTTTTTTTAAAATATCCGCTACATTCACTATACTTCATCCACTAAAATAAGAGCATAAATGGTATACATTCTAGGGATTTTGTAATAATTTTCCCCAGACATCTCTTAGATAATATGGCCCTATACCTGTGTCTATCCACATGATATGGTACGTCCCACTTGGATCCTAATTTTCCCTTTGAGCCTTTCGACAGTACCTTTCGCATAACCATGTCCCCCCCCCCCCCCCCCCCCCATACTTGGAAGGAGAGGAACATGACCTTTTTATTATAAGCATGAGCTACTTGTGAGCGATATCGCTCGGCTTGATAAAAGGCTTGCATTCTCTCTTCTTCGATCAAATCTAGCTCAATATATCGCATGACTTCATTATTATTGGGTGTGTATGCTATTACCCGAGATGCCTCCAACATCAACTACTAGGGCAACTTCGGTTCCACATATCATGCTGAAAGGAGTTGCTCTTGTAGCTCTTCGAGGAATAGTTTGAAAAGACCATAGGATACTAGGTAGTTCTTCTACCCAATTGCCACCAATATACTTCAACTTTGTCTTTAATCCTTACACTAGTTCATGGTTTGTGACTTCTGTTTGTCCATTGCCTTGTGGGTACACCATTGAGGTTCAATTTTGAGTTTCCGACACCAGTTCAATATCTTTCTGCCTTAGAATTGACGATCATTGTCTGAAACCAATTGTCGAGGTATGCCGAAGCGGCACTCAATATTTTGCCATAAAAATTTCATCACCGCCTACTCAATTATATGAGCTAGTGGCTCGGTTTCTATCCAGTTGGAGAAGTAATCCACGGTGATGAGGAGAAACTTTTCCCGAGCAATGTCAATCAGGAAGGGGCCTACAATATCCATGCCCCATTGGTCGAACAGGCAAGCAACAATCGATGACGATTGATACTATCAATTGTGATGTCGTTGGTAACTTTTACAAATTTTTACTATTCGTATGGTTTCTCTTTTGAGGGTGGACAGAAATAACATGCTAACTATGTCTTTCAGATGAGTGAGCGACTTCCTATATGACTCTCACATGCCCCCTCATGAATCTCTTAGCACATAATCCACCTCTTGTTCTCATAGACACCATAATAAAGGTCCCACACTGGATCATTTATATAAGGCACTCTCTAGAAGATAAAATATCATTGCCCGGTGCTTGAGTTGTTGAGATTGTGTCAGATCTTCTGATAATTTGCCCTCTTGGAAGAATGCTAGAAATTTTGTCCTTCAATCAATTGTCACTGATTCTGAAACAATTTTTAATTGTTTGAGGTAGCAATTCTACTTGAGAAATCACTTCCTGGGTGATCCGATCCAATCGCATAAGGAACTCGCAAGCTAAGCGAGCTCATCCGCTCGATGATTCTCGACATGCATAATTTGCTTTAGTAACACCTCAGTGAAATGTTCTTTAGCCTTTCCTACCAGTTCTCAGTATCTGTGACATTTAGCATTTTGTATTTTAAAATTTCTTTGATCTGTTGCATCGCCAGTTGGGAATCCATGTGTATGACTACTCGTTCGACCCCAATATGTCAAGCGGCACGTAGAGCTATTAATAATGTTTCATACTTGGCCTCATTTTTTGAGGCTCTGAAGTGGAGCCGCATAGCTAACTTGATTTCTTCTCCTTGGGGAGAAATAAGAATCACTCCCATGTCGCTTCCTTCCTTTTTGGATGAACCATCTGCATAAATCATCCATGAGTCATGTTCTTCTTTCTCCACAAATTCCACTAAGAAGTCAGCAAGAGCTTGGGCCTTGATGGAGGAATGCAATTGATATTCTATAACATATTCACTAAACTTGGTTGCCTATTTAATAAGTTGTCCTATGGCTTTTGGGTGGATAACTATTCGTCTGAGTGGAGTGTCAGTGAGTATGATGATTGAATGTGACAAAAAAATAGGGGCGTAGATGCCGAGCAGTAAAAGTTAATCCTACAGTTATTTTTTTAAGACCGGTATAACGAACTTCAAGACCTTTGAGCAAATAACTGATATAATACATTGAATATTGTTTCATCCTTCAATCATTTATCACCGATTTTGAAACAATTTCTAATTGTTTTAGGTAGCAATTCTACTTGAGAAACCACTTCCTGGGTGATCCGATCCAATCGCATAAGGAACTCGCAAGCTAAGCGAGCTCATCCGCTCGATGATTCTCGACATGCATAATTTGCTTTAGTAACACCTCAATGAAATGTTCTTTAGCCTTTCCTACCAGTTCTCAGTATCCGTGACATTTAGCATTTTTGATTTTAAAATTTCTTTGATCCGTTGCATACTTGATTGGGAATCCATGTGTATGACTACCTGTTCGACCCCAACATGTCTAGCGGCACGTAGAGCTATTAATAATATAATGTTTCATACTTGGCCTCATTTTGAGGCTTTGAAGTGGAGCCGCATAGCTAACTTGATTTCTTCTCCTTGGGGAGAAATAAGAATCACTCCCATATCGCTACATTCCTTTTTGGATGAACCATCTGCATAAATCATTCATGGGTCATGTTCTCCACACAAATTCAATTAAGAAGTCAGTAAGAGCTTGGGCCTTGATGGAGGAATGCAATTGATATTCTATAACATATTCCCTAAGCATAGTTGACCATTTAATAAGTTGTCCTATGGCTTTCGGGTGGATAACTATTCGTCCGAGTGGAGTGCCAGTGAGTACAATGATTGGATGTGACAAAAAATAGGGGCGTAGATGTCGAGCGATAAAAATTAATCCTAGAGTTTTTTTTTAAGACCAGTATAACAAACTTTATGGCCTTTGAGCAAATAACTGATATAATACATTGAATATTGTTTGTCCTACTCTTGTCGTATAAGTACTAGACTTATAGCTATCTCTGATAAAGATAAGTAAACCCATAGCTTCTCGCTCGGCTAAGGCTTGGATAAGATAGAAAACTCATATAAGTAATCCTTTAATGCTTGGAAAGCTTGATCGCAGTGCTCATCCCATTGAAAATGTGCAACCCGCCTCAATATTTTGGAAAAAGGTAAGTTTCTGTGAGCTGAACAAGAGATGAAGCAGGATAGAGTTGTGATCCACCCGAGCAGCCTCTGAACTTCACATAAATTTTGCGGAGATTGCATTTGCTGGATGATGTCAATCTTATTTGGATTATCTTCAAAACTTCGCTCGGTCATCATGTATCCAAGGAGGCGTCCCTTTGTGACTCCAAAGGTGCATTTCTCCGAATTGAGCTTTATTCGCTACTTTCGTAGATTGGCGAATGTCTCCTCTAGGTCAGGTATCAAATTCTCTGTAACCAGAGTCTTGACAAGGATATCATCAACATATACTTCAATATTTTTCCCCAATTGGCCCATAAAAACTTTATCCATCAACTTTTGATAAGTCACATGTGTATTTTTTACTACAAATGACATGACCACATAACAAAAAGTGTCATCTGAAGTGATGAAGCTAACTTTATTCTGGTTCTCCTTCGCTAAGAGTATTTGGTGATAACCTTGATAATTGTCCTTCATGGAAATGAACTAATGTCTGATCGTAGAGTCTATCAACTGATCAATGTGCGACAGAGGATAACAATCTTTGGGACACTTTGTTCAAATCCCAAAAATCCACGCACATACATTATTTTCCGGATGGCTTCGGCACCAACACCACATTAGATAGCCAAGTGAGATAATGGACCTCTTGGATGTGTCCGACCGCTAATAATTTATGTACTTCCTCTCGAATGTTGGCATCCTTTTTTGGACCAAAATGGCGACACTTCTTCTTAATCGGCTAAGCATTTGGCAAGATTTATAACTGATGCTCCATCACCTCTGGCTTGACCCCCAATAAATCCTTGGGAGTTCAGGCGAAAATGTCAAAATTTTTAGCAAGACAATCCATCAACGAAGTCTTCAATATGGTGGGGAGACTCTGGAAATTGAGATAGCTCACTCGAGATGAGCAGGAACAACGACAATGACTTCTACATCCGATTCAGACAAGGATGTAGGCCCCCCACTCTGAATTGAATATATTGCTTCCATGGGATGATCTGGTCTTCCCAATGGCCTTTTGAAAGTCATTCCTTTCTACCATGTCCGGATAGTCTTCACATAGCATTTCAAAGCTGCTTGTTGATCTCCTCGTACTTCCCCAATCTTGTTCCCCACCAAAAACTTCATTTTCTAATGATAGGGGGAAGCGACGGTCTGCATGGTGCTGAGGATTGGGCAGCCAAGAATAACATTGTAGGAAGAAGGTGTGCCCACTATGATAAATGTAGTTAGAATCGTCTTCCTCCTCAGCTCGGTACCTAAAGAAAGTGGTAGATTTGACCGAGCGACTAAACCTTATATTATGAGAATTCGAATAGAGAGGTAGCCACAGGTTGTAAATCCTCTATTTTTAGGCTCATTTGTTCTAGAGCTAACGAACAGAGGATATTGATGGAGCTATTTGCATCAATAAAGGCTCTACCAACATCAAAATTAGCTATAGTAGCTCGAATTAATAGGGCGTCAGAGTGTGGGGTGACCATTCCCTCCAAATCATTGGGGCTAAATTTGAGCATTGACCTTGTCCTAGCTTCTGGCATAGAAATGACCATGCATTCTTTGTAGCTGTGTCGCTTTTCGAGCTCGATTAGAATCACCATTGGTAGATCCTTCAGAGATCATAATGACACCCTAAACTGGTGGTTGATTCGGCTCGAGAGCTCTTTTTTGCTATGCAATTCAAGGATTATGCGGTTGGGGTTGCCATGGTAGGGGAGGACTCGAGCGATTTTGCCTTAGCGGATATCGAGGTTGTTGCTATTGTTAATAAGGTGTTAGCCAATAAGCAGGGCCCACATTTGGGGGTGTGTCCCAATAACACATTCTAGCTCTTTATCAAACCATTAGCATTCATGAGCAATATGCTCATATTCTTGATGGTGAGTGCAGAAAGTAGGAGCTGGGGGTCTTTGTGGCCCCTGTTTGACACTTGCATGTCTCCTCAAAAGCTAATGTTTTTTCACAAATTTGCATTGCATTTTCTTTGGGAAAACACCATGGAGGATCATATACAGGATACCATATCGAAACAGGTTGACCTGGAGGTAATTTCTCAGCTCGATGCTTCGACATCTCCATTAATGAGCCCTCTAGGCTTCTTCCATATTTATGTATTTTTCGGCTTGGGCGAGAAGAGTATCATAGTCTGTGAGAGACTTCTTGGATAGAGAACAAAAGAATCTCCCTCCCGTAGTCCTTGAGTGAAGGTGTCCGTCAGAATTTCACATACAATTAAAGGAATCTCCCAAGTGGTATGCGTGAATCTTTGGATGTATTGCCGAAAAGTTTCTTGGGATTTTTGTTTAAGGTTGAATAAAATGAGAGGAGTGGGTGGGTATCGTTTAGAATTGGAGAAATGACGTAAAAATAATATTGCAAAATCATCAAAAGATGTTACAGATCTTGGTTTCAAGGTGTTGAACCACTGCTGAGCAAGTCCAATTAGAGTGGTGAGAAAGACTCAACACTTGAAGCCCTCAGAATACTAGTGTAATAGAGCAACGTTCTCAAATCAACATAAATGTTCTTCAGGGTCAGTAGCACCATTATATTCAAGGACATGAGGAGGCCAAAAATGCGGAGGCAACTCCTCCCTTAGAATATCCTCAGTGAAAGACAACTGTCTCACTGTTACTCTTTTGGTCGAAAATGCTGAGGCAATTCCTTCCTTAGAATATCCTCATGAACTAGTTCGTTGCTTAGATGATGAACTATAGGCTCATCATTAATTAGTTGGCAGTTGGAGCGAGAAGTAGAGATATCTCCTTTTTAACTTTGCGCCAGTGATGAACCCCTAGCCGATATTTCGAGCGAGATCCTATCTTTATTTGCCACCCCAGGTGAGCTCCGTGGCAAGATGGTGTCAACAATTGTGGCCACCAATTGAGTAAGGTTCTCTCTGGAAATCAGGCCTTCTGCAACCCCCTTTAATTTTTCTTGTAGCAGGTGTGAGGTCGCCATGACTTCCACTCACTGTTCTACAATGGCTTTCCGAGTTTGAACCATCATAACTTTTTGCTCATATTTCCACAAACGACACCAATTTGAAGGGGTCTCGATTCGGCACACTCGAACTCCTCTTTCCTTGCCTTTGGAGAATAGAGTTTTGTTAACCTTCGGAGATGCCGCCATGAATCCCGATCTGCAAATGAAAAGAATGTTAAAGGTGAGCTAGCTTTACCAACGTGGCTCTTCTGACACTCAAGTTAGTGTCCGGCGAGAAAGGGAGAAGAATGTAATAGAATAGAGAAGAAAAAGAGTAGAGAAAGACTTCAGGGAAGAAGAATTCTTCGTGTACATGAATACAAAAAGAACCATCCCCTTCCCTTTACCTCCCATGGACATTATATTGTAGATCAAAACCACCTCGTCAATCGGGCCTATTTGACATTCATACCCCTTGTAGGACTATTAGGGGACAACCATTATTGGAATCTCCACCTGGTATGTCCCATTTCTTGTTTGCTATACATTGAGGAGACCAAAATATAACACATGGATTATCACATATTCAGGAATTACCCATTGGTGGTGTCATTGGTGGATCAGGCTTGACAACCATTATTGGAAATCGTTTTTGTGGTCCTTGAGCATTATTATTGGAGACGGAGTGCTTGGAAAAATCAATAATGTTCGAAAAAATTGGTAGTATTTGAGAGAACCAATAGTGTTCGGAAAAACTAGTAGTGTTTAGGAAAACCAACGGTGCTTTAGAAAATCAACAATGTGCGAGAGAATCAATAGTGCTTGGGAAAGTTAAGAGTACTCGGGAAAACCAATAGAGTTGATAGTGCTCAGGAAAACTAGGAGTGCTTGAGAGAATCAACAGTGTTCGGGAAAATTAGCAGTGCTCGGGAGAACTAACAATGCTCGGAAAAATTAATAGTATTCGAGAAAATCAATAGTGCTTGAGAGAACCAATAGTGCTTGGAATAACTAGGAGTGTTCGTAAGTCTTTAACCGAAAATTCTGGATATCATCAGTATTTAATTAAAGTTGGCATCCATATTGTTTTTTGCCTCATACTATGGTTCATTCTATGGTATGCTAATCAATTTTCCATTTTGGGAAATTTATTTTTGAGATGCTTATAATATTGTTTCAATATGTAAATAGTTAAAGAACAAAAATATTTTTACCTGCTCAAGGGGTGTGAAAAAATTTTCCAAGTCTAAATCAATCAAATTCTAGTAGGCAAGCTACATTGTCTACTTCATGTCTAGATCAACATTGACAATTAATTAAAAACGGAAATATATAAATGTGTTCTTCAAATAAGTCCAAAGTGAAGTTCATTTTTATGTGTGTACTTGTTTATATATAGATAAATATACTGGTCCTGAGCTGGAATAACCAAGCCATTTTTTTTTCCTTTTGGTTTATTGAACACTGATATCAAATTCAAGATTGAAGGGATAAAGCATCAAATTATATGTATGTTCTGTTTACATTTCTTTTCTTTTTTCTCCTAGTTATACGTATCTGGATATAACTTTTATTTCCCATTAAATATTTAATAGGTTTTTTTAGGGTGTAATTAACATCCCCATAGCCTTGGGCTCTCCAATTCATTACTTCATTCTGAAAGAAAATAAATCCTAATTTTCATTTAAATACACTCTGCTTGCAACTTTTGCCTCCAACAGTGATATTTGTGTTATTGTTGTTGGTCATTTAATTTCAACTGTGTAAATATTTTGTTTAACAACCTGCTATTGTTGAATCATGTTTGTAATTGTCTTAATAGAGTTCAAATATGGTGGTTGTTTCCTTCGTTTGACTCATCTATTGGTATATCTTGCAGAGCCGGGAGAGGACCCCTTTAGCAAACGAAGGGATGAAAAGAAAAAACGAAATGAAAAACAAGAGAGAAGCCGGTTGCAGAACCTCAAGCAAGCTGCTAAAGCTGGTGCCCTTCCAAGGTTATCTTTGTTCTTGCTCTGCCTTTAACTCTGGAACTAAAAATACACGAGGAACTAACTATTTTTCTTGTTGATGATTAACCGTCCATATTTGTTCTGTCAGTTATGTCATCAAGAGAGTCTTACAAGACTTTTTAATAGCTGATAAAACTCTATATAACCAATCCTAACTAGTTGAACCATAATATTACGGCCATTAAGCTCATATAGTTTAGCTAGCATGTGTTCTTTCTGCTGGTGGATTGCTAGCTTTACTGAGTTTATTGTTTATTGTGTTATATAAGTATGGCTTCATTCTCAAACCCCCATGTATGAATAATTATCCATACAAACTCTTCAACTCTCTAAAACTTATCATCTAATCTAGTAACACAATTTCCTTTGCAGTCACATACAATTGGCTGCAACAACATTACCCATCACAGGAACCCGTGCAGATCTGCCTACCAAATCTAGTAAAGAAGAACTTGAGAATGTAGCTGGGATGGCAGCGACGGCTACAGCAAGTGGTGGGAAATTCTATCGGAAGCTTCCAGGAGAAAAACCTCTCAAGCATACTGGCAAGCATCGAAAGGTTGGTAGTACCTACATGTTTCCTCTTTTCTAGCAGTTCTATCTGATCTTGCAAACTGATGCCACATTAATTTCCTTTTTCTTTTTTTTTTTTGTTCATATAGTTCCTCCCTGTGGTTGAAGGCAAGGGAATGAGTTCACAAGAGCAGAAACAAACAGCAAAAATTCTTGAACAGCTAATGGCAATAAGGTAAGATATTCATTAGTGTTTAAACAAACAGTTTCAGCTTCTAGTTTTTTTTATATCAAATGTGCGTCAAAGACACCGCCTTATTGTTTTTATCATCATGAAACAGGTGAAAAAGGAGAGGAAGCGAAGGATGGAAAAGGAGAGTCAGAGATCATCTTCGCTCAGTAAGCTTAAGCCAAAGAAACCTCTTAAGAAACCATCAAAGAAGCACTAGATGGTAACGCCCTCACTTTATGTAACTTATTCATGTCGAATTTCAATCTTATTATGTAGTTTACTTTTATGTATTGAAAAGAAACTGGAATACCTCGTTGGTGCATATAGTTTAGTGTATCTATTCGGATCCCTTTATATATCCACAGTACAATCAGTGAAGCCTTTGGAAAATGTTTTTCAATGTACTTGTATTTTTAAGCTCTTATGCCATTGGAATGAAAGATTTTAGAAATGCCAGTGGTTTTAAAGATATGCAATAATGTAAGCTAATCACATATTGGTGACCAAGAATTTCCACTTAAATCAAAATTAACAGTGATTGAACAAAAAGGGAAGCAATCTTGGAGGAACTTCAAAACTGATCTGGTAACTTCTCGTTTTGCACTGTCACAGAGTTCTGGCGATCGAAGACGCCGTAGTCACCGAAGATGATGACGGATACGATGTCATATAATCCTCAAAACTCTTACTGTGCTGCAGCGCAATCGTTTTGAAGCTCAAGTACGTCGCCGCCATCTCCGGCAGCGGCGAGCTACCCTCCAAATACTCCATCACCCGGCGCATGCTCGGCCTGGCTGCCGGCAGCGGATGCGTGCAGAGCAGCCCAAGCTTCAGAACCAGCTCCACCTCCTCCGCCACAAACTCCTCCCCCAGCCTGGCGTCCCTCGTCTCTAGTATCGACCCCTTTCGCCAATTTACCAGCACCCATTCCAGTAACTCAATTTGGTCGATGTCGGCGACCCAATCCACCGGCCGCCGCCCACAGGCGACCTCAAAAAGGAACGTCCCGAAGGCGAACACGTCGGTTGCAGTCGAGGCCCGCCCGGTCCGCACCAACTCCGGCGCGATGTAGCCCATGGTTCCGACAATGTGGGTGGTCTGCGGATCGGTGCCGTGGTCGTAAAGCCTCGCCAATCCGAAGTCGCCTAGCCTTCCGTTCATCTCGCCGTCGAGCAATACATTGCTCGCTTTGATGTCTCTGTGGATCACCTTCTGCTCCCAGTCTTCGTGGAGGTAGAGAAGGCCCGAGGCCACGCCTTTGATGATCTTGTATCTCGTTGGCCAATCGAGACATGGCCGGAGGCGGTCGTACAGTAGCTTGTCGAGGCTGCCGTTGGGCATGTAGTCGTAGACCAAGAGGAGCTCCCCCTTTCGCCGGCAATAGCCCAGCAGCCGGACGAGGTTCCGGTGCCGGAGACGGCCGAGGCTAACGATCTCTGCGACGAATTCCTTTATCCCCTGCCTCGACTCGTGAGACACTCTTTTTACGGCGACGTCGAGTTCGGTCCTCCTTAAAACCCCTCGGTAGACCCTGCCGAACCCACCGTCGCCGAGTGAATTCTCCTCCGCGAAGCCGCCGGTGGCGTCGAACAAGTCCTTGTAGGAGAACCGGTGAGGGCCGTACTCCCTCTCCCAGTCTTCGAGAAGCTCCGCATACTTCATCCTTCTCCTCACCACCAAAGCCACTACGCCGGCGATCGCTAAAACAACTCCGGCGGAAGCCAGCGGGATCCCGACCTCCAAAAGCTTAGATCTGCCGCCGGATTTGGTTCGAGGAAGCGAAGGGAGCAACGAGTAGTCTAGAGCTCGCGCCGTGCCGTTGACCTTGAAGCTCCAGCCGAGGACATAGTGAGCCGTTTGATAAGAACCAGAGGAAGCAGAGAAGCCAACAAACATAGAATCCAAGAACACCGGCGAAAGATCGATCACCCTCGATATCAGCGGCCTCCTCGGCTTCGCCATTGGAACCGGAGCCAAGGTAACATTGAGCCTCATGGTCTCTTCATCATATTCCACCCAAGCTTGCATGACTTGCTCGCCGAGAAGGCTCAAATTCTGGAACACACCGGTGTCGTCGGAAAAGTAACCGGCGGGGACCGAAAAGTTGGACACCACGCCGTTAACATCGATTCCGACGTGGTTGTCGTTGATGTCCTGGAGATCAGGGTTAAAGATGGTGTCGAACTCGACGGCGAAGACGTGGTTGGTGGAGTTGCCACTGTTGTTGGGATTGAAGAGGCCTAGGTACTGACTTCCCAGTGCGCTGGAGAAGTTGTTGGAGCCGGAGATCAACAAGGTGAGGCCGTTACCGCCGATGTACCGGTCTTTGAGGATGGTTGCGAAGACGAAGGTGGAGGAGAAGGAGAAGATGGTCCTGTTGTGATAAGGGGTCCGGAACTGAATTTGCGATGGGTGGAAAGCATGGCCTCTCATCTGCCTCGTGTTGTTGGTGAGCCTCAAGAGGCCGTTGGAGGTGATCGTGGCAGTGCCGTCGAGGGTGAGGTTTGCTCCCCGGAAGCCGTTCAAGGTGAAGTCATCGTCGGCACCGGCGGTGCCTCCGGTGGAGAGATGGTGGTGGAGGAAGAGGAATAAGAAGAGGCAAAGGAAGGTGCTCTGCGACATGTCACCCGTTTCGATCTCTGGAACATCTTGTCTAGATTTCGTCCACTAGATCTATGAAATCCAATCAATTATAATTATCCTGTTCCTCCAAAATTGACTGAGTCAACTAATGCAGCCAAAACCAGCCACCGAAAAGTCAACAATTCCGACCTCACTAACGAATTGAATGATCTGTCCCCCACCTAATAAAATGCATCTTTCTAGAAATTTCTGAAATGTAATTCGGTCATTGTCGGCTATGCATTGTCAGCGAATCTTTCTTAAGATCCTATCGCATTCTTAGTTGGATCTTCAGACTCCAGTACAAATGCAAGGTTTGCAGTCTACTAGAAGCTTTTGTCTAGTCTGGCACAAGTGAAAGGCGAACCATATGGTTCGCATGGAGTGATCAAGGGGTTTTGCACATGGCTCCTTGTGAAGACTTCGTTTGCTTAGATTTTGTTTGGATGGATTCTTGCTAGACCTAGTGTCGGCCTAGCCAGCTCATTCAAAACTTGAATGCAGGATCTTGCGTTGTTTGTTTTTTCTTTTTTTTTTTTACCCTTCCAAATTATTGGCTGATCCATAAGGCTTGTGGTTGACTCGATCGGTCTCGGATACATCCACAGATGCTATCGAGTATTTCTCGCAACAAGAGTCAAGTAGCACGTCATGTTTGAGGGCGTTCATAGCCATAGATGACCTCTTTCATGCCGAGAGCTACAGAGTTGCTCGCCGATGTCGCTCTTGTTTCGAACAGAATTGCTCTCGGATCGGCAATCTCATGATAAAGATTTGGGATGGAGTTCCATAGAACCATACATTCCAGAGCACAGAGTTCTCTTTTGAAGATCTGAAACTGCAGTGACAAAAAAATCTCCTATGGCTTCTAATGCCAAGTCGATGGGGCGTAAAAGCTCTAGAGAAAGTTTGAAAGCTAGTGATGCCAGTGACAGGACAAAAGATTGGATGAATGGCAAGAGATGTCGCGGTGGAAGATTGATGATGCCCCGATCCGAACTGAACCTAAACAACAACAAGAAGGGTTGGAAAATTTAATTGACCAAATAAATAATTTTTTTCAATTAAAGGAATAAGAAATTAATATGATTTAATCTAGATCATCGGATTAAGATGGATAAATCCGGTTCATTTAAATGAAGGGGTATAAAATACCTTTTTTGGATGATTTAGTCTTGGTCATTAAATTCAAAATAAAAGACTTAGATGCATCCAAATAAAGAGACATTGTGTTTCTTGGGAAGAGATGCAATCTAGATCATTCATTTAAATATAATAGATGAGATTTGATTGAATCAAGAGGTTCCTCTATCCCTTCACAAGTATAAATAAGATCCCTCATTTCATCCAATTAATCCAAGTCATTCTAATTCAAGAAAAAATAAGCATTGCATTGCATACTTGATTTTGGAGAGTTCGAAAAGCTTCTTTGATTTGGAGGTCTTGCGATTTGCAATGCTACTATCATAAGATAAAGTCGTGATATCTTGGGAGACGATTGTCATATTCCATGAGTACCGTGTGCGGGACAAATTCGTTTTAAGGAGATAGAGTCCAACTCTAGGCTCGACTTCGCCTAAGCAGTGTTATACCGTTATTCTGCCCGCACTCAGATTGCACTTTATAAATCAGACACCAACATTCTTAAGACGAATCTTTTTTCCGTGCAATCTACTATGGATTCATCATCAACGGTCTCTATTCCACCAGCATATAGCAAGAAGCCGGAGAAGTTCAACGAAGCCGACTACAAACAATGACAGAAGATGTTGTTCTATCTGACGACGCTAAACCTCGTACGACTTTTGTGTGAAGACCTGCCAGCCGCTAAGGAAGGTGATTCCAATAGTAAAGTTGCTTGTAATGCGTGGTCTCATGGAGATTTTCTGTGTCGCAACTATATTCTCAACGCATTGGACAACACATTATATAGCGTGTATAGTCTGATGGAGATGGTAAAATCTCTGTAGGAATCGCTCAAAAAGAAATACAAAATAGAAAACGTCGGATTGAAGAAATTCATTGTCAGTCGATTTTTGAATTTAAAAATGATAGATTACAAGAGTGTGACATCTCAAGTCCAAGACATGCAACTGATACTGCATAATCTGGATGTCGAAGGCATGAAGTTGAACGAGTCGTTCAAAGTGGCTACGGTAATCGAGAAACTCCCTCCGTCGTGGAAGGATTTCAAAAATTACCTCAAGCACAAGCAAAAGGAGATAGGACTTCAATACCTGATCCTGAGGCTACGAATAGAGGAAGATAATCGAAAGTTATCAGACTCCAGAGGAACGAAGCGAGCTGTCGACGAGATGTCTAACCTAGCTGAGCTAAAAGCCAAGAAGACGAAACAATTCAAAAAGAAGGCTCAAGGTAAGAAATTCAAGGGCTCATGCTACAACTGCAGAAAGTCAAGACACATGTCCAAAGATTGCAAACGCCTTAAGAAACTAATCAAGAGTCAGAAGAATACTACGAATCAGGTTGCAACTTCTAACGACGTGGAACTAGATCTCACTGCGGTCGTGTTTGAAGCCAACATGGTGGTGAAAAATCCGAAGCAGTGGTGGATCGATATTGGAGCAACACGTCATATCTGTTCTAATAAGACGATGTTCTCCAAGTATATTCCGATAAGTGGAAGAAAGCTCTATATGGGTAATTCCACGACATCGCCAATTGTCGAACTCGGGAAAGTTGTTCTGAAAATGACATCTGGGAAGAAGCTAATGCTTATTGATGTGCTTCAAATTCCCAACATTAGGAGGAACCTAGTTTCTAGACCGGCACTTGTTAAAGTCGATTTTAGACTAGTATTCCAGTCAAACAACTTTGTACTTGCGAAAAATGGTATCTTCGTAGGTAAGGGGTACTTGGAACAGAATTTATTCAAAATGGTTGTAATGACTGTACACCGTGAATTTGATAGTAATAAAATAAAAACTTCCAGCTACATTGTTGAGTGTTTTAATTTATGGCATGATCGACTTGGACATGTTAATAATAATACTCTGAAACGTCTCGTTAAATTAAATTTATTACCAAACATCAATGTTGACAAAACACACAAATGTGAAGTGTGCGTAGAAGCAAAAATGACGAGACTATCCTTTCATTCGGTGGAAAGGTCAACAACTCGTCTAGAGTTAATACATAGTGATCTATGTGACTTAAAATTTGTGCAAACTAGAGGAGGTAAAAAATATTTTATTACTTTTATCGATGACTGCATGAGGTTCTGTTATGTCTTTCTTTTAAGAAGTAAAGACAAAGCCTTAGAGAGTAGAGACTTTCAGAACCTATAAAATAGAAGTTGAGAATCAACTTGATAAACGAATTAAAATAATTCATAGCGATAGAGGTGGAGAATATGGTGCACCGTTTGATGAGTTTTGTTCAGAATCAGGCATTATCCATCCAACAACGACACCTTACTCACCTCAATCGAATGGTGTTGTTGAATGTAAAAATCGGACACTAAAGGAAATGATGAATGTTTTGTTGATAAATTTAAGCTTACCCTAGAACTTGTGGGGGGAAGTTATATTATCGGCAAATCACATTCTCAATAAAATTCCTTACAAGAAAAATGATAAAACATCATATGAACTATGAAAAGGCCGCAAGTCATCGTACAAATACTTGAAAGTGTGAGGGTGCTTGACTAAAGTCGAAGTACCCAAGCCATAACAAATAAAGATCGAACCTAAAATGTTCGATGCAATATTTGTCGGATATGCCCAAAACAGTAGTGCATATCGTTTCATAGTTCACAAGTCAGACATTCTTGATATTCATGTGAAAACAACCATAGAATCTTGGAATGTGATATTCTTTAAAAAAAAATATTCCTAAATAAAAAGAGAAACATTCAAAGTGAAAGCAACGGAAGTTCTAACAAAAATGACGTTTCTAAACTTAGTTGTCGTAAAAGGACTATTGACTATCAAAACGAAGAGTCATGTCGGAGTAAACGGGCTAGAGTTGAGAAATCGTTCGGGCCGGACTTCATGACTTTTATGTCAGAAACTGACCCAAGAACATTAAGCGAAGCTCTCTCTAATCCAGACTGTTAGTGCAATCAACCCGTGATATAGTTTTGATGTGTGTGGCAAAGGGTTTAAGTTAGGATGTTTGGATTTGATATGTGCATTGGAGTCTTGCAGGACTTAGTAATTTGCACATAGAGCCTTGGCGAGTTTCACATCTCATGACTCGGTCCTTGAGTTGGTGAAGAATGGCTTTACGGAAGCCGTGTGCTTAGAGCATCCGAGGGACCGCCAGACGAGGAGCTTGGAGTGAAGCCGGAGGAAGTAGACTTCAGGGCGAGACGCGAAGGATGGTGCTGCAGAGCCGTGTGCTTGGCGCATCCGAGGGACATGGTCAGACGAAGATAACTTCAAAGGCGAGAGACTCCAAGGGATGAGAGTGAGCGAATGTAACCCGGGAAGGGGTAGTGCTCTTAGGTGAAACTTGGTTATTTGGCTAAGTGTCGGATGAGATTTTCGGACATCAATCGACTGCCATCTTATGGCAGTCGACTACTCTAAGTCGACTGTGACTCGACTAGTGTTCAAGTCTGGTTCAAGGGCCAACAGTCGACTGTCATGGAATGACAGTCGACTGCGAGACCACCAATCAACTGATGAATGCATCAGTCGACTGATGATGGAGTCGTTGGGTGAAATCTAACGTGGAAAAAGTCGTTATTGGGCAATGGCTACAAGACCAGTCGACTGATAGGGACATCAGTCGACTGATCCTGTGTCAACGGGAAGAAACCCTCTTCTTCTATAAAAAGAAGAGGTGTGGGGCTTTGGGGGCCTAATGTTTATGCTCTAAACTCTCCCAAAGTGCCCTAAAGGTTTTCCATCCTCTTACTTGAGTTTATTTACATTCTATTTGTAAGAGGAGTGATTCTTGTGTAAAGAGGTTACCTCCACCTAGCTTGATGCAAAGGAGAGAATAATGAAAGTTTGCGGAGTGATTCACCGTGGACGAATCAGACCGTGAATTAGCAGCGCAGTCGTGAACCAAGTTACATTGCGGTGTTAGCGTTTGTATTTCTATTCTTTACTTTGTCTTTATTTGTGTGTATTTACATATTCCGCTTGTGCTAATAGTTTTGTAGACGAGCAACGAACGAACGAATTCCACCGTCTACGACAAAGGCTATTCACCCCCTCTAGCCGGCCAACATATCGACCCTACAAGTGGTATCAGAGCCAAGGCGCTTGTTGAGAACTAACCACCAACACAAGCACTATATCAAGAGATGACTAGCTTAAACATTCATCCGCTGAAGTTCGAGGGAGAATTCGCTTAGTGGAAGAAGCGAATGGAGGTATTCTTTGAAACCGATTTCGATATTATGCTCATAATGGAAAACGGTTTTGAGATGCCTAGGAATAAAGAGGGGAGAATACTAGACAAATCAAGGTGGACTAAAAAGCAAAGAGAATAGCACCTTGCAAATTCAAAGGCTAAGCACCATCTCCTCAACGTACTCCCCCAACAAGAAGTAAATCGGATTGAGGAATGCTCTAGTACCAAGGAGATGTGGGAGAAGCTAGTAGAGCTTCATGAAGGTACCTCGAAGGCCAAGCTTGCAAGGAGAGACCTCCTCCGTTCCCAACTAACGAATATCAAACTTGAAAAGGGAGAAAAGGGAACCTCACTACACTCTAGATTTAAAGAAATAATAATTGGTTTATCTAATGTAGGGGAGAAGCTTTCAAATAGGGACATGCTCATGAAGGCAATAGATGTCTTCCCTCGGTCCTCAAGATGGAGCTCAATGGTGGACTCTTTTTATATCTCCAAGAATCTAGAAGTTAGCACCTTGGAGGAATTTTTCTCAACCATGGAGCTCCACGAAACAAGGCTCGAAGGAGTAGAAGAAGAGCCAAAATTTCAACCATCAAGGGGAGTGGCACTAGTGACCAACAAGGGGAAGAAAAAGATGGAGACTCCTTTCTCCTCCGATGAAGCATCCTCCTCCTCCTCCATGGATAGCACGGAAGAAGCTTACATGGTAAGGAAGGTAAGACGTGCTTTGAAAAATTTCAAATTTAATAAATCTAATGATAGGAGGAGAAGACCAAGGGGGAAGGTAATTTGCTATAATTGCTAAGGAGAGGGACACATAAGGGATAATTATCCCCTCTTGAACAAGAGCAAAGAGGAGAGGAGAAAGAAAGAAGAAAAGAAGAAAAAGGGGAGCAAGAAGAAGGAAGAAGAGAAGAAGGCCAAAGAAAAGGGAAAGGCCAAGGCACTAAAAGTAAGAACTTGGGATGACCCCTCTTCATCATCATCATCAGAAGAGGAGAATGCTTTTGTCACCAACCTTGCCCTAATGACATTTGACGACCTAGACTCCTCCTCCTCCGAAAATGAAGAAGCAAGCTCAAGTGAGGAGAGTTCTAGTGAAGGGGGAGCTTCATCCTCATCATCATCGAAATCGGAGGAAGAGGACATAGAAACTATGATAATAAATCTCTCACCCAATAAAATAGTTTCCATGATTTCTAGCCTCACTAAGGACTTATTTAGGGCAAAGAAAAAGAACAAATGCATGCTTGATCAAATTAAGGACTTAGAAGAAAAACTAGAAAAAGCATGCTTAAATATTAATGAAAATATTTCCTCTAGTCTTAATGATGCATGCTCACATGACTATATGCCCTTTGATGTAAATGATGCATGTATTGAAGAAAATAGAGTTTTAAGGGAAAAGGTAGATCATTTAATCAAGGCCCTAAAAAAATTCACCATTGGCTCCAACACTCTTAACATGATCATAGGAGCCAAAGGGAAAGCTTCAACAAGAAAGGCCTAGGATATAAGGAAAATAAAAATGAAAAAACCTATAAATGCTTAATTGCTAAGGGTCAAGATAAAAAGAAAACAATAGCTAGAAAATGGATCCCTAAGGAATTTTTAGTGAACCTCATAGGAAAGAATTTGTTTTGGGTTTCTAAATTCATCCTTAAGGGTTAGGAAAACCCTAGGATAGTCAACCATATGGAATTTACCTATATCATACTTTTGGTTGACTTAGGATGGCGGGACTAAGTTTTTGAAATAATGTTGGTTGATGATAATGCACCCTTAAATAGTTTAAATCATGCTCAACACTTAGTGTTATGTGATACTCATGACCTATACATTTTTAGCATAGTGTTGGGTGATGATAATGTGCCCATAAATTGATAATAATGCTTAAATCATGATAGTTAATATAATTGTTATATATGTTTGCAATCATGATTTATGATCTTGACATTTGATATATAATCATGGGAAATAAAGTTTTAAATCATGCTTTGGGTGATACTTTACTTATTATCATAATTCATACCTAATGTATGATTATAAATTGATGAATACATTTGTTTCATGATCATAATATGGAATCAATACATATATATCTTTATGATCATGTGGTATGTTAGGATGATACTTAACCTTGTATAGAATTGCATGAAAGTAATGGTTAAGTATATACAAATACCTTTAGGATACATCTCACACTCACCATAGGCTACCTTGATTGAAAACTTAGCATAAGTGAGATGTTAGGATGATACAAATGTCCACTAATGTCTATGACATTTAGATGGTCATTTAAAGTATCAAAATAGCAATAATAGACCAATCATGGGGAAGACTTATGTTTAATTCATAGACATATTGTCCAAAGATCATGGTTGAATATTTTATATGTTTTCAAAACAATTTCTTACTTTAAAATCTGAGTGTTCATGTTTTGAAACAATTTAAAGCAAAACTAGGTGTTAAAAGTGATACAAACTTGATCAAAAACCTAGTTGATTTTGAAACTTTTGGTTTTTTGGCAAATCTGTGAAAATATAATAATTTTTCATGGAAACTATTTTTCACTGATAAAGAACATTAACAGAAATGTGTTCCCCAAATTTCATGATTTTTCGAATTTTGTAGAATTTTTAATGCATTTCTGAAATTTACCCTGAAAATTCGAAAAATTCGAAATCAGAGTGTCAGTCGACTAGTAGTCTGAACCAGTAGACTAATCGACTGATAACATGCCCAATAACCTCTTTTATCTGATTTTAAGGCATGTTTTGACTTTTGTTTCCCTCTAAACTTGATGCTATGCTTATATAACCTTTGTTTAAATATTTTTGATGGTGTCAAAGGAGGAGAAATATATATGTTTAAGTAAGGGGGAATTATATTTAGGGGGAGTTTCATGTATTAAGGGGGAGAGTTGCTAATCATGTTATTTACATGCTTTCTTACCTTAATATTTTTATCAAATGTTTTACCTAACTTAAACGGATTGTCACACATAAAAAATGGGGAGATTGTTAGTGCAATCAACCCGTGATATGGTTTTGATGTGTGTGGCAAAGGGTTTAAGTTAGGATGTTTGGATTTGATATGTGCGTTGGAGTCTTACAGGACTTAGTAATTCGCACATTGAGTCTTGGCAAGTTTCACATCTCATGACTCGATCCTTGAGTCGGTGAAGGATGACTTTGCGGAAGTCGTGCACTTGGAGCATCCGAGGGACCGTCGGACGAGGAGCTTGGAGTGAAGTCGAAGGAAGTAGACTTCAGGGTGAGACGCGAAGGATGGCGTTGCAGAGTCGTGCGCTTGGCATATCCGAGGGATGTGGCCGGACAAAGATAAATTCAAAGGCGAGGGACTCCAAGGGATGAGAGTGAGCGAATGTAACCCGGGAAGGGGTAGTGCTCTTAGGTGAAACTTGGTCATTTGGCTAAGTGTCGGATGGAATTTCTCGACATCAGTCGACTACCATGTTATGGCAATCGACTACTCTAAGTCGACTGTGACTCGACTAGTGTTCGAGTCCGGTTCAAGTGCCAATGATCATTGCCATGGAATGACGATTGGTGCGAGACCACCGATCGATGAATGCATCGATCGGTGGTCATGATTCGAACCGCGAAGCGAGTCGAGTTCGCGAGCACTCGACTGGAAGTTGATATCAGTCGACTGATGAAAGCATTAGTCGACTGATGATGGAGTCGTTGGGTGAAATCCAACATGGAAGAAGTCATTATTGGGTAACGGCTACTGGACCAGTCGACTGATAGGGACATCAGTCGACCTGGAAGAAACCCTCTTCTTCTATAAAAAGAAGAGGTGTGGAGCTTTGGGGGCCTAATGTTTATACTATAAACTCTCCCAAAGTGCCCTAAAGGTTTTTCATCCTCTTACTTGAGTTTATTTACATTCTATTTGTAAGAGGAGTGATTCTTGTGTAAAGAGGTTACCTCCACCTAGCTTGATGCAAAGGAGAGAATAGTGAAAGTTTGCGGAGTGATTCACCGTGGACGAATCGGACCGTGGATTAGCGGCGCAGCCGTGAACCACGTTACATTGCGGTGTTAGCGTTTGTATTTCTATTCTTTACTTTGTCTTTATTTTTGTGTATTTGCATATTACGCTTGCGCTAATAGTTTTGTAGACGAGCAACGGACGAACGAATTCCACCGTCTACGACAAAGGCTATTCACCCCCCTCTAGTCGGTCAACATATCGACCCTACACAGACGTCCCATTGTGAAAAGAAGTTGTGAATAGTGAAATTGAGTCCATCATGAATAACTATATTTGGGAATTAGTGGACCTTCCTTCTGGTTCTAAACCATTAGGCTGTAAGTGGATACTAAAATGCAAGTATAAAACTGATGGATCGATTGATAAGTATAAGGCTAGACTTGTAGCTAAAGGGTACAAGCAAAAGGAAGGTCTTGATTATTTCGATACCTTCTCACCGGTGATAAGGATTATGTCCATACGAGTGTTAATAGTCATCGCAGCATTGTATGACCTTGAAATACATCAAATAGATGTTAAGACTGCATTCTTAAATGGTGAGTTGGAAGAAGAAATCTATATGGAGCAACTCGAGGGGTTCGTAGCTCCAGGAAAAGAGGAAAAGGTGTGTTGACTTGTTAAGTCATTGTACGGATTTAAACAAGCGCCTAAATAATGACACGAGAAATTTGACAAAATAATGCTGTCAAACAAATTCAAAATAAATGAATGTGACAAATGCATTTATGTCAAAGATACACCTAAAGGTCATATAATCGTCTGTCTATACATAGACGATATGCTTATAATATGCAGTAATCATGAGATAATCATGAGTACAAAGAAAATATTGACAAAAAATTTCGATATGAAAGATATGGGTCGAGCAGATATTATATTGGGAATTAAAATTCTCAAGATATCTGAGGGGATAGTTTTGACATAATCTCACTATGTAGAGTCGATGTTGAAGAAGTTAAATGCGGACGATCTCTCTACAGCCAAAACACCTATGGATCTAAGTCAACACTTAGCGAAAAATCAAGGTGAGCTCATATCGCAATTAGAATATTCTAGGATAATAAACAGCTTGATATATCTCACAAATTGCACACGTTTAGATGTTGTCAGTGCGGTCAACAAGCTGAGTTATTTTACAAGTAATTCAAACGACACCCATTAGAAAACACTAATGCCAGTTCTTAGATATTTAAAATATACTATGAACTACAGATTACATTACGGAAGATATTCCACTGTCTTAGAGGGATATTGTGATGCTAATTGGATATCATATACAAAAGATTCCAAATCCACTAGTGGATATGTATGCACGATCGATAGGGGAGCGGTATCTTGGAAATCTACTAAGCATGCGTGCATTGTTTGGTCAACTATGGAATCCGAGTTTATAACACTAGACAAAACAACTGAAGAAGCTGAATGACTGTGGAATTTCTTGGAAGATATTTCGAGCTGGACGAAATATGTGCCCATCGTACTTAGACACTATGATAATCAATCGGCGATTGGAAGGACACAAAGTAGTATATATAATGGTAAGTCACGATATATACGTCGTTGACACAATACCATTAGACAGTTGATCTCGAATGGAGTGATTACAATCAACTATGTCAAATCCAAATTATTTGGCAGATCCTTTTACGAAGGGTTTAAGTCGAGATCAAATATATTGCTCATCGAGAGGAATGAGATTAAAAATCTACAACTAAAACGAATGTAATGGTAACCCAACCTTGTTGATTGGAGATCTCAAGATCTTGGTTCAATGGGACAACGAAGTTGCAGAAATTGTGTTACAGCACACAAGATATATTATCTCTATCTCAATCCTAGGATGAACATGTGCTATCCTATCACATGTAGTGAGGTTAAATTATAAACTTTTAATAACTCATATACTTGTAAATTAAAAGTAGAGTATGGTAGAATACTCTTGATAGGAGGTCGCCTATACAAGTGTAAAGACGGGACACTTCCATGTACACTTATGAATCTAAGATGTTGTCCATGGCTAAAATGGACATAACCTTGAGAACCATAAAAGATATGAGAAATATTATTGCGTATGTACCATTATCTTGGTTTACACAAACGGTTGAGTAGTTCAAGACATTATATTCACTAAGCAGCTTAAGTAAAATCCGATGGTATTTTACTGTGGAAAGGTCAAAGTCACAAGCTACCGCTCCTGATGCAATAATCTTTCGATTGAACTCTCCTTTGGTGTCAATATATATTCATGCATTAAATTTTCATTCATGTGAGAGATTATTAGAAAATTGGTTGATCAAATAAATAATTTTCTCAATTAGATGAATGAAAAATTAATATGACTTAATCTAGATCGTCGGATTAAGATGGATAAATCTGATTTATTCAAATGAAGGGACATAAATACCTTTTTGGATGACTTAATCTTGGTTATTAAATTCAAAATAAAAGACTTAGATGCATCCAAATAAAGAGATATTGTGTCTCTTGGGAAGGGATGCAATCTAGATTATCCATTTAAATTTAATAGATGAAATTTGATTGAACTAAGAGGTTCCTCTATCCCTTCATAAGTATAAATAAGATTTCTCATTTCATCCAATTAATCCAATTCATTCCAATTCAAGGAAAAGCAAGCATTGTATTGCATACTTACATTCTTGAGAGTTCGAAAAGCTTCTTCGGTTCGGAGGTCTTGCGATTTGCAGTGCTGCTATCGCAAGATAAAGTCGTGGTATCTTGGAAGACGATTGTCATATTCCGTGAAGATCGTGTGCGGGGCAAATTCATCTTAAAAAGATAGAGTCCAACTCTAACCTCGACTTAATTCGCCTAAGTGGTGTTATACCATTATTCTGTCCGTACTCAGATTGCACTTTATAAATCATACACCAACAGCAAGCTGCCCATATATGGTTTAGCATGTTGAAGTAGGTTCCCATCATCTGTTTCCTTACTTCGAACTGAACCTAAACAGCATGTCGAAGTATTTTACCATGTTTCTCTTCAATGATCTCAAGGGCATTCACATCTTCTACTGAGATATCGGTATTCTTTCCTCTCATTAGCATCGTTGTACCTGCAGACGATAAGTAAGAAAGCTTCAAGGGGATAATGTCGAATACTCGAGGAAGGCAAAAAGAGATGAGGATGTGGGTATCGCTGCCAAAGCGAGGTAAAAGTTCGACTATGTTTTGTGCATCCTACCATCCGTTCTCACTCTCCAAGTTATCGACTTATCGATCACTAGAAGGAAAGGGGCGCAAGTTTCCTTCTTCAGAGCGACATTAACACTCAACAAAGCAAGCATATTCAAGTAGTTCTAGCTCTCAGAGAGAACATTACGCATACTCGAGTAAGGGCTCGATATTGCCAATGGCTGTAGGGCCACAAACTCAAGCAATGCCTTTCCCGAACGATGACGATAAACTTCTATATCTCGCAGGCTAGTTTCGATGCATCTCTATCGCCTAGTCGGATTTTTTCCATATATACTAGATCTTTTCCTTTACTGTCCTTCACTGTTCCATTGCTGCTTCTGCTATTCCTGGCTGCCAAATTTGTGTGTTTTCTGCAAGTTTCTGCTGTTTGAATCTCAGTGCATTGCTCTGGATTTGATTCTATGCATATCCGAACAAGATCATTTCGAGTTTAGCAAGCTCGTTGATTGCCCCGCGAAATTAGGATTTCGTGGAAAAGGAAGAACTCGCCCGGCCATCTCCCTCCACCTCTGCACAATGCTCCTCCTGCCAGTGTCATTCCCATCAAGGAGACTGCATCGAAGATTCTGTACCTCAAGTAGCCGGAATTCACTTCAAGCTTCACCGGACAAGTCGAGATTGCGTTCGCCACAGCCTTCCATTCTTCGTCGTCACCGTCGTAGGAACTCCACACCTGACCTCCACACTTCACTCAAACCTCGCCTCTCCCATCGATTATATCTCTCGCGAAGCAGTCTTGCTGAGCAAATCCGAAGAATAAAAGATCCAGCTTTTTGCGTTCTAGGAACAGCCGCATCTCCTCCACGCTGTAGGGGGTTCGAGAGCGACTTCTCCGTGACGACGACCACGCCGAAGGCCGCGGCCTCCATGGCAGCCCGGGCGACGCCGTGCGCGAGGGCGGCGGTCGGAGCCGAAGCAGCGGACGCCCTGCGTCTCCAGCTCCGCGCGCAGCCAGGTCTAAAAGCCGCGGAAGGGGCAGCGGCTGGTGAAGCCGAGGTAGACGTCGCAGCTCTTCGGCGCCCTCCTCTGCCCGGTCATGAGTAACGACGGCGACGTTGCGGTACGTGCCGCAGAGTCGAAGGCGGAAGAGGAACAGGACGATGCCACATTTGAGAGCGTGCGTTCACCGCAAGAAATGGAAGGAAGGTTAAATATCTAGAGATTCAGGAAAGATTCGTAGGGAAGAAAAAAAAATCCATTTTTTTGCGGCCCAGAAGGGGAAGAGAAGCGGCAAAACTCCCCCCTCCCTCTGGCTGCGAACGAGATAGCGACCGGCATCGATGGAGAGACGCCGGAGGATGGATTTGCAGCCGCATGGTGGCGGCGGCGAAGCCGAGGAAGCAGGCGGCTGCGCGGCCATGATCGCCGACGGAGAGAGGAAGGGCAATCTAGACCCAATCTCAATTTCTTATTTTTATTCCAATTGCTAATTTATTTTACCCCATATCTGAATTTCACATCCAAATTTAGAATTATAATTATAATTATTTGCTCTTTTATATATAATTAATTTTACAAATATTCAAATCTCAAGTAGCTCCTCCAAGTAATTAAACCACTCTTCCACCTCATCCAACACCACCAACTGATCATCCTTACAATTAATTTCCGAGTCCACTAATTCACTGCCAGTTGCAGGAGATAATACGGAAGATTCCATCGACGACCCGCCTGACGACTCTAGATCCGCAGAATCTAGCACCTTCCGATCTCCGCCGTCCATCTTGTCCTCCTTAGATTCGCCTCTACTATCTTGACCGTTGGATTTCGATTGGCGATGAGCCTCAACAGGTCCTTCGAAGCGATGCAAGAATCTCTTCTTTAGATGCGTGTTCCAGTGGTTCTTGATCTCGTTGTCGGTTCTTCCCGAAAGGCAAGATGCAATCTTGGCCCATCTAATTGAGCACCAGCAATTCGATTAAATACATTCGAAATAATTAACAGCTCTTGAGAGATGATGATGATCTACGAATTGGTTACTTGTTTCCGAGTTCTCGTTGAAGTTTGATGATGGTTTCCTCTTCGTCTTTAGTGAAGTTCCCCCGTTTGACATCCGGCCGGAGGTAGTTGATCCATCGCAGACGACAGCTCTTTCCGCAACGAAGCAAACCTATAGTTGTGTAAGTTTATAGTTTCCATCATCACCGTCATCGTCATCGAATTTCTGAATCAAAAAACAGAAAAAAAAAAAAAAGTCCAGAGACAATTCATGCCTGCTTGTTTCGGGAGGGCGCGCCAATTGCCATGGCCATACTTGTTTATGTAGCCGACGAGCTTAGCGTCCTCCGACGACGACCAAGCGCCCTTGTTCAGCTCGACCTTGTCGCAGCTAGGCACCTGTTTTCGCGTGTCCATCGATCACCTTGCTATTGCCCCCAAAGTTCTTTGGGGTGCTTAAACTGAATTGTGATCGCTAACACACTCGACGCTGGTGCCTGTTTATTATATATCTTCAGCTTGAACGTGCAACACGAGAAGTGGAAGGCAGCTTCATTGATTGTTTGTGAACAGTTTGAGTGAAGAAAAGTCCCAAGTCCTCGTCAAATTTTATGTTTCTTGACTCGACGAGGATGAGGGTGAGTCATCTGGAAGCTATCCTTATTATTCACTTGTTTGACGACGTCTTTTACAATGCAAGATAAAATTATATACAATTCTACATTGATAGAAATTTCGTTAGAAAAGAATTTAATCTCGTATTACTGGTCCAAATGTGGAATAATTTCATATTCAAAGTAACGTGGGAATATTCTGGAGCAGTTGAGACGAGCGAATCTAATCTTTGTAGAGTCAAACAAAACTGACGTCAGATAATTAAACTGAATCCACTTCAGAACAAACTTCTCGTTTGACTAAGAGTCAGCATCAATATGTATGAACTATCAAGACTTCAAACTTCGAATTAATTAATTAATTACTTAACTTTGGGGAAAACAAGAAGAAATTATGAGCTAATTTCTTATTTAGATCAACTCTAAGTCATTCTACTGTGCAAAATTGTTTACTTATGTCCCGAAGACTCTCTCTCGTCGATTCCATAGCGATGAGAGAAAAGTAAATTATAAATAGCCTTTTGCTATTACGGTGGAGGGCGAAGTACTCCGGTTGATATTTTCATCCAACGATGAAAATCGACTTTTATTCAAATTCTTATTCATTGGTATAAATATATACTATACTAATCGATGTGTGTGGGAACAACTCAAGTCATTCTACTTACCTTCTGTTGTGTTCCATGCCAAGGAGAATTATTGTAGCCTGAAAGTGACATATTGCATGTAATTAATTTTCAGGCAAATCTTTTGGACATAAATAAGAGTTTTAAAATATTAATTGACTCAACAGTCAAAGTCACATGAATTTATATAAAATCATTGAAACATAAACAATCCTTGGAATATGATACTCCATATATATCTATCGCAATTTCAACTTGTCAAGTTGATTAATTAACGAGAAGATGCTATTGAAGACTAATTAAAGAATATCGTTGAGTATTTTTTTTTATAGCATTTTCATTTTGAATAATATATAGTGAAAACTCTTGAGCTAGCCCTAGAGCTTGAATTTCAAATCTAAGACCTTAATAAGTTGATACGATTTGTTTGTACATCGATCGAAGCACATTAAAATGTATCAATCAATTCGATCTAACTTCCTGATTATGAAAACATGGTCCACTGAGTGAGCAAAATGTGAAAACTAATGTGAATTTAGAAATGAGTCTATGATTCTTTTCAATGGTGTGAATGCCCTACTTTACAACTAGCAAATGAAGGATCAATAGCCTTTCAGTAAATTGCTTTATATACATGGCAACCATGACTAAATTTAATTAATAAATTAGTTAATTATTTAATTAATTAATAAAAAGATAAGTATGAGAGTGGACAAGCGAGCATTCGATGAGCATGTGTGACAACACACTCAATGAGATTCACATGGCCAAAAGTTGCAAATTTTTTTTTTAAAAAAAAACCTTGATGTGATTCTTCCAATTGCTCCACTATAATTGGATGCTAAGGGGATAACATAAATAAGTTTTTTTTTTTAAAAAAAAATGTAAATTGTTCGTCCAAATCCATACAAAGAACCGATGGAAATTTTCATTTTACCCTATGTTTATCCATCTTAGCAAAAATGCCCTTCGTACTATTGTATTAATAAGATTTGAAATATATCCCCCAAACATGTCATATTTAAATTATTTATTATTATTTTGTTCTTTTTTACTACTTTATAAAATAATATTATATAATTACAATTGATGTAAAAAATCAATTCGTTCGTCCTCAGTATTTTTATTAGTCGGTTTCACAGTAAATACGAAGGAGATAAATCACGGAGAATATTTTACTCAACTCATGACTAGTACAACAGGAGGACAGACAGTACTCCAAAAGACTTGCAGTCTCCAGATATTGATGTAATTTTATAGATGTGCTAGTCATAAGGTCCTCCCGCGAAGACAATATTATATAATTACAAGTACTTTGAACTAATGGAAAATTTTGATGATTTTGATTTTGATTTTTTTTTCCCTTTTGTAAAAGGTTAGGGAACATTTTTAGTCTCCACGGGAAAGGGCCTAGTGACTAGCGCATGTAGACGTTGCATCATAGGACAACGAATCAATCCCTCGCAAATACGAGAGTGTCATCCCTCCATGCGCTAGTTATTAGTCTCGAGGGTCAAAGGTTTACCATTTACCTCCCTTACGATGGTTCGGGGACGAGCTAGTAGGAGCCGCTAAGTTGACGGATTCCAACCTTTTTGCAGGGAACATTTTTAAAATTAGAGAAAACTTTATATTTGCCTTGGATTTATTTTCTTTCATAGAATCATTTTTAAAAACTTTTTTATTTCACTCTTTCACTTTTTTTTGAGTATCCGAACCTTTGGTTTGATTAATCTTTGAGAGTGATCAATCTTATCTCACGGACCTTCGAAATGTCTCGTCAACAGTTGAGTCGGATAAGGTCGAAGTCCAAATGACTTCCATCGACCACCAAAGATAAATAAAAAAAAGTGCTTATAAATTTTTTACGGTTCAACATGTACTCCGTAGTCGTGTCATTTTTGAACGATGATCTAATACCGAAGTCATACTCCGTTCACCGAATTAACTCCTGGACCTTAAGACCGTCCGAATAAATTTTTTCTAAATTTATCATCGAATAATATCGCAGTAGAAAATCAAATTATATTTTTCTATGGAATATCTCTCCACTGCACCGTGCCCACGGGGCTTCACTCTTTAACCAAAATATCCTTGATGCTAGAAAATTGCCTCACAAAATTTCATAAATGCCCTTCATTATATTTCCTCTCACCCCAGTGTCTTTAAATTATGGAAAGTTGTCCGTGTGCGAAAAATAATAACAATATCGGTGAGGGTTTAATTGAAAAAGAAAAACGAAAATCGATTAATTAATAGATAAAATCGATTTGGCTACCAAATTAAACCAAACTTTCGATCGCCGCCGATCTGGTCGCCTATTTATTTCCTCCTTCGAATGCCGATGATCGGCGATAGCCCGCGATGCCCTATCCAGGGAAGAAGCCCCGGCAGACCGCCGCCGGTGGAGGCTCTGGCGTATCTAGGTTCGTCT
Organism: Wurfbainia villosa; assembly: GCA_025175895.1. Lineage (NCBI taxonomy): Eukaryota > Viridiplantae > Streptophyta > Magnoliopsida > Zingiberales > Zingiberaceae > Wurfbainia > Wurfbainia villosa. The sequence continues at coordinate 9,700,622 of CM046001.1, read as the reverse complement.
CCGGCCTCCGCCCGGACGGAGGCGGCGGCGGCGGCAGCGGCGGAGGCGGCGGCGGAGGATCGCTTGTCGTGCAGACTGGGTTCCCAACCTCCCTTGCCGACCTCTTCCTCATAAACCGAAGCAGGCTGAAGATGTCCTCGTGGAAGAAGAGGAAGAAGCCTCTGGAAACCACCTCTTCCTCTGACGACGCCGCCGCCGCCGCTGCTGTCCCAGACCACGTCGCAGCTTTCGCAGCGCGGAACTGGGGTAATGCGGACGCAGTCTCGGAGGTCCGCCAGAAGAATACGGGGTTCGGGATTGCGTACGGGACGCTTTTGAGCGTGGCGGCGGTGATGGTGGCTCTGGCTATCGAGAGGAAAAAACTTGTCGGAGGGATCATGCTCTCTGCCGTGGTCCTGTGGCTACTCGATTCTCTAGGGTTTCAGAATCTCAGATCGAGGACGCCGCGCTCAGATGCATCGAGTACAGCCTCCGGAAGGTGGAATTTGCAAGGCAGAGGATTCGTCTCCCCCATCAGAGAGATCGGGATCGATGGCTGCTCAGATTCGGCAGGATCAGACAGCAGTTCGCCGGATTCAATTGATGAGCACCAACAAAGGCAGTTTTTGTTGGAAAAAAGAGATTTTTCTGCAATTAGGAAGGTTCAAAACGCCAAAAAACTTCTCGGGAAACTAGTTCCAAAGAAGTTTGGTGCTCAAAGGAGAAATACCAACCAAAACGATCTTTTTTCAGCTCTGAGTGGAAAAGATGACTTCCATGGCGTCACTGAAATAGAAGAGGAAGAATCAACTGATGATTCTGACGATTCATCAGCGTTCTGTATCAGAGATGTTCTAAGGATCAGTGCCTCTGCTGAGTCTATTCAAGAGCACGGCTGTGGAACTGAAGCAAGGAGTTCTCAGCAATTAGTATGCTGTGCAGTTGTTCTTATGGGGCTTCTTGCTGGAAAGAGTGTGGCTCTTGCGCTCTCTCTCTCGTGGTTTCTACTTCAGAAATCAGTGAAAGGCTTTGGAGCAGAGAAATGTACTTAACTAAATTCTTTTGATCTCTCAGATGATGATGAGGCTCAATGTGTGTGAGATTACTAACTTAAAGATATGTATATTGTACATTATTATCACTATTTTACCTGTATTTTCAAATATGATTTGAATATCCTTTTTGAGATTGTGTAAGAATGAAACACTGGGAAGTGAAATACGAAGCATCAGTATTTATTGGGGTCTCACTTGAGAAAATCTCTGTAGCTGTTCTTGTATAATCAATCCACTAGTTGATAGTTGTTTCTGTTATTTGATGCATGAATTGTGATGTTGAATCGATCAATGGCAACGCATTCTTCATGGATGCAACCAACCCAAACGTCTTGCTGATCTCCATCGGTGGTGATCCCTCCGGCAGCACCTTCATCATGGCCAACGACGACCAATCATGGCTCGTAAGAACGGTTGTGAAAGCCGTCGCAGACCCTTGCATCACTGTCGTAGTAGGATCAATCTTCTATCACGGTAGCACAGCCGCTTCTGCCTACTCCATCTTTCCTTTCCGTGGAATGTTCTTTGTTTCCTTTCTAATTTCTGAGTGGGCCTCTGAACAATTAGCTGCACGCGACCAAGCACATCAATCCAGAGCTCGTCGAGTTCATGGCTAAGTTCACTGTAGAGGTAATCCGTAATCCTTCGACTGCGATATTTTCTAATCCGTTTTTACTAATAATTGACTCTGGGATCGGCACTACGTAGGCATTGGCCAATCAATACGTCTATCTAAAATGACTTCCCCGTCAGTCGAGTAGATGCAAAAGATGACCAAAAAAGAAGCCAAACATATTGACTTGATAAAGCATCTCCGCGTAGAATTAGGATCATATTTCTTCTTTGCATTACGACCAGGAGAAGGCAGCCATAGAGGCTACCGAGGACAAGAAGAAAATTGCTGGAGAGTTCGAAAAAATTCTTTCGGTTCTGACATCTTGCGATTTATAGTATTATTATCGCAAGATAAAGTCATAGTATTTTGAGAGACGATTGTCATATTTCATAAACACGGTGTGCGGAACAAATTCGTCTTAAGGAGATAGAGTCCAACTCTAATCTGACTTTGCCTGAGCGATGTTATACCGTTATTCTGTCCGCACTCAAATTGCAATTTATATATTACACACCAACATCTCTGACCCGTTGCAACTTCGCGCGATGAACTGACCCAATATGCTGGCGAAGAAGAGCAATGGGAGGCTTGAAAAAAATAGTTTCTTAAATTGTCCTAATTCCATGATCATGTTCGCCCCCAAATTCAATTCTTCCATGATAAAAAAAAAGAAAAATTAAAAAGAATTATATTTTTTGATCCAATTAGAACAACGAAAATTTTTTAAATCCAAATAAAAATTTTATATCTTAAGTCAACAATGACTTCTGTTCTTTTGTAACATCTTCATATATTGGATGAATCACAACGTAAAGGGGATGAATTTTGATGCCACCTGTGACATCCTTGATTTTCTGTTAAAAGTTCAATTGATCGGCTCTTATGATCTTTTAATTGCCTAAACCAAATACTTAGGAAATAACCTTAATTAAGTTTGATATGATTGCTTCTTATCCTCTCGTCCTCTTTTTTGTTGGATCTGACGGTGAATTCCTATTGCCTGTCTTAAATAGCTTGGATCCAATGGTGCGGACACCTTTTGTTTTGTTTTGTTTTATTTTATTGGAATCATGGTATTCGAACCTTACTAATCTCTGAGAGTGATCGGTCATGTCCCACAGATCTTCGGAACACCTCGTCAACAACTAAGCCGAGTAAGGTTAGAGCCCAATTAACATCCACCGGCCACCAAGAGTAAATCAGAGAAGCGCTCGTAGTTTTTTTACGGTTCAGCTCATACTTCGCAGTTGCGTCATCCCTGAACGATAATCCAACATCGAAACCATACTTCATTCATCGGACAAATTCTTGGACCCAGAGTCATTCGAATGGATTTTTTCTAAATTCGCCGCCAAACGATGTCATAGTAAATGATCGAATTGCGTTTTTCTGTGAGATGTCTCTCCGCTTTTACTGTTGCACCATGCCCCTGGGGGCACGAACACCTTTTGCACTTTAGACGAAACGATCCTACTGTTAGTAGTAAGTCCTAGAGTCAATTATGTGATAATTGACTAGAGACTTATGTATCATATTCTATTAATAATAAAGGCAAAGTTCGGTTATTATATTTACTTTATGCTTGTGTCAGTCGAATAAATATAATAATGTCCTAGAAAATAGGTTCTTATCTACAGCACATCGATTGGTAGAATTGATTGTGAGAGACTGTAGATAATACTATTCTTAAATATTTCTAATCAAGCATTAATATATAAGGGCAATATTAATGCATTGAGACTAGTATGTAGGTCAATTGATGATTTGATTTCACAAGTCATTGATATGTGATATCACGTTGACACATGAGTATATATTAGAGAATATATACTGAATTGATCCGCCGTGAGAAAGTTTCATGGGTCATCATATGAGTGTCATAAACTTTCTCATAGTGACTATTGGTATGATTAGTCCTTAGACCTGAAATCACTGTGGTTCCCTATATAAGGAGTTATGTACTTTGGTATCGTCAAACATCACCCATAATAGGGTGGACTATAAAGGCTATCGCTTGGTATATAACAAATTATGCAGAGGAATGTGAGTGATGCAGATGAGATCTATCCCTCACATATGACGGGAGTGATATCTTTAAACCTCTTAATAGAGTAGGACCACGAAATGCATGAACATGCTCAAATGAGTCAATATGAGATATTGAGCTCATTTGTTTGAGTGAGTCTACTTGGGGATCAAGAGCACAAAGATTGATAAGAGGATGACACGATCTATGTCTCATTGATCGATCTAGATATCGAGTATAGAAGGACAAGGTTATATATTATAGTAGCCACAGTAAGGTTATGTCGGATCTCAACCTTCTTGCCACTTGGGTGGCAATGATGCATTGCTAGATGTCACTCATTGTTTATGTTTCTAAAAAGGGGTTTAGAAACATTGCCAACGTTGTAAGAACCTATTGGGTCACATACAAAGAACACGTTATTTTGGAGATAAGATCATCTTAGTTTGACTAAATGAATCATTAGTTAATTGAATGGACTAAAATGAGTTAGACTCATTGCTTGGCCAAACTTGAGTTGGACTCAAATTGGTTTAATTTGAGTTAGACTCAAGTGAAACCAATTGAAGAAGGTTAGCATGATTAATGATGATTAATCATGCATGTAAATGGGAGTTGTTGGATGCAAATGGGATTAATGCATGTAATTGGAATTTGAGAAGCCTCCTTAACCTTGCATGCAAAAGGGTTAATGCATGAAATGGGATTTAATGCTTAATGTTGCATGCAATGAGATTAATGCATGAAATGAGATTTATTCTCAAATGTTACATGCAAAAAGGTTAATGCATAAAATAGGATTTAATGCTTAATGTTACATGCAAAGGGGTTAATACAGGAAATGAGATTTATTCTCAAACGTTGCATGCAAAAAGCTTAATGCATAAAATGAGATTTAATGCTCAATGTTGCATGCAAAAAGGTTAATGCATGAGAATGAGATTAATGCATGAAAATATATATAAGACTCCTCAACGTGAAAGAAACTGGGGGTGAACCTCTCTTTGTCGTTTTGGTGTTTTTCCCATTCCCTTCTCTTTTCTTCTGGGCCAAAAGCTAGTCTTTGGTGGAGAGCCTTAGTGTGGTTGCTAGCACAACCAAAGATTTTGTCTCCTTCTCCAAGTATCCATAAAGGCGTAGTCATTCTGATCGTGTTAAGATCCGTCATCAAGGAGTTGCTGTCAGGATTGTGAAGGGCTACACTACAAGGGTAACTTCTCAACTAAGGTATAAGAAAAGATACGATTTTTTTATGTATACATATGGATCTCTGAAGGGATCAAGTTTTTTTTCTACATTTACGATTATTTTCGCAAAAGATCCCAACACTTGCAACTTCCTCATTTTTCTACGCCCCTTTATTTATCTGTCCATACTTCCACCTCCGTCTTTACCTAGTTCTCGCCGATCCCTTGTACTCCTTACGTTGTGTTTGGGAGGTGAGAGAAGTGGGGAAGGGAAGGAAAATCTTGCTTTTTAGGGTAAGAAAGAGTAAAGTTATCCTCCCCTCCCCTTCCTTCATCTCCTTCCTAAATAAAATTTTTCCTTTCTTATTTACCCTTCTTTCCCTTTCCCTCTTCCTCGACCTCTCATCCCCATCCCCCCCCTAGTGTTTGCAAGTAAGTACCATGGTTTCTTCTCCTTCCCTGCATGGTTTGGATAGGTTTCATTAGCATCGTCGGACACCCAAAAAAAACTCTCTCCATCCTACCTTTGGGATCCCTTGTGATCATGGGGTCCTGTTCCCAAAACTCTCACCATCCTTCTCCGAGATATATCACCTTCTTCCTAGAATAGCTCCGGAATGGCCTACACTTTCCTGTCCCTCCTTCATATTTGACATTGTCACTTACTTCCAGATTCCCCTTAGCCAGTTTACTCCCAATGAATTTAGACTCTTCTATTGTGCAACCATAGTCTCACCATGAATTTCTCCATGGTAAACTTGATTAGAATATTATCGACATATACTTCAATATTCCTATCCTTCTGCTCCTGAAACACATGATCATTAGCCTTTGATATGTGACATCTATATTTTCAATCCAAAATGCTTGACACGGTAACAATACGTGCCATAAGAGGTGATGAAGTTGACTTTATCTTTATCTTTTTGGGCTAAAGGCACCTAATGATATCCTTGAAAGACATCCAACATGCAAATGAGCTTATTATACCCGACAATCGAGTTTACTTGTTGATCAATCCGAGGGAGAGGGTAATAGTCCTTGGGGCATGTGCGATTTAGATCTTGAAAGTCTACATAGACTCGTTAGGTTCCTCCCTTCTTAGGCACCAGAACTATGTTGGCCAGCCACGATGGGAATTGAACCTCTCGAATATGCCCTGCTTCTAGGAGCTTCGATATTTCGGTTTGAATAATTTTATCTTTCTCCCTCCCGTAATGACTCTTCTTCTGCTTAACCAGTTGAGTGTGTGCTAGGATGTTTAACCTATGCTCCATAATATATATGTGAGGAAACTCTGCGACCTCCTGTACTGACCAAGCAAAAATGTTAGAATTATTGTCGAGACAACATATTAACTTATCTTTCCATTCAGTCGGTAACCCCAACTGCATTTTAGTCACCCTCTCTGAATGCCCTGACACAATCTGAATGCTTTCCGAGTCAGGCTCTATCATCTGCATCATGAGCCCTTCCTCTAAGATTTGAACTTCTTCATGATAACAACTCCTATCAGGGTACCATCGAGCCTTCTTCTGATGATCTACTCGTACCATTTCCACACAATAATTCCGAGAAGAATGCTAATCGCCTACTACTTCCCCCACTTGGTTATCTACTGGAAACTTTATCTTCTGATGATACGTGGATACTACTGCATAGAAAGTATTTATGGCAGTCATCCTAAAATGACATTATAAGCAGAAGGAGCATCCGCCATGGAAAAAATAGTAACTTGCGTCCATCTACAAGGATCTCTCCCCAAAGATAGAGGCAGGGAGACCTGTCCCAAGGGTTGAACTTGGTGACTAGTAAACCCAAATAGAGATGTAGTGGAACACTGTAGCTCAACCATCTCCACTTGCATTTGATCAAAGGTGTCCTTGAAGATGATATTGACAGAACTGTCAATGTATACAAATACCCTGGCTACCATATAATTAGCAATGGTAGTCTGGATTACTAGAGCGTCGATATGTGAAGTGGTTTTTCCAGATAGATCCTCCGCCCCAAAACTAATGAAAGACCCCCTATATGCTTCCACTCTGACTCCGTAGACTTCGAGCCACCTCCCGTGTGCTTTCCTTGCTCAGTTGGAGTTTCCGATAGTTGCAACTCCAACTATCATGTTTATCAAGTCATACGATAGTGAGTGATTTTCTGCCACTTCTTTTCCCTTATCATCTTTCTCCCACCGATGAGTTATTTCACCACAAGCTAACCTTTTATTTCATCAGAACGGGATCATTTACCTGAGCCTCTTTGAGGTGGTCGGGATAAAGGATGAGACTGATGATACTGAACCATCTTATGAATCTCATCCATCAACCTGTAATAGGACTGAGTTGAATGTCCATACATCTGGTGAAAGGCACAAAAAGATCTGTTATTTTCCACTGACCTATAAGAAGGCAGTTGTGCAACAGGAGGTAGATGCCTCAATCTTTCGGCCATCTATCCAACCAATGACTACGCTATGCTCCCTCCTACTCTGGCCAGAGCTTCGAACTTCTTGTCCTCTTGCTCAAGTGCTTGCTACAAGAAAGGTTGTGGCATCAACTATCAAGGAGGCACTCGGGGGATTTTATTTTCTGGATTGGATAAGCTTGCCAAGTCCCCCTCACTTTTTCGGGATTGCTGCACTTCTTCCACATGAATATCACTACAACAAAAACGGAAAATAACAATAAAATATTAGCGACGAATTGTTAATTCGTCGCTAAATCTATGAGTTTACGATGAATATCTTCATTGTCGTAAACAATATTACTTTTGCGACTAAATAATAATATTTCATTGCTAATATAAAATATATTAGCGACGAAATTTATTTTACATCGCTAATAAATAAAATTGCGCGACGATATTTATAAATTCGTCGCCAATAATAGCAGTTGAATTGGCGGCTCAACTGATACTTAACGACGAAATAAATAATTATTCGTCGCTAACTATTCGGTCGAGTGAACTCGATTCTATGGTCCGACATTTTTGATTTAGTGACGAATATTTATAAATTCGTCGCCAATGATAGTAGTCGAATTGGCGACTCGATTGATACTTAGCAACGAAATAAATAATTATTCATTGCTAACTATTCAGTCAAGTGGCAAGTCGAGTGAACTCGATTCTATGGCCCGATATTTTTTGTCTTAGCGACGAAAATGTAAATATTTGTCGCTAAGATAATAAATATTAGCGACAAATAAATCATATTTTGTCGCTAAAAACGTGAAAAAACCCTACCCCATGCAGATTCTCCCATTTTCTCCGCGTGACTTCCTCTCTTCCGCCGATTTTCTGCTCTCCGGCAATTCTCCGCATGACTCTCCGACGACCCGCTCCGGCGATAAGCTTCGGTGCCCTAGCTTCCTCTCACGCGTGACAACTCTGGTGCCCTAGCTTCCTCTCACGCGTGACAACTCTGGTGCCCTAGCTTCCTCTCCGGCGATTCTCTCCGTGACTCTTTGGCGACCAGCTCCGGCGACTAGCTCCGGTGAGAAGCTCTGGCGACCAGCTCCGACGAGAAGCTCCAGCCTCCGGCCTCCTTCTCCAGCTCCGGAGGAACAACTTCTCAACGTCCGATGGAAAGCTTGATCAGTAACAACTTTATTTTGATATCTATTTGTCAATGCACATGAAATTGCATCGGTCAATTTCTCAAAATCATGATTTGAGCTTTAGAAATTTGTTTAGGTCAATAAATTTTTATTTGCTACATAATGAAAAAAATATTGATAGTTGAATCATTATTTAATTCTCTTTGTTTAAACATGATGGTTCTATTTTTAGCCTGAGTGACTATACCACTGCTTGAACTTGGCTAGCCATAGGTTTTTTGAAGCACATATGTAGTTATATCATGCAATTAAGTAATAGTCATTGGAACGAAGTTTGTTGCATATATACTCATGTGCGATTATAATGTAGTGAATTTATCGTGCAACGGAACCTTAATGTTAGGAAATTCTTTCATTCGATAATGCTATCAACTAAAATAAGTATTATTTATGCATGCATAATTAATATCTCTTAGATACTATATTCAAGACCAAATAGGTGAACATGAAAATGAGAGAAAATAGTTTGAAATCTAATAATATGTCCACAGTAAATTCATATAATTTGACCCTAAAGCAAATAAGCAATTGAGGCTAACACTTTGTAACATGTTGTGTCCATACTTATTTATGCATGTCCATAGTAATAACATGTTGTGTGAGGTTTAAATTATAATTTTTTTTTAATTATTTTGTATGTGATAACTACATTTAAGTTGATAAATTCTTTTTATTGAAAATTAACATAAAAATTATTTTATATATGGTTAACCAGGGTTCAAAAATATGGATAAAAGTTAGATAACAATTCAGAATCAGATTAGTCCTGAATATATAAATGGGTTGAATCAGTTTATAAGTATGGCAGAAAATTACATGATCAGTCTGAATTTATAAAAAATTCGTTGTCTATGTCGATGGTGTGACAATTTATTTCAATATGAATTAGATTATGTGCGAGGACATCTTTATAGGTGGGGATTCGATAGATTATATAAAGTCTAGAACTTTCATAGAGAAGCTTCTACATTATCCAGTAGTATAAATATTGTCAATCAAGATGAAAATGATTTTAATGTTGAAGTAGATGATTTCAAAGACGATCTTGAAGATATATTTACTGATTTACGAAATGCGAAAAATATAAACAACAATGAGCCTCAATCAGATAATATCAATGTAAACACGAATGCAAATATTTATAGACAAAGTTATTCTTCAATGTTGGAAGAAGCACAAAAAGAATTGTATCCCAATTGTACTAATTTTTCGGGTTTTAATTTTGTGGCGAAGCTAATGCATGTGAAGGTGTTAAATGGCTGGAGCAATAAATCTTTTGATATGTTACTTCAGTTATTGCAAGAGACATTTCCTAAATCGAATGTGATTCCAAACTCTTATTATGAAGCTAAAAAATTATTGAAAGAGTTAGGATTGATATATAAGAAGATACATGTCTGTAAGAATGATTGTATATTATTTTGGGATGAGCACGAGAATAAGGATGCATGTCCAGTGTGCAAGGAGCCTAGATACAAGTACGAAGGGATGAATAAGAAAAAGAATCCTCATAAAATTCTTCAATATTTTCCTCTGAAACCGAGACTTAAGCGATTGTTTATTTTGAAGCATATAGCTAAAGAGATGAGATGACATAAAGAAAAGCGAGCTGAAACAGAAGATGTATTAAGACACCCAGCTGATAGTGAATCATGGAAAAAATTTACCAATGCACATGAAATATTTGAAGGTGATCCACGAAATATTTGCTTAGGGTTGGTGTCACGCCCCGAAGGAGACCCCGCCAGACGAAAATCCAACAGCATCTCCCCTGTACTGGTGACAATGCCAATTTACATACAAGGCCTATACGACCGCTATACATCGGTCAACACGACCGGAATCCAAACTCACACGCAAATAATAAAGATAGGCCTCTGGCCATCAACCAAAATACATGATAGACAATCTACAATAAATAGACTTACCCCTTCTGCCATCTGAGCAGGAACATACAACCAAAACGAACCGAATATAAGTCCACAAGGACATAACAAATATAACCAAAACATCCACCGGTATACAATCCATAAAACTAATAACCAAAACCATAAGACCAATAAAACCTATCCACTTCGACGAGGGGGATTGGCAGCTGGACTCTCCTGACAGCTTCATCCTGAAATAAAAATAAATCAACGGGATAAGTTCAAAGAACTTAGCGGATATTAGTCGATATGAATAGCAAGATATAGCTAACAATACTAATCATGCCAGTACAGTCTCATATATATGGTAAGCAAGAAATAAATGCAAAAGGACTATACTCACCTGAATCTCCTACCCTGATATAGGAGCAAGTGCCCTACAATAAGAGTCATCACCATATACAAACATGTATCCTATATGCATGGCAATCATATGCAACATCCAAGGCATCAATACAATAATGCAGCAAACACAATACAAATGCAATCTGTGCAAAGTGCATGCCGTGCCAATGACATGGTCACCCCTGACGCCAGTCAGCCGCCTCACACGCGATGGTGAAGCCGAGTGGGTAGGTCAACTGTGCACTCGCCATCATCGCTTCCCGAGTGACCGAGTGGACAGGATGCCGGAGTACACCTATCCTCCTGCCCCAAACATAGTGGGGGAGCTAAGCTCTCATCTCCCGGTGTCATAGACCAGAGGAGGGATCCCTGCCCGCTACCACGCTACCTCATCGCTACCTATGAACGGACTAACGGAGCCTGACAGAGCAACTGCACACACCCTCCTGATGTATCACTAACCCATGAGTGGCAGTGTGTGCAGGCCATGTAACTGGCTGCAGGCTCAACAATAATGGAACCCCGTCCAGCCAGCATGCAATCATGCAAGATGGTGCATGATACTAAAGCATGTCAATCCTACTCAAAATACCTATCCGAATAATATGTACAATCAATATGTACATATCCATAATCCAAGTAACTATGATCCCAAATAAAACAGGGAAGATATAATCATAACCTATCACATGCATGTATCAAGTAGGCACCAAAAACATACTAGGCATATAAACATGAATATTATTGCAAGCTATCCTAACTAGCATATAAACATGACTATATCTAGGAGATAAGTCAAAATACCCGCCTGATAAAATATCCGCAAAAAGAACCAGATCGTCACGACCATGAACCTGCCTCATGATCGAAACCTGCATATATCATAACTATAGTTAAGCACAAAAATACGATCCACTGTCAAATCAAATCCTAAGCCGATTTCGGACTTATACCAATTAACCCAAATGCTTAATAAAATCCCGGTCAACCAGATTGATCTAGTTATCCCATTTAACCTAATCAATCCTCCGCATCAATCCCTATCGACCATTAAGCAAATTAACAATATATTATGCATTTATTAACACCCATATCTGAACTTACCAATTTTTCCATCTTAAATCTCACAGCCAACAACTATGGGTTAATTTAGGACTCACCTTAAGCCCAACTGCCTCTACAACCTAATCGTTGCCCAAAAATCCTGTACAGCATATCCCAAATCCTCAACCTTCAATTTCACAGCCGCACTAACTGTATTTACAGCCACATCAACACCCAATAAAACCTCCCTCTCAACTCACAAACTCCAAATCACATAAACACCAAAATCAATCCAAATCGACCACAACTCCAGCCTACAACTGCACTGCCCACTTAATCGTTTCACACCTTCACAAACAACATCCACCTAAATAGAACACCTCAACCTCACCCAACCCACTCTATTATTCATAGCTCATAACCGAGCCACTCCCAGATCCATCGACCATTACCACAACACAACCACCCAAAATCTAGCAATTTACAGCTAACAGAGATGCTAGATTAAGCTTACCAGCCTTGGAAGTCTCTCGGCAACCCTCCTCCTCCTATCCTCTTTTCACCGACGTCGAATCACTGCCCCTATTGACAAATCAAGATCAGTGAAGGAAAAATCTCATTCTAAACCTAGATCTCGTGTAAAATAAGTAAAGGATTTCTAGCTTACCTAGCTTCCACGAGAATTCCCTGTCCCAAACAAGCACCCAACCAAAAATCCGCCCACGGCCTCCGGCCGCCGTGGAGGAAGGCGAGCGAGAGGGAGAGGTCGGCTGCGGCGAGAACAGAGCGCAAGAGATGCGTCGCGAGAAGGAAGATCGCATGGAGGAAATCTCGCGTGCGAAGACCTGTGGGAGCAGAAGAGACGCCGGCGATGTTGTGAGTGGCGTCGCGGGGAAGAAAACGGCGGCGTAGCCGCGTGAGGAGAAGGGCTCGGAAAAGGGGATGCGGCGGGGAAAACGCGACAGGAATAGGAAAGAAAAATAAACTAGGTTTTCTAACTTAGGCCTTAATTAAACCCTAACATACTTAATTAAATTAATCAAGATAATGATTAACCTTTTATTAGAGCTCGTCCAATCTAATAAAATTTTATCCCAAAAACAAATAACTAAATTCCTTTTAATAAACACATATATTTATTGTATTTATTTCATTTGAAATTTTATTATTATTATTATTATTATTTTCCAGTATCTTACATTCTCCCCCACTAATAAAAATTTGGTCCCCAAATTTCCTACTCAAATGCATAATGAGTAAGAAAGACCACAAGTACTGAAAATATATCTCACGTACCTTAAGTAAACAAGTGGGGATATTGAGCTTTGATCTTTTCCTCAAACTCCCAAGTAGCCTCCTCGTCAGTGTGGTGACTCCACCCGACCTTGATAAGTCGCAAAATCTTGTTTCGCAACTGTCGTTCCTTGTGCTTCAGAATCCGTACTGGAACCTCTGCATAAGTAGCATCATGTTGAATGGAACCTGACACATCTGATAGAATATGTGTAGAGTCTAGCACATACTTCCTCAGCATGGACACATGAAACACATCCTGGATACCAGCCAAAAACGGTGGTAGCCCTAGACGGTAAGCGACTGCTCCGATCCTCTCCAAAATCTCGAAAGGCCCAATGTACCTTGGAGCTAACTTACCACGGAGGTCAAATCTCTTCACCCCTTTCGTGGGTGAGACTCGCAGGAATACCTGGTCACCAATAGAGAACTCCCGAGGTCTCCGTCTCCGATCTGCATAACTCTTCTGACGATCCTGCGCCTCTGTCATCCTACGTCTGATAGTACAGACCAACCCTGTCTCATACTGAGCTCTATGGGTCCTAGCAACTGGTCCTCCCAGTTGCCCCTGAAATCCATTACACAGGACCTTAGCAAGTCCTCGAGTGTCTAAATGGCCTGCTCAGACTGTCCATCTATCTGCGGATGGAATGCAATACTAAAATAAAATTGTGTGCCTAACGCCTGCTGCAGACTCTGCCAGAATCGAGACGTGAACCGGGGATCTCTATCTGATATAATGCTCAAAGGAACACCATACAATCTGATGATATCCCGACAATATAACTCTGTCAAACGACCCAAAGAGTCAGTCTTCCGAATCGCTAAGAAGTGCGCAGATTTGGTTAGTCAGTCAACGACTACCCAAATCGCATCATGGCCTTGACGTGTCCTAGGCAAACTCACCACAAAATCCATAATAATACGCTTCCACTTCCATTCTGGAAATCGGAATTTCTTAATGCAGTTGTTCCTTAAACTAATGCAACTCTGAAAACCATTGTCCTCCTCGGAGTCAGAGACGGTAGTTCATCTACCGTCCAAAATCCACTCCACCATACACTCTGTAAGTGCATGGGAGGCTATCGCGACCAAACTTCCTTGTTACAACCATTCGTGTTCCAGCTACTCTATAGTAGCTATCCACTAGCTAGCCAAAACCCCATGAGCATTACAGCTCCTCACCTCTACCAAACAACATAATCACTGCTAAGTCCATGTCATATATATGACGGCTTATTTCGCAGTTTTTTAACTGCCGTAAGCTTAGGATACATCTTAGTCAATAGCATCGGAATCGCTCCGATCCCCGAAATAATGCATCCATGAACACTACCCTTTCATCCACACCAGAATGATTAATCAACACTGGCGTAAAAGTCAACCATCGTCTGAACTCTGAAATTAGTTTCACAAGTTGCAGACCGAGTAAATTCCATCACCTTCCTGATCCAACCAGTCAGCGATGTAGTACCGCTAGAGCATCCTATCCATATCTATGATAATAACCAAATCAATACCAGAAAAATCACCATCTGCGGTGGCCGAGTGCGTAACTCCTACTACCACCATCAACAGTGGCCAAGTTACGCAACTCCAACGACCACAACTAATCCAATCGTGTCCAGAATACACGACTTCCCAAATCCCTAGACGACTAAGTCGTCAATAAGTCTAATAAGATAATCAAAAGCTCAAACAATTCATACCAAGTATGAAATTGTCATCGCTACACACATGTATTCTCTTTACTCTAAGCTGATGATATAACAATCATCACAACGACAATGATAATTGTATGACACCATGTCACTACAATATCATCACACCAGTCACCAATCAATCCTAGAGTATATATAGGTATCCTATAGCTGATCTAAATAGATCATATATCCACAATGAAGGATATTCATTTCCTTCCACAACTACCGCATTCTATCATCGATAATCGATGCATAACCTCAAAGGTTCATCTCTCTTTTAACAAAGAGTTCCGGATCTTCTCTGGAAGAAATTCTGGGACAGATAAATATCCCATCCAACACCTCCTATAATAAGGTAAAACGATCTTTCATCGTCTTAACCAGTGTAGGCATACACGCCTTATCCATAACCAAATCACTATTAGTAGGGACTGATACTCTCCGAGGGTTTACTCCTTGTCCTCCTAATGGGTGGCTAGCGGGCCAAATCTCTAGCTTCCCAATTCGACATCAGTCGGCACCTCTAAAGAGTCCGTACTTCTGAAATCATCGTTAGGTTCCGCAAGGTCACTACGTCCTCGACCTCGTCCCCGACCATGAGTAGGGGCAATTTCACTAAGTCAATACTCTTCTTAACCACTAAAGTACAGTAACCACTAAAGACAACACTTTCCTATAGCTCAGAGATATCCTTCAGCTCGCCTGATGCCAAAACCCGAGAACTCCCAAAAATCCAAGGAAAAGAAAATCCTCGAAACACAAAATCCTTAAACCAAAGCCGCAAACCAATAAAATTGTCACGTCCTGGGGGCATATCCGTCATCCAAATGACAAAGGAGCCTCTTAGTGACAATATTCCTAAATACATAGACCAGATCTGGTAAAAACCTCGAAATATTAATAGTTATACAAATATTTTAATTAACTGCATGCATGCACGACTAAACATATATCAATCAAAGTAAAATAGTTTTATGACCCCAAATCAAATTGCGACAAAATCCAAAGTGCATAAACAAAATGCAATACCGATAAAGTAAATAAATCGACATCTCGACGATGCAGTGGGACAAGCACGCAAGGAACTCTCTGAGCGATACGAAGGTACGTCAACAGGACACGTCCTCCATCAGTTAACCTAGAGGATAAGTGAGGAGGGGTGAGTACAACCACTCTGTGGATGTATAGACAATAGTGCATAATCATAATGCACATAATGGAAGTCACAGGGAACAAACTAGAGTAACTCAACCCTCAGAGTACCAATATTAGTCTGTAACTATCCTGATCAGCAGTATAACAAATATACCCATTGCCACGCCCGAGGAGTCCGTCGCATTTAAATCCAACAACATCTCTCTGCACGGTGATACCACTAATTTTTATACAAGGACTACACGGCCACTATACATCGGTCAACACGACCGGAATCCAATCACAACACAATATACATAATATGAGGCCTCAGGCCATCAACCTACCCCTTCTGCCATCTGAGCAAGAACATACAACCAAACCAATCAAAATAAGATCCGACCAATGGTCCACAAGAACCCCAAAAATCCACGAGTACATAAATCCATTTCCAAGCCTAAACATATCTTCTATACAAAATTCAAACCATAACTCAAACAACTAATAAACTGTCACTACGAGGGGGGGGGGATATGACAACTGGACTCTCTTGACAGCTTCATCCTGAAATAAAAATAAAACCACGGGGTAAGTTCAAAGAACTTAGCGGATATTAGTCGATATGAATAGCAAGATATAGCTAACAATACTAATCATGCCAGTACAGTCTCATATATATGGTAAGCAAGAAATTAATGCAAAAGGACTGTACTCACCTGAATCTCCTACCCTGATATAGGAGCAAGTGCCCTATAATAATAGTCATCACCCTATACAAACATGTATCCTGTATGCATGGCAATCATATGCAACATCCAAGGCATCAATACAATAATGCAGCAAACACAATACAAATACAATCCGTGCAAAAAATGCATGTCGTGCATATGACATGGTCACCCCTAATGCCAGTCAGCCGCCTCACACGCGATGGTGAAGCCGAGTGGGTAGGGCTATGACAACTATGCACTCTGCCATCACTGCTCCTGAGTGACCGAGTGGACAGGATGCTGTCGGAGTACACCTATCCTCCTGCCCCAAACATAGTGGGGGAGCTAAGCTCTCATCTCCCGGTGTCATAGACCAGAGGAGGGATCCTCGCCACTACCACGCGCTCATCGCTACCCATGAGCGGGCGAGTCGACAGAGCAACCGTGCACACACCTCCTCGATGTACCACTAACCCATGGCGGCAAGTGTGCGAGTCATGTAATGGCCATGGCTCAACAATAATGGAACCCCGTCCAGCCAGCATGCAATAATGCAAGATGGTGCATGACACTAAAGCATGTAATACCAACTAACATACGTATCCGAATAATATGCACAATAAAAAGGTACATATACATGATCCAAGTAAAACAGGGAAAGTATAACTATAAACTGATCAAATGCATGTGTCAAATAGGCATAATAACATGCAAGGTAGATAAACATGAAAACTATTGCAAGCTATAACTATCTAGCATATCAACATGACTATATCAAAAAGACAAGTCAAAATACCCGCCTGCTATAATGCTCGAAAAATAAAACCTTCACGCATAAGCATAATCACTAAGCAATGTCCTGGTACTGCTCGACCACAAAATCTCCTAATCCATCAACTCCAAATCAATAGCCGAATTGGAAGCAAAATCTCCAATTCTCATAACACTCGTCACCTGCAAATACACAGTCCACAATTTCCCTTAACCTCACCAATTTACATTCCTTTAATCAAGGGAAACAAGCAAACCTATGTGATAGCAACATAGCACATACCATCTTGTAGATCTGCCTTAGTTATAAAAAAAATTACTTTAGCCTTCAAATTGCAATTATCTTGCTTCTATTTCCCAGAAGTGGTTACTGCCGTGACTCTTTCAGTGGCTTGGTCAGAACCATTCTCCGGCGACTCCAATACGCCCAATAGGAGACAAGAGTCCACAAGCAGAAAATAGGCATACGATTCCATCTACTCGGGCATCACCTCGAGGGCCTGAAAGTCGTCGGGTCCATAGAGGCGGCGCTCGAAGACGGCGCTAGTGAAGTCATTGAGGGCGGGCTTAAAATCCCATTGGAAATCGCAGCATGGCTTGAGAGGTTCCCACGGTGCGATGGCGGTGTCGCTGCGGCGATGACGGCGGGCTCGAGGAAGCGGCGATGTGGCTCTGAACTACGATATCGAGGAGGCTCGAGTTGAAGCGTTAGTGTACAAAGGCAGAGCATGAGAAAGTGGAAGATAGAGGCGGCCGCGGTGGTGGCCGGCGTAGTGTCTTGAAGCGATCGCGGTCTGTCGCCGCCGAACCTGCGAGCGAAGAGATAAGCGGCTCGCGATGTGGCCAGCCTTCGGTGGTCTATAGCCCGGCGTGGACGACTGTGGTAGGCGGCGCCTTGAAGGAAGAGGAGTCTGCGGCAGCGGTAGCTGTGGACCATCGGCGGCGTGAGCAGCGAGAGAGGAGGCAGCTGTCGGCGTGACGAGCTTCAGCGCGAAGGGCTAGAAGGGAAGGAGTTCTTGTGAGGAAAAGAAAAGGGAAATAGATAAACTTAGGTTTTTAGGTTAATAACCCCTCAATACTGATAAACCAAACAGGCCTTTTAAAAGCCTATTTTTCTTATCCCCGTAAATATCTCGTACAAGCCCCGTTTAAATCCAGAAAAATTCCGAAAAAATTCCTAAAAATACCGAAAAATTTCCAAGATTATTTTTATTAATTCTTGGCCATTTAATTTAATCTTTTAAATTTCAGTATTTAATATTCTCCCCCACTAATAAAAATTTGGTCCCCAAATTTCCTACTCAGATGCATAACGAGTAAGAAACACCACAAGTATTGAAAATATACCTCACGTACCTTAAGTAAACAAGTGGGGGTATTGAGCTCTGATCTTTTCCTCGAGCTCCCAAGTAGCCTCCTCGTCGGCGTGGTGACTCCACCCGACCTTGACAAGTCGCACAACCTTGTTCATGATTATGCGTTCCTTGAAATCAAAATCCGTCACGAACCTCTGCGTAAGTAGCATCGGGTTGAATGTAACGACACACGATAGAATATGTGTAGGGTATGACACATACTTCCTCAACATGGGCACATGAAACAGAGCATGGATACCAACCAATGCGGTGGTAGCACTAGGCGATGGCGGCGCTCGATCCTCTCCAAAACCTCAAACAGATCAATGTACCTAGGAGCTAGCTTACCACGGAGTCCAAATCTCTTCGCCCCTTTCATGGGTGAGACTCGCAAGAATACCTGATTACCAATAGAGAACTCCAGAGGTCTCCGTCTCGGATCTGCATAACTCTTCTGACGATCCTGCGTCTCGGCCATCCTTTGTCTGATAGTACGGACCAACCCTGCCTCATACTGAGCTCTATGGGTCATAGCAACGGGTCCTCCCAGTTGCCCTCGAAATCCATAACACAGGACCTCAGCAAGTCCTCTAGTGTCTAAATGGTCTACTCAGACTGTCCATCTGTCTGTGGATGGAATGCAGTACTAAAACAAAACTGCATGCCTAAGGCCTGCTGCAGACTCTGCCAGAACCGAGACGTGAACAAGGGATCTCTATCTGATATACTGCTCAAAGGAACACCATGCAATCTGATGATATCCCGACAATATAATCCTGTCAACCGATCCAAAGAGTCGGTCTTCCAAATCGCTAAGAAGTGCGCGGATTTGGTTAGTCGGTCTACGACTACCCAAATCGCATCATGACTTTGACGTGTCCTAGGCAAACCTACCACAACATCTATAATAATATGCTTCCACTTCCATTCCGGAATCGGAATTTCTTGAAGCATCTGTGCCTTAAAATAATGCAACTTCGGAAATCATTATCCTCCTCAGAGTCAGAGACAGTAGTCCATCTACCGTCCAACATCCACTCCACCACACACTCTGTAAGTGCATGGGAGGCTATCGCGACCAAACTTCCTTGTTACAACCATTCGTGTTCCAGCTACTCTATAGTAGTTATCCAATAGCTAGCCAAAACTCCATGAGCATTCCTGCTTCTCACCTATTCAAAACAACATAATAACTACGAAGTTCACGTCATATATATGACGGCTTATCTCGCAGTCCTTTAATTACCGTAAGCTTAGGATACGTCTTATTCAATAGCATCGAAATCGCTACGATTCCCAAAATGATACATCCGTGTACACTACCCTTCCATCCACACTAGAATGATTAATCAACACTGGCGTAAAAGTCAACCATTGTCTGAGCCCTGAAATTAGTTTCACAAGCTTCAGACCAAGTAAATTTCCTCACCTTCCTGGTCCAACCAGTCAGCGATGTAGTACCGCTAGAGCATCCTATCCATATATATAGTAATAATTAAACCAATACCAAGAAAACTACCATTTATGGTGGTCGAGTGCGCAACTCCAACTACCACCCTCATCAGTGGTCAAGTTACGCAATCCAACGACCACTACTAATCCAATCGTGTCCAGAACACACGACTTTCCAAATTCCTGGACGACTAAGTCGTCATTAAGTCTAATTAGAAAATCAAAAGCTCAAACAATTCATACCAAGTATGAAATTGTCTTCGCTACACACATGTATTCTCTTTACTCTAAGCTGATGATATAACAATCATCACAACGACAATGATAATTGTATGACACTATGTCAATACAATATCAACCCACCAGTAATAGATCAATCCTATAGTTGATCTATCCACAATGAAGGATATTCATTTCCCTCCACAACTACCGCATTCTATCATCGATAATCGATGCATAACCTCAAAGGTCCATCTCTCTTTTAACAAAGAGTTCCGGATCTTCTCTGGAAGAAATTCTGGGACAGATAAATATCCCATCCAACACCTCCTATAATAAGGTAAAACGATCTTTTATCGTCTTAACCAATGTAGGCATCACGCCTTATCCATAACCAAATCACTATTAGTAGGGACTGATACTCTCCGAGGGTTTACTCCTTGTCCTCCTAATAGGTGGCTAGCGGGCCAAATCTCTAGCTTCCCAATTCGACATCAGTCGGCACCTCTAAAGAATCCGTATTTCTGAAATCATCGTTAGTTTCCTCAAGGTCAATACGTTATCGACCTCGTCCTCGACCATGAGTAGGGGCAATTTCACTAAGTCAATAGTTTTTCCTAGCCACAAAAGTACTGTAACTACTAAAGACCATACTTTTCCTATAGCTCAGAGATATCCTTCAGCTTGCTTGGTCTCAAAACACGAGAACTCCCAAAAATCCAAGGAAAATAAAATCCTCGAAACACAAAACCCACAAACCAAAACCGCAAACCAATAAAATTGTCACGTCCTGGGGGCATATCCGTCATCCTAATGACAGAGGAGCCCCTTAGTGACAATATTCCGAAATCCATGGACCAGATCTGGTAAAAACCTCGAAATAATTATAGAAATACTAGTATTTTAATAACTGCATGCATGCACGACTAAACATATATCCATTAAAGTAAAATAATTTTATGACACCAAATCAAACTGCGACAAAATCCAAAGTGCATAATAAAATGCAACACCGATAAAGTAAATAAAGCAGCATCTCGACGATGCAGTGGGACAAGCACGGTAAGGAACTCTCTGAGCGACTCGAAGGTAGGTCAACATGACACGTCCTCCATCAATTAACCTAGAGTATAAGTGAGGAGGGGTGAGTACAACCACTCTGTGGATGTATAGACAATAGTGCATAATCATAATGCACATAATGGAAGTCACAGGGAACAAGTTAGAGTAACCCAACCCTCAGAGTACCAATATCAGTCTGCAACTATCCTGATCAGCAGTATAATAAATATACTCATAAAACCCAACCACTGCAACAAGCAGTGCACATCCGGATATCACGACAAAGTCTCGTGGCTCTCGAGGTAATACAAAGGAACAATCTATAAGCTACCGCGAACGTAACCCATGAGCCGACAAGCAATAGCACGGTCTACGCGCAACTATATGCTACCACGAATGAGACTCGTGGATAGACAAACTGTATATAAATATCTAATTATCGACTGCAGGCATTAGCATACTATCACCAATAGGTCGCGTGAGCAGTCGATTATCCTAGGTTGTTAAACCTCGGGTTATCCAATACATCCAATATAAAACGACCATTGACGTCGACAAAGATCATCGATCTATAATTAAACCCATTGAGGCGGTTAAGCGAGGGTTTCAACACCTCTAAAACGAAATGTTTACCAAAGTCGGTAAAGATCATCGACTAATAAATAAATTCCTCCAGATGGTTAGTCTAAGGTTCTAACCCTTCTAATATAAACGGTTATCAAGGTCGATAAAAGTCATATGTCCACTAATAAACTCGTCGAGACGAGTAATCATAAGGTTTCATCCCAATTAACAGGAAACGTCTATCCAGGCCAATAAGGACCACAAATCTACTATCAAGCCCTTCAAGAGGATTAAGCCTAAATTATACCGTCCTACCAATTCAATCATGCATGCCCCAATCTGCTACCACGAACATATCTCGTGGGTACTTAAGACGTAAAGTAGCTATCTTGCTATAGCCATCATACGAATCCGATTATCACCAACTCTGAACGAATAACGCAAGAGTATACCCTTACAGTAGATTATCTCAACCATACATGGGAGACCTATTCGACCTCAAATACACAAAAGACCCCTTAGGGAAACTCTACTGTAACTTTCCTCAACCACGAATGGGTGATATTGTTGGCAGCCGATAAATGTGAACAACGTTATATACCCTCTAAGGATTTAATCGCATCCTAATCATATGACCTCTACTAATCCGATTACCATATCAGCTGAAATAGTAAATGTATAAACCTATACCAATATGCACATCCGGGTTATTACACATAGGTTTCCAACACCTAGGGTTCCACTAATGTTGTTTCATTCCTGAGATCTGCTCCTACCGAATAACCTTATCTAAGTTATTCTATCTCTACTAGTCTTTATCAGGGTGTCCATCACAAAAAAAAAACACAGAACCATATAAACCTATAACAAGCTGTCTAATAAACGACAGCATAGTCATACCAATGACAATCAATGACTGAAATTAATTAGGGTATTACTAAAAGGTCATGCCAGAACAAAGTCAAGGCAATATATAAATAAAGCATCAGATGCTTATATATACTCTAAACTACATAAGCTATGTAATCATGTCCTCATGCCTTCTACGAATTTATCCATCTTAGTCATATTATTCAACTAGTATAATAATCCTAATAGGTAAACCTCTACCAATAATATCTAATCATTTATCTCACAATGATAACTAGCTACCTATAGCAGTAATAGCAATTTATAACCAAATGCTATCTATAAACGAGCAACCTAAAAATCTAATTGTCCAACAGATATTCAGGTTAAAACAATACTAGATAAAACATGATATCACCGCATAACCAAATATAAATATGTACTAAATCTAGAAAATTTTCTAGATTGTATTTACCTGTTAGCTGTCTGGAGATGTCCTATCGCCGCCAAATCCCCAATATTAACCTCGTCCATAATACCTCGAATTTCCGAAACATAAAAATCGTCGGAAATCCGTACAACTCCGAAAATACCCAGTTAACCTGCCAAACTTGGCGAACTCTCAAAAACCCAAAGACCCTAAGGAACTCGGGAACCTACGCTCTGATACCAAATAAATTATCACGCCCCGAGGGAGTCTCCGTCAGACGAAAATCCAACAGCATCTCCCCTATACGGGTGACAATACCAATTTTTATACAAGGCCTACACGGCCACTATACATCGGTCAACACGACCGGAATCCAATCACAACACAATATACATAATATGAGGCCTCAGGCCATCAACCTACCCCTTCTGCCATCTGAGTAAGAACATACAACCAAACCAATCAAAATAAGATCCGACCAATGGTCCACAAGAACCTCAAAAATCCACGAGTACATAAATCCATTTCCAAGCCTAAACATATCTTCTATACAAAATTCAAACCATAACTCAAACAACTAATAAACTGTCACTACGAGGGGGGGGGGGATATGACAACTGGACTCTCCTGACAGCTTCATCCTGAAATAAAAATAAAACCACGGGGTAAGTTCAAAGAACTTAGCGGATATTAGTCGATATGAATAGCAAGATATAGCTAACAATACTAATCATGCCAGTACAGTCTCATATATATGGTAAGCAAGAAATTAATGCAAAAGGACTGTACTCACCTGAATCTTCTACCCTGATATAGGAGCAAGTGCCCTATAATAATAGTCATCACCCTATACAAACATGTATCCTGTATGCATGGCAATCATATGCAACATCCAAGGCATCAATACAATAATGCAGCAAACACAATACAAATGCAATCCGTGCAAAAATGCATGCCGTGCATATGACATGGTCACCCCTGACGCCAGTCAGCCGCCTCACACGCGATGGTGAAGCCGAGTGGGTAGGGCTATGACAACTGTGCACTCTGCCATCACTGCTCCTGAGTGACCGAGTGGACAGGATGCTGTCGGAGTACACCTATCCTCCTGCCCCAAACATAGTGGGGGAGCTAAGCTCTCATCTCCCGGTGTCATAGACCAGATGAGGGATCCCTACCCACTACCACGCTGCCTCATCGCTACCCATGAGCCAACTGACGAAACAACGCACACACCTCGATGTACCACTAACCCATGAGTGGCGGTGTAATGCGAGTCATATATGGAAGGCTGCGGGCTCAACTATAATGGTACACCGTCCAGCCAGCTTGCAATAATGCAAGATGGTGCATGTCACTAAAGCATGTAATACCAACTTACATAGGTATCCGAATAATATGCACAATAAAAGGTACATATACATGATCCAAGTAAAAAGCGAGGAAAGTATAACTATAAAGGATCAAATGCATGTGTCAAATAGGCATAATAACATGCAAGGTAGATAAACATGAAAACTATTGCAAGCTATAACTATCTAGCATATCAACATGACTATATCAAAAAGATAAGTCAAAATACCCGCCTGCTATAATGCTCGAAAAATAAAACCTTCACGCATAAGCATAATCACTAAGCAATGTCCTGGTACTGCTCGACCACAAAATCTCCTAATCCATCAACTCCAAATCAATAGCCGAATTGGAAGCAAAATCTCCAATTCTCATAACACTCATCACCGCAAATACACACAATTTCCCTTAACCTCACCAATTTACATTCCTTTAATCAAGGGAAACAAGCAAACCTATCGATAGCAACAACATAGCACATACCATCTTGTAGATCTGCTTTAGTTATAAAAAATTACTTTAGCCTTCAAATTGCAATTATCTTGCTTCTATTTCCCAGTGGTTCTGCCAGTGACTCTTTCGGTGGCTTGGTCGAACCATTCTTGGCGACTCAATCGCCCAATAGGGAGACGGCGAGTCCACAAGCAAGCGAGAAAATAGGCATACGATTCCATCTACTCGGGCATCACCTCGAGGGCTGAAAGTCGTCGGGTCCATAGAGGCGCTGCCAAGACTGCGCTAGAAGTCATTGAGGGCGGGCTTAAAATCCCATTGGAAATCGCAGCATGGCTTGAGAGGTTCCCACGTGCGATGGCGCAGGCCATCGCGTGCGACAGCGGCGACGGGCTCGAGGGAGCGGCGATGTGGCTACTGATCGCAACGATATCCAGGAGAGCTCGAGTTGAGGCGTCGGTGTACAAAGGCGAGCACGAAAGTGGAAGATAGAGCGACGCGGTGGTGGCGGCGTAGTGTCGCGGCGATCGCGATGCAATCGCACCACGAACACAGTGGCGAAGAGATAGCGGCTCGCATGGCGAGGCGCCACCGCCATCGTCTATAGCCCACCGCAGCGTGGCGACTGTGGTAGTAGGCGGCCGAAGGGAAGAGGAGGCGACGGCGTAGCTGTGGACCATCGGCGACTTGAGCAGACAGAGAGAGAGGCAAGCGTGGCGAGCTCAGCTGTGAGGAAGCTAGAAGGGAAGGAGTTGCGGCGAGGAAAAAGAAAAAGGGAAATAGATAAACTTAGGTTTTTAGGTTAATAACCCCTCAATACTGATAAACCAAACAGGCCTTTTAAAAGCCTATTTTTCTTATCCCCGTAAATATCTCGTACAAGTCCCGTTTAAATCCAGAAAAATTTTTCTTATCCCCGTTTAAATATCTCGTCAGAGTACACCTATCCTCCTGCCCCAAACAGAGTGGGGGAGTTAAGCTCTCATCTCCCGGTGTCATAGACCAGAGGAGGGATCCCTGCCCGCTACCACGCTGCCTCATCGCTACCCATGAGCGGACCAGCGGAGCCTGACAGAGCAACTGCACACACTCTCCTGATGTACCACTAACCCATGAGTGGCAGTGTGTGCAGGTCATGTAACTGGTTGCGGGCTCAACAATAATGGAACTCCGTCCAACCAGCATGCAATCATGCAAGATGGTGCATGATACTAAAGCATGTCAATCCTACTCAAAATACCTATCCGAATAATATGTATAATCAATATGTACATATCCATAATCCAAGTAACTATGATCCCAAATAAAACAGGAAAGATATAATCATAACCTATCACATGCATGTATCAAGTAGAAACCAAAAACATACTAGGCATATAAACATGAATATTATTGCAAGCTATCCTAATTAGCATATAAACATGACTATATCTAGGAGATAAGTCAAAATACTCGCCTGATAAAATATCCACAAAGAGAACCAGATCGTCACGACCGTGAACCTGCCTCGTGACCGAAACCTGCATACAGCATAATTATAGTTAAGCACAAAAATACGATCCACTGTCAAATCAAATCCTAAGCCGATTTCGGACTTATACCAATTAACCCAAATGCTTAATAAAATCCCGATCAACCAGATTGATCTAGTTATCCCATTTAACCTAATCCGCATCAATCCCTATTGACCATTAAGCAAATTAACAATATATTATGCATTTATTAACACCCATATCTGAACTTACCAATTTTTCCATCTTAAATCTCACAGCCAACAACTATGGGTTAATTTAGGACTCACCTTAAGCCCAACTGCCTCTACAACCTAATCGTTGCCCAAAAATCCTGTACAACATATCCCAAATCCTCAACCTTCAATTTCACAGCCGCACTAACTGTATTTACAGCCACATCAACACCCAATAAAACCTCACAACCCTCTCAACCTGTCAAAACTCCAAATCACAGCCGCCTCAAACACCAAAATCAACCCAAATCGACCACAACTCCGGCCCACAGCCGTGCACTGTCCACCCCCAACTGTTCACAACCTTCACAGCCGACCACATCCACCCAAATAGAACACCTCAACCCTCACAGCCAACCCACTCTATTCGCAGTTCATAACCGAGCCACTCCCAGATCCATCAACCATTACCACAACACAACCACCCAAAATCTAGCAATTTACAGCTAACAGAGATGCTAGATTAAGCTTACCAGCCTTGGAAGTCTCTCGGCAACCCTCCTCCTCCTATCCTCTTTTCACCGACGTCGAATCACTGCCCCTATTGACAAATCAAGCTCAGTGAAGGAAAAATCTCATTCTAAACCTAGATCTCGTGTAAAATAAGTAAAGGATTTCTAGCTTACCTAGCTTCCACGAGAATTCCCTGTCCCAAACAAGCACCCAACCAAAAATCACGCCCTAGGTCGTAATACAAGGTGCAATGCCGACGCACCTCCCCAGGCGTGCTCGCCGTCAACCCATCCGTGGCCTCCGTCCAGGTCGGTCGCCGCCGCCTGCCGCGAGGAAGGCGAGCGAGAGGGAGAGGTCGGCTGCGGCGAGAACAGAGCGCAAGAGATGTGTTGCGAGAAGGAAGATCGCATAGAGGAAATCTCGCGTGCAGCGGCCTGTGGGAGCAAAAGAGACGTCAGTGACGCTGTGAGTGGCGTCGCGGGGAAGAAAACGGCGGCGTGGCCGCGTGAGGAGAAGGGCTCGGAAAAGGGGATGCGGCGGGGAAAACGCGACAGGAATAGGAAAGAAAAATAAACTAGGTTTTCTAACTTAGGCTTTAATTAAACCCTAACATACTTAATTAAATTAATCAAGATAATGATTAACCTTTTATTAGAGCTCGTCCAATCTAATAAAATTTTATCCCAAATTTTATCCCAAAACCAAATAACTAAATTCCTTTTAATAAACACATATATTTATTGTATTTATTTCATTTGAAATTTTATTATTATTTTTTTTTTCCAGTATCTTACAGTTGGCTACTAACGGATTTAATCCATTTGGAAACATGTCAAATGCTTATAGCATGTGGTCTGTTATACTTGTGAATTATAATTTGTCACCATAGAAAATGATGAAGCCACCATATATGATTATGTCTCTTTTAATTCCTGGGCCTAGATCACCTAGCAAAGAGATCGATATATACCTACGACCTCTGATAAACGAACTGAAGGAGCTATGGGATGACGGGGTGGAAGCATATGATGCATCAACTGAACAAATATTTCAATTACAAGCTGTTGTGATGTAGATTATTCATGACTTTTCAGCATATGGAACAGTTTCTGGATAGAGCACAAAGGGCTATAAGACATGTCCAGTATGTTTGAATGAAACTAAATCTCAAGAATTAAGGAGTAAAATATATTGTACGTGTCACCATCGATTCTTGAATGTGCAACACCCATGACGTAGAAATAAATATTTCAATGGAAAGGTTGAAAAAGAATGATCATCACGAGTAATGAATGGATATGAGATTTTAGCATAGTTAGATGCGTTACCCCAAGTGACATTCAATAAACATCTTTCATTTAATAAAAAATGGCAGCAATCTTCGGATGATACAAATTGAGTAAAGAAGTCTATATTTTTTGAGTTACCATATTGGTCAAGTTTTAAAGTTGAAACACAATTTAAATGTGATGCATACTGAAAAGAATGTCTGTGATGCTTTAATTGTCACATTATTAAATATAGATGGAAAGTCAAAGGACACTCTCAAGGCAAGATTAGACTTGCATGATATGGGGATAAGAAGTGAGTTGCATTTACAGTCGGTTGGAGACAAATTCAGAAAACTCATTGCAAGTTACATATTGACATTAAAAGAAAGGCGTGAATTTTGTCAATTTTTGAAGTCTGTGAAGTTTCCAGATGGCTATGCTGCTAATATATCTAGACATGTGAATGCAAATGA
This sequence comes from Wurfbainia villosa, assembly GCA_025175895.1. Classification (NCBI taxonomy): domain Eukaryota; kingdom Viridiplantae; phylum Streptophyta; class Magnoliopsida; order Zingiberales; family Zingiberaceae; genus Wurfbainia; species Wurfbainia villosa. The sequence goes on along the minus strand of CM046001.1, from coordinate 9,671,530 downwards.
AGGAAAGATATATGGACTAAAATCACATGATTGTCATGTATTGTTGCAAAGAATCCTTCCAGTTGTTGTACGTAATTTTTTCTCAAAAGACATATGTAGCACACTAATTGAGTTATGTGATTTCTTCAAAAAGAACACTGCAAGATCTTTACACACAATGGACATATGTAGAATGGAGGAGCAAATAGTCCTGATATTGTGTAAGATGAAACGGATATTTCCTCCGGCATTTTTTGACATTATGGTTCATTTGACAGTTCATTTGCCTCGTGAAGCCATGTTGGTTGGGTCAGTTTTGTCACGATGGATGTATCCCTTTGAGCGATATTTGGGCAAACTAAAAAAATATGTTCGTAATAAAGCACGACCTGAAGGATCTATTGCAGAGGGATATATTATAAATGAGATATTGACTTTTAGTTCATTATATATGAGTCAGATTGAGACAAGTTTTTCTAGGCCAGAACGGAATAAAGTTGTTCAATCATCAATATGCAAATTAAGTATTTTCTCACAACAAACAAGAGTCTTTGGCAACCAACAAAGTCTGAAATTGTCATTGTCGTTGTTTAAGAAAATACATTGGTACATTCTGAACAATTGTAAAGAAGTCGACCGATATCGAAAGTAAGTGTTTAGTTTTAGTTATTACTTTAATTATATTTCATTCACAGAGTTTAAATTGATTAAGTTTTTATCCAGTGAGCATCTACAACTTATGTCCCAAAGGGTTCATGCTGATCAAGTTATGCAATATCACGAGCGAGATTTTTCACTGTGGTTTAGGGATAAAATTGTAGCGCTGAAATTTTTTACAAATTCAGAGATCACAAATGAATTGTATTATTTAGCAATGGGACCTGATGGTGAAGTTCAACTGTATGATGCATGCATTGTAAATGAGATTCGAGATCATACGAGGTCTCGTGATTCACGTAGAACTACTTAGAATAGTGGGGTCAACGTACCATCCTCTAACGATATGGACAATTTGGATTTTTTTGGTGAGTTGAAGGATGTGGTTCAAATACTTTACTCTTTTAGGTATAAAGTCCAATTATTTTGGTGCGAATGGTTCCAATGTAATCCCAACAAAAAATCGTTGGTGGAAGAGTATGATCTCTTATGTATTGACACTTCTAAAACATGGTACGATGTGATGACCCATTCATTTTGGAAAACCAAGCAAATCAAGTATATTATTTGAATGATATCAAACCTAAGAGCAATGGTCATCCTATCGAGACAAATACAGTTGCTTTTATGACAGAGTTAGAGATGTCAATTAAGAAGTTCGCTCCCCTACAAGCTAAGAGCTGGAAGCATATCCCTGCAGACAATAAATAGATGATATATGATCGATTAGCAGTAAGTACAAGTAATTTGATATTTATATAATCAACCATCATTCGTTAATAAATTTCAATATTGATATTTTTTTCAGGCTGCTTTCGATATCAGTTTTGCTGAGGAGGCAATGTCGATAAGAAAGGAGACCGAGAGGTTAATGAGTGCAAGGTATAAAGATAATAGAAATAAGATGCACACTCATTATAAGAGTCTACTGCATCTTCTCCCTACCGAGCGTCGACATCATATGTCGATTGAGTATTGTGAGACACAGGAAGATTGGAATTATATGTGTTATTTGTTTGAATCGGAGAAATTTCAGATAACTCAATCTATACAAATTAAAATATTTATTCTATAACTCATGTTTTACGTTTTATCTTAACGAATTTTTATATTGTAGACGCAATCGACAATAAATGTCCAAAATCGAGCACAACTATCATTTACCCATCGAGGTGGCTCTAAATCATTCATCCAATACAATTACGATGGTGTAAGTACAAACTTTATAATTACAGTATATTGTTTAATACAACCCACTGTAACTCATCAAAATGGTGGAGTGGGGAGAGAGCCGAGGTTGCATACGTAAGATATAATCGATAAAATTTAGTAAAGTTATTTTTAAATTTTCATAATTATTTGTAAACATATTAATAATATGTTTGTTATTTTTAGGGTGATATGGTGAGACTGCGAGATGAACACATCCAATCACAAGAAACCGAAGATGATATCGATGTTGTTCAGATTGCAAATTAGATTTGTGATTGAGTCCTCGGTGTTTGCTCTGGATATATTAGAGGACTTAAAAGTGGGTCAAAACCAGTTAGGTCCACTTCTTCAGATGCCAACTCCTCCTCCAGAACAACTAACGCAGCACTGCTTGAACAACTTCAGTCCACCAAGCAAGAATTAGAGGGGACAAAAGAGGAGCTAGCAAACACTCAAGTTCGATTAGCTAGCACCGAAGATGAGTTGGCATCAATGAGATCAAGACAGGATATGTTTGAAACAATTCTGAATCGGATTGCACCTGGAGCATTACAATCATTGATGCTGAGTCATCTTCAGCTCCACCTCCTCCATCTTAGAGTTTGTGAGAATTTATATTTTAAGCTAGTAAACTTGTGAATTTGAATGTTTTTGCATTTCAATACTATGAATTTGTAAAATTAGATGTTTTGGACTTTAAATTGGATGTATTTGTGAATTGGATGTTATGGTAGTTGTTTTTAAATGTATATGTTGGTTTTATTTTTTGAGTTGTATATTGTTAAGTTAAATTGTGTGGTTAATATTGTATTACAGAATTTCGAATACAAATTCAATGAATTCTGGAAATCTGTATTTTTATGGTTAGCGATGAATTTTTTCCATTTCGTCACTAACCGTCGATATACGACATCAGAATTTTGAGGTTTAGCGACGAAATTAGAAATTTCGTAGATAGAGTTTGGCGTATCAGTCGAGGTGCCAGTTGATGCAGTCGCTTGTTGTAGGACATTAGCGACGAAATATATAAATTTCATCGCAAATAAGTTTTCAATCGAGGGTCTTCCGATTCTGTGGCTGGCCAAAAAATAGACAACCGAGTCTTTTCTTACGTCAGTCGACTAATATTTAGCGACGAAATGAGATTTTTTCGTCTTTAACGTGTCAGTCGAGTCGCTAGTCGAGTCTCTCCCGATTCTGTAGCGGGCCAAAAAAATAGACAGTCGGTTGCTTTATTGCGTCACTCGACTGATGGTTGGAGACAAATTTGTGATATTTCGTCGCCAATATCGGTGATTTTCTTCTTTTCGGCATTCTAGATTTTGTGACGAAAGTTTTATTTTTGGCGACATTTTTTATTTCGTCGGTAATTTTAACGACAAAAAAGCCTTAATTCGTCGCTAATTGTTCTTTGTGACAAGCTTATTATGACGACTCTAACAACGAAATTATTTCATCATAAAAATATATTTAGCGATGAAATTGTGGTATTAGCGATGAAAAAAATTCGTCGTTATTTTCTATTTTTGTTGTAGTGTATATTTCTCATCTCGTCCAAGCAAAGCATTGTAATTGTTGGGTGGCTTCTTTACCAACGAACGAAAGAAGTCCCTTCCACTAATTCTTATGAAAAGGCACTTATCAAGATCTCGAAGTAGCAGAAGACACTTCTAGAGCAGCCCGATTAAAATGACGTATATAGTTGCACAATGTTTCGTGTGTTTGTTGTTTCATAGGAAACGAGCTAAGTTCTATTTTGTAGTATCTTTTGCTGCTAACAAAATGTTGTAGAAACAGGGTGCTAAAATCATTAAAGGACTGGATGGAATTTGAAGGCAACTAACTAAACCAACATTGGGTGGATCCCACTGGAGTAGTCAGAAATCCCCTACATTTGACCACATCAGAGTACTGGTGCAATAGAACAACATTCTCAAAACACCCTAAGTGGTCTTTCGGGTTCGTGAACTCAGTGTATTCGACTATCTGTAGGGGCGAAAGCGATCATGCACCTCTTCAGCCACGATGTCAGAAGTAAAGAGAGTATTTTATTTTTTTTATTTTATTTTTTTTGCAATGGGATCCCTTGCTTATGGGCAACTTCTCCTTCATAAGTTTGAACTATTGGGATTTGAGATTCCCGAGACGGTTCTTCTCATCCAAAGTTATACAAAGGAGAAGAAGAAGATGGAGGAGAAGGGTTCAACATGGGTTTTCATTGCCAAAAGTAATGATGAACGGTCATCGCTATCATACGATCCAATTCCTATGAGGTTGGAAAATGTCGCCCAGGGCCATCTTACAATGTCGTGTTATCCATCTCAACATCTCAACTCGATTTATAACAAACCATGCCAAAATATTCCGATTGAGAACCAAATACATGGTCTTCAAGGTGGCAAACGTGGTACGTCTCAATGTTAGGGCAATCTCAGAGTCTTCAATGACACCTGCCAATATTACACAAAATGAGCAAGACATTAAGGCGTGTCTTGGCGAATCCCCTCCCACCCTTAAGTCACAACCTAGAGTAGGATGCAACCAAAAAAAATGAAGCAATGAAGGTTGTGTATCATATCTCCTTCTCATGATGGAGTCGATCTATATACCTGGAGAGAAGTAGTGGCATTGTGCCCTATTGGAGAGATGGGAACATGGAGATTGTGGGCGTAATTCAGGGCAGTGTGGGACTTGAAGCATATCTTGTTGGGAGTATCAGAAATATAATTAAAGTTCCATATTAGTAAGACATGAAAAAAAGCATATGCTTATAAGATGAAAAAATATTTCTAATAGAATGAGACCTTTTGGGTAAATTCCAAAAAATAAAACCATGAGAGCTTAGGCTCAAAGTAAACAATATCATACCATTGTAGAGATATATAAATCTTATAGACACTAACAATTGGTTTCAAAGTCATGGTCCATGTCAAGTCATTCACCTCGAACGAAGGAAGTGAGACTCTCATGTTCGAATCAAGAGAACCAGACACCAGGCAAAAGTCTAGTTGGGTCAGGAGGATCGGACAACTGGTAGGAAGTTCAGTTGAGTCAGAAGGATCGGACAACTAGCAAGAAGTCCAGCTGGATAAGAAGGATCAGACAGTTGACAAGAAGTTCTGGTGGGTTGAGGATCGGGCATCAAACAGAGAAAGTCTTTTGAGGATGGATAGGCTTGAGGGGGGAGTCTAATTTGGTCCTTCATTTGAGGGGGAGATTGTTGGGAGTATTGAAAATACAATTAAAGTCTCACATTGATAAGACATGAAAAAATTCATGTGTTTATAAGATGAAAAAATATCTCTAATGGAATGAGGTCTTTTGGATAAAGCCCAAAAATAAAATCATGAAGACTTAGGCTCAAAGTGGACAATATCATACCATTGTAAAAATTTATGAATGTTATAGCCACTAACATATCTATAATCCTATTTTGATAATAGGCTTTCCTAACAAGCTCCAGCCTACCCCTAATGGGTCATATGTGTGAGAAGAGTAGCCTCTGTATTCTTATAAATGCTCTTATTCACATCCCTAGCTCCCGAGTCCCTCAAGACTGAATCCTTTGTAATCCCTCCCGAGGCCACATGGGGTGTTCGCCGGGTTTTTTGTAACTCTTGTTGAGTTACCTATGATCTTTGTCAAGTCCCTTGTGATCGAGTCACTTATGACCTTCGTCGAGTCGCTTCTGACCCTAACTGTGTCATTTATGACCTTTAGCGAGTTTCTTGTGACCTTGGTCGAGTGACCTACTATCCTCTCCTAACATTTTATCAGCTTTCACCGAGTCCTCTGGTAGGGGGACATGATGGCATGGAGCTCCTTAGAGGAGGTGGTCGGTCAGAGTTAGAGAAGGGAAGCAATGTCGACGATGTGGTTGATGTAGTCTGGGTGGTTGTGTCGGAGGAAGGAATGGACGTCGAGGCTAAGCAATACATCTTGAGCGGCGATGGCAGTGGATCCTCGGAGGAGAGATGATGGTGGGGAGGACAAGGGGAAAGGAGATGCCTTTTGGAGGGAGGATGAGAAGAAGCAGAGTCGAGGACACCACCATTTCTGATCCAAGAGATATTTATTTGATGTTTTACTGAATCACACCCTGCATTTTACGTGTTTATAAAAAAATGCATCCTACTTTTATATTTAATAAATTATACATTTTTTTAAAATACCCCTTTATTTAAAATATATTTAAAATCTTAAAAAATTAGTGAATTAAAAAAAAGTTATTTTTTTAAACCTTACCGTCTAAATATAGGATAAAATTAATATTTGAGTGCATGGATATACTTAGAAGATTTTCAAAAATATAATATTAAAATTTAAGTTCAAAACTATTAGTAAGCTTTAGCTAAAATTTGCTAATAACCTTAAACATATCTGAATCAATTCAAATTCAAACCAATGCATCCCTAAAAGTTTCTTAAGTTTCATATGTTCTCAAATCTTAATTCTATAATTTAGATAACATGTTGTGAGTTTTGAAATTTGCACAAATCACCATTGAACTTAAATATATCATATTCACTCAACAACAACACTAATGTATTCTTGAGACCCTCCTAACTCTTACAATACTTAAAATTTTAAAGTCTAATCACATTACAATGACCTCAGATGCATCAAAATTAATCCAAATTTGGATCAATGCAATCTTAGGGATCTCTTGAGTCTCATCATACTCTCAAATCTTAATTCTACGACCTATATAACATACTATGAGTTTTTAAAATTTAGACAATTTTACATACTTTTGATACAAATTCACAGTTGGATTTAAGTATATTATATTCAATCAACCACAATAACAATGTGTTACTATGACTCTCCTAACTTTAACCAGGTCCAAAATTTTAAAATTTTTCCACTATACAATCATCAGTGAATTTTGATCCAAACTCACTGATAATCATATAAACTCTGATGTTTGAAATTTTGAACATGATGAGACTCAAAAGGGTCCTAAAAAATGCATTGGTGTAAGTTTGAGTTTATTCTAATGTATCTAAAGTCATCTATGAATTTTAGTCAAAACACATTAATTAATAATCATGCATTGATCAAATTTTAAAATTTTGAACATGGTTATAGTCAGGAGAGTTTTAGAAACAAATTAATATTGTTGTTGAGTGAATATAATATGTCTAAATTCAACGGTGAATGTATGCTCAAAGTACATAAAATTATCTAAATTTCATAATTTATAGCATATTATTTAGGCTATGAAATTAAAGTTTGAGAGTATGATAAGACTCAGGAGGGTTATAGGAGTGTATTGGTCCAAATTTAGATTGATTTTGATTTATTTAAGGTCATTAATGAATTTTAATCAAAAGTCATTGATGGTCGAATAATAATTAAATTTTAAAATTTTGGGCATGATCAGATAGTCTTATAAAAATATTGATGCTATTATTTAGTGAATATGATATACCTCATTCCAATAGTAAATTTATACTAAAAATATATAAAAATGTCTAAATTTCATAAACTCACATCATGTTATTTAGTCCATGAAATTAAAGTTTAAGAGCATAGTAAAACTCAAAAGAATTCTAAGAATATATTGGTTTAAGTTTTGATTAATTTTGATGTGCCTTAGGAATACATTGGTATTATTATTGAGTGAATATGATATATCTTAATTCAACAGTAATTTTACATTAAAATTATATAAAATTATCTAAATTTCAAAAACTTATGGCATCTTTTCTAAATTATAAAATGAAAGTTTGAAAGCACGATAACACTCAAAGATTCTTAAGAATGCATTGATTTCATTTTGAATTAATTTAGATGTTTTTAAAATTATAAATGAATTTTGATCAAAATTCGTTAACGACTCCCGTGAATTTTAGCTAAAATTGTTAATGACTTTAAACATTTGATTTGAATCATGACAAATGTATTTCTGGGCTCTTCTAAGTGTGATTACATTATCCAATCTTAATCCTATTCTATATTTAGTCCGTTGTGAGTGTGTAAGTTGTAGACAATCACAAAACTTGAGTGAGCATTCCCATAAAAACCGTTGCTCATTTATTTGCTCGCGTTTGGCAACTGGGAAATTTTCAATTTGACCCCCCAAGAGTTTCAATTTTCTTAACTTTACTTTTAGAAAAGGATAACTAAAATTCTGACAAAACTTCTACCAACAAACTCAGGAATTGAAATTAATTCGATTTGATTCAGTGTTTAAATCGACCCGATCCAACTAAATCAACAGGGACACTCCAAGTATTACATTCAGTTTTCAAAATATCACACAATAAACAAGAACGAAACATGCTCAGAGAAAATGCAACGAGTAGTTCAACGAACTTGCAACATTAACATTCAGGGCTTGAAACTCTTCTGATGTCCTTCACAAGTTCATGACTTGATGACAACGGGCTTGCGTTGTCGAGACTTGCCTTTACCACTGTTGGTACTCTTCGGCTTGTCGGTCACCAAGGCATACATCTTCACAGGAAATAACTCTACGGGGAATCCTTTTTGGTCCTGAAATGAAGTTCAAATGATAATGGTTAGCGTTGACCTGTAAAATTCAATGGCCAATAATAATTCGACAAGTAAATCAGAATGGAGCCGACCTTGGTTCGATAGAGAAAAAGGCCACACTGTTTGAAAAGCTCTTTGAAATATGAGTCTGATCTTGTGATGCTGTTGTCCTCCTTATCTAGTACAAATCCTGAAAGAACATGTGATTATGAATCTGATTCTGAATTAGATTCGTCAACGAATAGAACATATTTCATTTAGTGAAGAGCCTAGAATTGTTTCACTTCAATCAGATGCAAAATATGACAAATACAATATCTACTGGATACGACTGCCTGAAACCATATCTTCATATTCTTTTCTAGCAGTAGAGTTGTACCAGCCAGACGCTTTGACAACAGAATTATAAAGCTTAATCTAAAGTACAGATTTTGGTAAAGTTCACTTCAAGACAGGTCATGTTTGCATACATGTTGATCTGATGTGTTTTCTATTTGCTAACATAAATCTTAGGTTTTGTCTAATGACCTCGAGCAAAATGAAGATTAGGCAAGTAAAAAAATACTAGTCAGAGATTAATCAAGATAGTAAGAAAGGTCTAAGAAATCCATGTATATCAAACCTGATTAACATATCAAATATGGTGGTCTTCTATGTTGTTCCAAGATCTCATTATCTAATATTGAATTTTTATTTGTATCACAAAATGATGTCTATTCATCATTCAATTAGTACAGGTTTTACGATATTAATAAGTTCTCGAAAGCTATGAGGTTCACATTTAGGAAACAAGCTTCCAGAATCAAAGATACTTTCTTATCTGCAGAAGGGGACAAACCAGTTCTTGCAGTGTTCTCTTTGACAACGAAGAACCCATTTGGTTTAAGGCCAACCTGCAAGAGTGCGAGTCAATCTTTCAATGGTAACAGAAACAACAGATTAGAGAATGCAGTAAAATTTCCCTAATGTTAAGTTTTTCCTAAAGTGTAGTTGAACAGCATGGACATTCTTTGAGCAATAGATTGATTTCGACGAACTATCTTTGGTTCACTATATAAGATTAAAGCTCTGCATTTGTTTCTTTCATTAAATAAAAAATAAATATAAAGCATCAGATGATGTGCTGGTCAGTGAAGAGATTCCAACAATAGATTAGTTACCATAACCAAAATCTGTAATAAGAAAAAAATAAAATACAGACAAGTAACAACCACCAAAATAACAGAGACAACCCCATATGCCTAGTATTCTGAAATGATTAGTTGCCTATCTGATCTTAACATGGGGGCAACGTAGCCATGACATTGAAATGGAAACATAGTAGCTCAATGACAGTAAAACAAGGATCTGCAGTCACACATGTACATGATTTCTATCATTATATACCTCATCAAATTGACAGCTAACGAAACATGGAAGAATACTGGCATTTGTATGAAAGGACAATAGACAGAGACCAAACTTAAACTTACACACGTGCAGTTAATAATCTAATAAAAATTCAAAACAACAACCCACATTCTATTTGTCTTTTTTAAAACTACTCCCAACTACTATCAGGATATAAAGTATGAAACATATCCAAGATTTGTAAAGAGCATTAATAATAAATTCTAAGTATAAGTAGAGTTAAGAGCAAGTTTCAGATTCAAGAGAATAATATGCCATATTCGTGAAGAGGAAAAAAGAATTCGTAAAAGAAGTATATTAGCATCCAAAATACTAGTTCTTGAGTTATACTAGATATTCAAGTTGACCTTGAATAGTTTCAATCTCCTAAAAGTACATTGACACTTGTGCAAAAAAAAATCCAAAAAATTTCATCCATACCACCAACCTCCATGTTTCTGCAACCAAAAGTCTCTTGCCCATTATACCAAACGTTGGGTTAAACAATTCATATGCTTTTTTCATCTTCTCTGGTTGTGCAACTAATCCCCCACCATGAAGAAAAGGTAAATACATGAACAATAGCACAACTGCCAGAGCATGCCGGATAGATCGAAGAAATGGATTTGAAAGAGAAATATCCTCAATACATTAGCACCTAAGCCTGAACATTGTACATTCATTTAAGTGAAGTTAATTACCCTTGCTCGCTTGAAAAATGAGAGGAAATCATCATCTGGGAGCTGCCCTATACACCACTGGACCCATATCACATCATATCTTCCAACTTGTGGCATAAACTCCTGAAATTGTGCAAAGAAGGTAAATATTAGGCAAGTGACACAAACTAAGTATCATCTAAAGAGATTAAGATATTGAAATCACAAGGACAAATACCTGTAAAGGGACACAGTAGAAGTTAACAGCTCTGTGTTCAGAAATTTTCTTGTTGTCGTCGGGAGCCAACTTTTCACGTGCAGCTTCCAGGAAATGTGATACTGGTTCAACAAGGTCAACCTAAATTAAGAAATGTGACAATGTCACATTTTTGAATGAACTAGAAGCAAAATACTGTGCTATTGGAAAATGTGTAGAACTTTCCACGGAAATTTTGTTATGTATATTGGAAAGACCACTCAAAGCTAGGAACTTATTATGACGAATTGGAAAGTTCAGGCTACCAAACTATTATATTACAAACCTTGATACAGTGATGAATTGTGGAATCTCCAACACACATAATTATAGCTTTCACATACCTACGGAAACTCTGCCTTCAGCAGATGAACTGGAAGTTTGCGGTCATGATTTACAATGTTTCTATAGAGAATGACAATTGCATACAATAGAAAGTAATATATCACATTTGCTTAAAAATAGAAGGCTGATGACTATACATCTTGTATAACTTGATTTGTATCTTAGTTGGGCACTGAAAACTGATAGTGAACCGTAAAAAACAAGAGAGAGCCAAACAAGTGTCTCAGAAAAAATTCCGAGAAAATTCCGAGAAGAATTGGTTTACCTCATTAAAGTGTCTCAGAAGAAGATTTTTTGTGACTCTCCCTATGCCCGAACCACAGTCTGCAAGGTTTACTTGAATCACATATCAAAGGCAGAAACACGAACCTAGGCAAAGAAAACAACACAACAACAATGTTCTTGAACCGCCATGGTGGATAAAGTAAAATTTTTGCCACGGGCATTTCCCCAAACATCTTCACTGCAAGTGAAGAAGCTATACCGAGTGCCACGAGGCGGCGAGATCCGGTTCCAAAGCGCTCAAGCAGAAGCGGTTTCAGAAAAGCCTCGCTTGCTTTCACGTCGGAGTCGTTCACATGACCGTAGCCTCCCAGTACTCCGTCCGTGGACGCCTCCACTCCCTTGATCGACCCAAAGAGAAGTCCTCGTATCAGCGGTCGAACGGGAAAAAAAAACAAAGACGAAAACGAACGAGCGAGGTTTTCCCATGCGTAGAGACTCCGATTACCTGCCAATAGGCGATGCCCTTCTGATACCAATCGATGCGCTTGCCGCGGCAGGCGTCGTTCGATTCGTCCCCACAGTCTTCAGCGCCGAGCTCTTCCTTCCACATCTCCCTCGCGCTCGTGAAACCTCGCCCTTCCGTATCCAACCCAGCGGCGTCCATCGCTTCCGCGGGAGATAACTCGACGGCGACGGCAGGGGGCTACTGCATCATACGAAAGAGACAAACAAGGAAGGACGAGGATCGAGGGATTTTTGAAAAGGGGTAAAAAAAAAATTTAAAAAAAAAAAAAAAAAAAAAAAACCCACGAAGCTCCTCCAGAAAAAGTCTATTATACGCCCGTCTTATTTTATTTTTTATAAAAAAATTATTTTTAAAATTTAAATATGTGATTTCTAGATTTTATCTGCCAAAATTCGACTCTTAGATTTTGCTTGGTTATTTTAGCTCATTAATAGACAGAATATGCTCTAATCTTAATTAGTCAAACTGATTGATGGCCTTTTGAAAGTAAACTATAATCGAAATTGCTAATTTTTTTCAAGAGCTTGTTTATTGCTTTCAAATGGATATTCCATGAATAAGAAAATTGTTCTGACAGTTTATACTAAACCGTTTTGATAAAGTTAAATACATCAAATTCGAAAAATAAGTTCTTCAGGGATCTTTTAACATCTAGGATTATGAATTAAACAAGCTTGATGCTAGAGTTTATTCAACATTCAATACTGAATAAATTAATTAAATAAATTTTGACATTGATGAAGGTCAAAAATCAATTTTGAGACACCCAATGATAAAATTATTTGTATATGACTAACAGAAACTTTGTGATCGAAGTCCAAATTTCTGATTTATTTTATACAAATAATAGAATTTTAGACTTGGATCTGGCAGAATTTTCCTTGGACTAGTGTTCCAATTAGTTTTTGAAAACAAAGTTTACATTATTTATTAACTACCACATAATCTCAATATAAGTCAACACAAGGGCCTTACATCTAGGTAGAAACACCATTAAACCTAATAATCCATCTAAGGAACAGAAGATAACTCAATGACAGCTTCAAATTATTAACATTAATGCAAAGCAATTTAACTCTAAACCCCCTTCTATATCTCAAGTTTAGGACTCTGCGTGGGCTCTTTCACCGTCCCAATTAACATGCATAAGGTAACGATAATTTATTAGCATAAACCAGAGCTCGAGAGGAAATCACCCCCTCAAACTCTTCACAGTATCTCAGATTGACTTCTGGAAGCATTCTTCACCATCTCCTCATTGTTCGAGGGAACCTTCTCGACAAAATATATCGCCCCTTTGACTTTCTCCTGATGACGTAAGCAGAATACAAAGGATTCAGGCACTCGCAGCAGCTGCAGCGACAGGCGTATCAGCATTTGATCCCCACTCCGTCCAAGATCCATCGTAAACTGCAACGTCAGTCTTTCCGAGGCGATGCAGACCCTAAAATTATCCAGGAGAAAGTTAACTTGGCAAAGGTCATACCTTCAAGAATGCATCATTTGCAAAATAGAAGTCAAGGAACTTACTAATGCAAGTATACAGGCGGTCACGCCAGTACCACATGAAGTGATGACAGAGCGGTCGAGAGAGATGCCTGTGATGAGAGAATTTTTTGTGTGATGCAGTATAAAGTAACAAACTATGTCACAGAAAGTAGAGTTTTTCTAAATCATAATTCAAACACCGTGGACAAACTTCCAGTTTAAAATCCAACAGTACCTTCTTCCTCAAATCTTTTGATTAGTTCATTTGCCGGCAGGAGCATATTTGAACTATCAAGCATCTGCAGAAAAGGAACTATGCATTAAGAAAAAAAAAATCCTGCGTGAAAATATCTTAGCAACCAAATTGCCAGAAAGATTGGCAAAAAGATAACAGTGTTTGTAGAAGTATAATTTATTGAGCCGAAAATGGCATAGTGCACTGATAGAACTAAGCAATAAATATTGAGTAGATGTCTTCAGCTAGCAAACAAAAGCCTAAATCAACATGAACTGAAATTCTGGAATAAAAGCTTAGCACTAAGTGCGGTATTGCGCCGACACATCAAAGGAGTAAACAAAACATAATTAAGCTAAATTTACTACGTATTTTACCTGCGCAAAAGGAATGCATTTGCTTCCAGGCACATGACCACTTCTTATTCCCTTCCGTGGTTCAGGAACGCTGCCGTTGAACCTGTTACACATGGAAAACATCATCTTATGACACTAGCACAATGGTTCCTATCACACGCCAAGAAAAATATTGCATAAAGAAATATGCATATCATTGATTTATTCTGACAAAAAAAAACGAAAATGGGAGCTAGAGTGAGTGAGTGACCTGGCCTTTGAGCGAGCATCTATATGCTGATATTCTTGGGTTTCAATGTTTGCTTTAACCTGAAAATTTCTTAGTTTTATTTGACTTAGTTTTATAAAAAAACTAACCTACATAAATAATTAGCTCAATCCATTAGTAAAACAATTTCAACAATTTTCCCTAAGGGTCATTAAACAACAAGTTGAAAATAAGAATGGAATAAAATACAAGCGCTCAAGTAACAGCCAACACAAGCACAAAGGACTTTTACGGAAGATTCCTTTAGAAAAGCTTTGGTAGGCGGGTCTAATTCGTAATGAAATGGCAGAAAATAGGAGAAGCATGAGAAACAGAATGCTTAGTTCCATTTTATTTTTGGTCAAAGTGTAACGAGACAGAGTTTGGAATGGATTTGAACAACAAAAAGCACTGGCATGTAAATAAATGTGTTTAGAAGGTGGAATCGAATGATTCAGTATAACAATTCAATAGCATCAACTAAAGGATGAAAAACCACATTCAACCTCTATCAAATATTCCTATTTGATTCTATTTCCCTTGTCGCCATCATAACATACATGCAAAAACTATTTCAAAATTATATATTATTGCTCGGAAAAGATCCAAACACGCTAGAACATGAAAACCGTATAGCCAAAGCATAAAATGTACGTTATGGAACCTAACCCTGAACAAGTTCTCTAACATCTATTTTATGTGACAGAAAATTCATATTCCAGGTTGACATAGTACGATCATTTGTTTAAACATGTTATTATCAAGTTAATCTTGTCTAATTTTGCTGGGCCAGGATTTCAAATCACATGATATAACCGTGCGCTGATTTGAATACTCATTCTTTCCATTGTTCAGATGTCAGTTCCAACCACAGTGACCAAGTATTCATACGCATAAAAGAAAATCTGTCAAGCATGTCAGCAGTTTACAATAAACAACTAAAAGAAAGTCCTAAATCCTAACCTGTTCAAGTGTCCACACAAGATGAGGTTGAAACTTTGTTTCAAAAGTTGAAGAGCCAACCTGCATAGGAACTTGTTGACTTACATCCACAAAAAATCCACTCAGTGAAAGAAAAACTAGCAACGTCATCTACTTTGAATGTACTATAAAATAATGTCAGAAATTTGAATATTTCACTATGAATCACAGATTAACAAAAAAAAAGATTAAAAAAAAAAACTTTCCTAAAAAATGCAGATTACTTGGCTCACAATCAAAGTTATTTGTAACAAACAAGAATTAATCAATTCTATTGTTTTCCTCCCCTTTTATGCATGCAATTATTCTCTTCATCTTCCTAAACATAAAGTATACAAGCCCAACCAGCTGAATAAACTTCAGTGATGGGCAATCAAAAAGAGGGTGTGTATATTCCTAATTGTTCTGGATAGCATAAGCTTCGGCAGAGAACAAGGAATAATCAATTCCATATTCTGTTCTCTCCTTTTACATAAGCAGTTAGTCTCTTCATCTTCATCAACAAAAAGCATACAACAGCAACTGGATGAACAACTCAATTGGCTAGCATAGGGTTCGGCAGCAGAAAATAAATTATCAACTCTCTCCTCTTCTGTCCTTTCATGTAAGCAGTTAGTCAATAATCATCAACATAAAGCATATGCTAACTGGCCGAACAAACTTGATTAATAGACAATCAAAAAGTGAGTGTAAATCCTATTTCATCCGGCTAACATAGGGCATTGAGCTCGCCTCTTCTTCTTCAGTTGGCACCTCAAAGATTTCATTTCAGACAGCCACCGAGGATCAATACCAAGACAAAATCTTAAGCCATGGCAAATACAGTTGTCATTTTACAAAATCGTTGGATTAAGTCATGCTCTGAAAAAAGGATAGCCCAGCGCACAAAGTTTCTACCATTGTAGGATCTATTGTATGCAACCTTATCTACATTGCAAGAGACTATTTTCGCGACTTGAACCAGTGATTTTTAGGTTACACAGCAGCAACTTTATCGTTGCGCCAAGGCTCCCCTTCTAAGTCATGCTTTGAACAATTGGCTAAATAGTCAAGGATTTGAATCTGAATAAACAACCTCCATTGAAAACCACCATGAAAATTATCAACAAAATTAATTGTCCAGGAACTAAATTTTCAAAATGTAAGATTACTAAAGGCAGGAAGAAAACTGGCAAGCTATAACATTTTATGGAAGGCTGAGATTAGGGAACATACCAGATGTCCACGGTAAGCCTTTTCAATTGCTTCACTAGCAGCACTAACTTTCAAAACAGCATCTCCAGAGGCGCTAGACTCAACGTCATATCCAGAAGCACGCCACTGAGGAAGACCTCCATCCAAAACGCAAACCTTATTGTGTCCAAACACTCTGAACATCCTGTTCGTTCATAAATATTTTAAAGGATTAAACATCACTAGGGTCAGATGTTGAGATAAATGACATTCAAATCCAGGAAAAATATTACAGCTCTGAAAGCCAATTTCAACAGAAAAATTCTAGACAATGCCCAGCATGATAGGCTCATGAAATGAGCCAAAAATTCTCAAAAAATTATGATCATCTTCAAATGTGAAAAAGAAATCTCTAGGTCAAATGTATCAACACAAGAGGTCTGTGTTGATGTTTGTTACACATAGAAGCATGGATAACTTGTTTGTTAATATTAGAAGTTGCCCAATTGGTGTAGTTGTCAAGTTTAAAAAATGAAAAGAACTTCTTATTGTTTTAACTACTCACTCAGAGCTTTTCATTTGTAGTATTCTTTTCTTGGGCAACCTGTGCATGTACCTATTAGGACCGTGGTGTCGCTAGAGGGGGAGTGAATAGCATTCGTACTTATCTACAATGAGTTAATGTGTAGTAAAAATAAAAGTAATACAATAAGAGAAAACATAAACACAACAAATAAGGATTTTACGTGGTTCGGAACCCTCGATTCTTACTCCACAATCTAATCCTAACATAGTTATCACCACTAGACTTCCTCCTTCTTGGATACTTTCCGGAGGTGGAGAAACTCCTTACCACATCTGCTTTTTACAAACAAATTTAGCCAAATACAATAGAGAGATTAAAATGCAAAATAAATAACAATTTACACAATCTTTGCTTGCTCACTATTTGGTTGCTTTGGAATGTCTCTTGAAGCTCTGAAATACAGTAGCACTTCCCCTTTAAAGTCTCCAAGAACTGATATCTTCAACTCTCTACGAAATACTCTTTTATAGGGTTGTTATGGATTCGAACATTACTTTAACTGTCAACTTAACGGCTCTATCCACATCATCACCGGTTGAATGGAACTTATCCAGTCGAGTCTCATAGTCAACTACAGAACCTTTTGTGTTGTTACAGGAACACCAATCGACTAATTATGCCCATCAATCGATTGACTTATAAGTCGAGTTGACAATCAAGTTATATGCTCTCTGTTCGCTCGAACAATTGAATTAGTCGACTGGTCAATCCATGCAATCGACCTATCAAATGATAGCTCTTACCCTAAACTCCCTTAAACCCTCACAAATAATTGAATTCAGAGTTTACGATTTATCAATCGACTGGTGTACCTATCAGTCATTGATACATCACTTTTAGTCCTAATTCAAGATTCACCTAGTATCTGATCGACCTCAACCTACAAAGATTTCTCTTGCCCTAACATTTGATCATTTTTGACCTGTCGAAACCTCACCTGCCTAGCATCCGGTCACCTATGACCTATCGGGACCTCACCTACCTAGCATCGAGTCAACCTTAACCTATCGAAACTTCACTTATCTAACATCCGATCAATCTTAACCTACAAGACTTCACCTACCTAGCATTCAGTTATCCTTGACCTATCAGAACTTCATCCGACACCAAACATTCAGTCCTCCTTAATCTATTTAGACTTTTTCTCTCGTGTCTAGCATCCAATCAACCTTGACTTGTTAAGACTTCTCCAATGCCAAAGTTTGAACTTTTTCACTCATCTAATATTTAGTCCTCCCTGAGCTATCACAACTTTTTCATTCACCTAACATTTAGTCCTTCTTGATATGTTAGGATTTTCTTACTCACATAACATCCGGTCTCCCACGACCTGTTAGGACTTTCCCACTCACCTAACATTTGGTCTTTGTTGACCTATTAGAATTTTTCACACTTACCTAACATCCAATCACTCGTGACCTGTCAGGACTTCCTACATTTCATGTCAAGTATTTGGTCAATCGTGACCCACTCGGACTTCTCACTTGTCAATGCTCTATTGGACTTCTGGCCACCAAGTGTTTGGTCCTTCCTGACCCACTTGGATTTCCTTCATCTTACGTCAAGTGTCCAGTCAATTGTAACACATTTAAACTTCCTTTATCTCACGTCAAGTGTCCGTTCAGCTGTAATCCATTTGGACTTTTCTGCTTGTCAAGTATCCAATCAACATTGGCCCACTTTGACTTCTCGTTCAATCACCTAACATCGAATCTTATATTCATCATGGTCAATCTGACCCAATGATAATTACACCAATAAGCTCCCTCTCCACACTCATCATTCAACCACCATCATATTGTCAAACATCAACACTCAACTCGAGCCCAAATCAAGCTTGGACAACCTTAACCAGAGGTTGATTGTACTAACAATACCAACTAAATGCTAATGCAACAATAAGTTCAGATAATGATATGGTTAAGGTTCATCTAAGGTGGCAATCCAGATTACATGTTACATGTGGAAGTAAGACTAAAGACTATACTGATACAGGAGACAATCCTCCCCAACAAGACAATTATATCCTTACAAACAGAAAATTGGAAGAAGATTGTAAGAGAACCCCAAACATATGTCAGAATTTTATGAATTCATAATAATCACTATTAGTTTTGTAAAAAATAAATGGAATCGAGCGTGCATATGTTCCCATGGAAATAACCATCAATCCATCAAACTCCCAACTATTGGGTCAGCAACATGGATTTTATCCCGTCATGGATTTCTGTTTAAGGCTATATCACTAATAATATCCCATTAAATTAAATCCATTCTATTACACCAATAAAATTCTTCTTTGGATTCCCTCTACCACATGGAGATAATAATGTAACTTAAAAATGACAAGGCACCAAATTTGAGTTATTCTCATCATACATAATTTGGTCAAAAAAAATAGAAGAAATCACAAATAGTCACATGCTCTTTGACTAGAATTACAAAGAATTTTGTGTGTTATGTTGCCTGCATTTATGTTTAGAAGCTCAATCACTTCATCTGAAATGTCAAGAACATGGTTGAAATGTTTTGTTAAAGAAGGTGACAATTCTACAAGGTGCATGACTGGACGTGCTTGATATAAATGCTCTACATGCAGCTCATCGAGGGTTGTCCACCAAAAGAAATATTCATAGTAGAGGGCTATTAAATATTCATAGCATAGGACTATTAGCATATTGTTTCTAATACTTTGACAACAAATGGCAACAAATGTGAACCAATTATACATTTACATAATTCTATATAACAGACCCCCAAAAAATTGTTAAGAATATATTCAGATGCATAAATTGTTCAACTTTGTTCAGAAGAAAAAAGTAAACCTTTCAATCGACACCAAAAAACTTAAGGATCATCTTGCTAAATACAAATGTCATAGTCGAAAATACTGTAACTGCAAATGTAGCAAATATCTTACCACCACACACGAGCAGCACTGAATATTCCCTTGCCATCATAAACAACTATCCCATCATTATTAGAGATTCCAAGTGCAGAAACTGCAGCTGAAAAAGCTTCTTCTGATGGCAGCATATGCGGCAACTGGTGGAAATTAATTGTATCAATAGTTGTTAATTCAGTAAAAAGGGAAATGGAAAGTGAATAACTTCAAATACCAAATATAAAGTCTGAGTATGTTCAGATGTGTGTAACCGTGCAAGTATTCTTTGCAATAATTCATAAGATATGAATATGATAAGCATAAATCATAAACACTCTTCTGACTTCAACTTACCATACCAACTTATGAAGAGAAGCTGTATGTATAACTTTCCATGACTAATTTGTAGAATGTTTCAAAGACATAATTTTGTGCATATACACTTTGTGGAGCACTAAGATACTTATCCATACACAACAAAACATAAAGAAGAAGAAAAGATCAGGAACCCTTTATGGGATATAAATTTCCAAACCAATAAAAATAAGTTATGCAAGGTACGACCTTCATCGAATAAAAAAAAGTTAAATCAAAAAAGCATATCCAATTATTATATAAACAAGGAATAACATCAAACCTTGGATGTTTGATCTGATATCCCATCAACATCAAAAAACAAAGCACCAGGTATATGAGCCACCTGACCATTTTAACATAGAGAGGTTATAAATATTTACAAGAAGAATTTCGATCAAAAAACAAATTAGCATGAAGTTTTACACTGAAAAGTAAATTTATACAAGTTAAAGTTGAAAGTAATAAATGGGAATAAATGTCATAGATTGGTTTCAATATTTTTAAAATTAAAACTGAAGTTTAAATTACAACTTCACGGTTGTTCAACAAACAGTACTAATAGTATCTAATAAAATGAATTAATGTGCATATTTTCTGCACGAGTGAAAGATCAAAGCAAAGGAAACCAGTATGCTGGTAGCCAGATCATTATGGTGTCACACAATTTTATAGGTTATATACTGTAAGTAACCACCATTTTCATTTTTAATGATTATTTCGTGATGGCATGCATTCAGAATGTGGTTAGATAAACAACAAGCTCAGAACAGCTTAAATGTAAAATTATTATGTCCATAAATGTAATATGACAAGCTAACAAGGTTTATATTACAATGAGGCATATTTAAGCTTTTTCCTCTAGAATTCATCGCTATCAGATCTTAACAATAGTCAAACTTATGTATATAAGTAATAATACTCTTTGGATCAAGAAATTGATCCTGAAGAAGAGAAAGCAGATCGACAAAAATATAGATCTACCTGGTATTCTTGGAAGGGGTTCCTTTGTTCATCCGGCATGTACCAAGAAGCATCTAGTACCTTGAAGGGGGAAAAAAGGTGTAAGAACAACATTGCAGAAAGAATTTAGAAGTAAAAATTGCATTTAAAATGTACCATATGTACTTATGCACAGTTGCCCATTAATTTACAATAAAAATAGCAACAAACAGAGATGTTAAGCAACAATTGGGTAGGCAGTACAGCAGTAAAAAAATGTATGCATGTCATGCAATAAAACAAGAATATTACCCACAGACACATAAAATAAGTTAGGAGATGGACAGAAGCCCTAGAAATTGCATGATAAAAAGTTAGCTGGGTATCATTGAGAAAAATATCAATAAGATAACGGAGGACTAGATAGTCATTATTAGATAACCTATTAATCTTAAGACATAAAAAATATCCTACATCGAAAAATGATGGCAGATTAGCAGAGTAGGTAAGGTTCCAAATTATAGTAACTTGCAAAAGGATGAGTTGTGTGACTTGCAGATTCATTTGATATAAGTGAGGGAGGTACTTCAAGAAGAAGAAACAGGAATCAAGCTAGGAACAATGACAAAGTAGAAACAGAAGATGGAGATAAACCAACATAAAAGTGGAACTTGCATACAGACATGATATAATCTGCAATCTACCTCCAAAGGCTCCATTGGTCCTAAAGATGACTGTACTGTAAGCTAGACCATCTTTACTATTGAGAATATGAAAGTATGTAGAAATGTCTCTTTGCTAACAATTAATCCTTTGGTAAGTCATTGACCAATCAAACATAACATGATCTTGTAGTAGGGGCCTTGGGTTAAAATAATGCTAGTATAGCTAATTGGAATTTTAACAACTAAAACTATGTTTATAAATCTATTCATCATTTCCTATTAACTTAAGATTTTGTGATAAATAGGCAATCAATTAAATGTAGCAATACAAGTAATTTATGGATCTAATAACAATGAAAATAAAAGAAAGAAAGAGAAGAAATGATCCAATCATATTCTAGCTTTTAGCTAGAGAAACAGGCACAACAGAAAACAAGACCTAAAATTTGTGGAATACCATAATTCAATAAAATTCTCAGGTTGTGTTGTGGCAATAAACATTTCATTTTAAGGTTTGGGGTTTAGGGTTTAAACCTGGATTGATGGCAGATTTCTTTATGATAGTTTGTTTTTCTAATCTATATACCGTTGCTTGATATGCATATGTGATTGTCTTTATTTCAATTAATATCACCTTACAAAGAACTCAATGGCAGAGAAAAAAACTAACCAACCAACTCAACCTCGAACTCCTAACAAAGTTTCTCTTTTAAATTCAAACTCGAGATAGTATACGTCTTAGAGAAGCAAGTTTTGGCAAAACACAACTGGAACCATCATGATTTCTCCTTAATGAACTAGATGCCAAAAACATATATCATGGAAGCAATCTCAGTTTTAAGACGCTAATATGTTGAGCCTTCCAAATTTCATACTTGTCAGAACTATTTATCTGCCGATTCAAATCAAAGTGGTCTCACATCCTTTCATCATTTCTCTAAACCACATTTATCATACATACCCAACAGTTTCAACCGACCAATTACCTAGGCATGCTCCAAGACATAGGGTAAGTCAACGGGTCAAATTTAATCCATTTTACACTTCAAACTCATATATGATGCATGGTAAATAGGAACAGCAGAAAATTACAAATATAAGATTCAACCATTATTTTTAGAATTTTCAATACAAGAATCAAACTAAAGCAACTAAGCGGCAGGCAGGAATGTGATAATTGCACCAGCCAGGTCCAAGTGTTATAACTATAACCTAAACTAATCCATCCAAAATTTGCATTAGTGGTTGCATAAGGTTATTTTATGAACTAAATGGATCTAAATTGTGCAGGAATGTTTCATCACAAGCAAAAAAAAGGTAATGAATCTAACCATTATATAACTCTTCTAGTATTAATACTTTCCATTTTAGGCTCTATATTGGTTCACTTAAGTTAGTAAAGTCATATTGGATCCAACCCTGATCATTCCATCATTTCTATCTTGTCCAAATAGATGCGAAAAGAAAGTGGGAGGACAATAACTACTATTATTGACTGAATTATTTTCAAAAAAATTCAGATTATGTTAGTTTTTATTCGGATTCACTTTTAGAAATCCTGGATTCAGATACATTGTAGTAGGCTTTTAATTTAATTTGGAAAACAGATCAAATGAGGATAATGAGTTGTTTTCACAAACTGAACTACGAATTTATTCTTTTAAAACTATCACCATGCAAATCACAGTAAAATGAAATAGATTTAAGTAATCATGTAGCTTTTAGTACCTAAAATGCAAATATATTAACATTTTAAAGACACTCTAAGACATTAGAAAAAAACTTTTTCATATTAATTCATTTTAATCATCCAACATATCTGTGAGCTCCATTTGATTTGACATCTTTCTCTTGTGTAATAAACAGTGGAAGGTAGATGTGTCATAGTTAATAGCAAAATAAGGTTCTATGTGACAATTCTTGATCATCTTAGTTTTCATATTGATTCTCTTATCTGTAGAATACATGTTCATTCCATATTATCATGGTTCATTGTCTTGTTTAAATTGGAAGGTAAAACTAACATTTACAAACAGACCAAGTGTCATTCTGAAACATATGGCTGATACAAATAGATATTCAATCCCTCCTGACTAAATTATTGTTTTAATTGATAGCATCTAACTGTAACAGTCAGTGAGTACGCTACTACTGAAAAATTGGTGATTGAAATGGCCGATGCAGGTCAAAATTCTGCACGATGATTCCACCATTTAGTTTAACTGACAACCTATTAACTTTTAGAACATCTTGGAACCAGGCACAAACTATTCATACAACTAATTTTGACTGAAAAAGAAAATAGATTCAAGATGACAGTTATTATTGGAAATTGCGTCGCACAGGAAACTTGCTGCAAGTGGCAGTATAATGAAATTCGGAATCGAGAGAGAACCTTAACATCAGGCTCTCTGAGATTAGCATGAAGCCAATCGGCAGAAACAACGGGCTCATTGTGTGCGGCCGAATGGATCGAAGATGCAACCGTCCTCAGCCCACTCGAAACACCTCTACAGAGAGGAGTCGGTCCGACAGCAGGGCGAACCAAGGAAGAAAACCTGGAAATTCCATTGGGAACTCTTCTCCGCTGCCAACAAACAACATTCGACAGCCCGAACTGTCAGATTGAAATAACAACATGAAACAAGAATCTTTCCATCATCGATCAGGAACGAGGAACGAATCCTTGCCACTAGATCAAAAGGCCAATCGGCCCGACGAACCCAAGGAAAACGAACGGAACGAAATAGAAATTACTGACCTTGGAGAAAGGCGTGAAGAGTTTTGCTGAATCGGCGGCGATGGAAGCGGAAGGTGAAGAGCAAATGGAGCGGAAAGCTGAGATCGATCTAGACAAGAGAGAGGAAGCCATGACGAAGAATCAAGGGTTTTAGGACCGTGAATCGAGCATTCAAATAGCTGCGTTGCGCTTCCTAAATCCTCTTTCTCTGGGTTTTTATTATCTTAGGAAGTTGGGAAGAATAGGCTTCCCCAACAAATTAAAAAAAAAAAAATTGATAGAATTATAAAAAGTAAATTTTTATTCTTATTTATTATTATTAGGATCGACAGGATAGATTAATGCTAGAAGGCAAATTTCCTTTTCAGCTCGGTAAATCCGGTCTATATTATGCAAGTCCAATTGAACTCAATTATAGCCGCGGGGCACAGCAACAATAAAAATAGAAAGAAATTATTTGACGACGAATTTATAAAAAATTTATGTCATCTGTAATTTTTAAAATTTGAATTCAATAATTTATTAGAATTTGAGATACGTCTTTTATAAATAGAAAGTTAGAGAAGATACAAGAGGCTTTTTCACTTTGAAATTTTTTTCTTTTTTCCCTTCTATTTTTTTAATGATGCGGATTTAATTTAAACATCTAAAGAAATCCTAAGAAAATATCATCAACAATCTTAAAATTTTCACCGCCAAATTTAAACGATGCACTGAATTTCTGTCTCATCAATTATTATCGTAGAATTTCAAATCAACTTGGATCGATATTATTTAGATCGACAATATACCAAACAGTACATATGAAGTTTAGAATTATTCAAACAACATCTCATACTTTCATATTTATCAAATAGCGCACTTAATTTCCTTTTTATCCCTCCCGCCAAACAAATTTGAACCACAGTGAAAATCCCGAACGTAATGCTGAGAAGTCAAATCTCGACACCACAGTTATGTTGCAATCTCAGCACCATCACTGTGGTGCTGGGAATTCAAATCCCAACACCATAGTAGTGGTGCTGGGATTGCACCACCACTGTGTTGTTGGAATTTGAATTTTCAACACCATAGTAGTGTTGGAATTTGTAATTTCAGTACCACAGTGGTGCAAATTTATTTGACGGGAGGGATAAAAAAGTAATTAAATATGTTATTTAGTAAATATGAAAGTATAGAGCGCTGTTTGAACAATTTTAAATTTTACGTGGGCCATTGGATAACGTATTTAGATTGTAAATCTATTAATTTTATTTACAAAATAGTTTAGATAATATTTGGGTACCTCAAATATTTCTAAAAATATCAAAACAGTGCCTTAAAAGAAAATTAATATCTCCTTTTATTTTTTACCTATAATATTTTAATTGTAATAATGATAAATATTTAATTTATATAAAATGAAAATTGAATTGGAGAAGAATCTATGGGTAAATTGTTACCTCTAAAGTCACAAATTCGAATTTTGAAAATAATTTCTTGTAACATCGAACTTTTACAAATTAAATCTAAAAATATTAATTGAGGGGAAGTATAACTCGTCGGTAAATAATTATAATTAATAAACAATTATAATCAAGACTCAATCAATGCTCAACTAATAGACCAAATATTCATGATAATTTAATGGTCAAGTTATTAAAAACTTATTTATATTGGGTCAAACTACAAGATCAATAAAATAAATAAAATTAAATATTTTATTAAATTAAATAATTTTTTAAAAATAAAATAAATGTTCGATTGTTTATAAATAATATCCATAAATAAAGTTTGTAAATTCTATTCAACAACCTAATATTTATGGTACCCATAAAACTTAACTAAGTTTAATCTAAAAAAATGTTAAATTTGAATAATCCGATTAACAACTTAAATTCATTTTAAATTCGACAAATTTAAATACGACAAGTGTTCAAAAAGCATTAAATTCGACAAATTTAAATCTTGATTGTCAATTAGATACATAGCAATCAACTTCTAATTATAACGGTGAAAAATTAATTCAGTAAAATATTAAATTAATCAATTTTTTTTACCCATTCAATTCTTTTATTTAATATTATAAAGAAATTTGATCTATTTCTTTGATATTATAAATAATTTTTTTAGTTCTTTTTATATAAATCCTAAATCCTATCGACTAAGATTTTTCATTACTACTCTATTAGTTTATAAACCAAATAAACTAATAAAGTAGTGGTTCAGACCCTTACCAGACGCTCAAACTCCAAAAATTCATAATTTTTATATTTATTCTGATGATCAATAAAAAAAAATTATATGACATCCAATCAAAAGCCCCTAGAATTAATACTCGAAACATAATGCGAATAAAAAAAATAATATACACATGTACCTATAAATAATAAAATATGAATTTTTTTTTACCCTTTATCTTATATCTTCTCCTGGTCGAGCAATTGGCAGTTGACAAAACTTATAGATGACAAGCAATAGCAGATGAAGCAAACAGTTCGAAGAAGAAACGATCACTTGGTAATTTGATTAAGTTACAGAACAATAAGAAAATTTTGTTGTCCCAAAGTGAAGAACACAGTCTTACAGCAGCAAAAGAAAAGGCGACAGACAACTATTCTGGCTTCTCCATTCCTCCGTAAAGGATCAACGATCCAATAAGACTAATGATAACGAAGAGCAAGATTGGTTGTTTTTGTACTCATTGAGGAGCTACTTGGATCTCTGTCTCATCTTTCTGCGTTTCCTCTTCAGCCTCCTCATACGCTTCTTCTTCCACTGCACAGAGAACAATTTATAAAACCATGTTTAAGGATGAGCATTCGAGTTACTAACAAAAAAAAAAAAAAGTCAAAATGACAATGGAAAAAGGAAAAAAGAATGCAAAACAAGGAAAAAACTAGTCTTCTAAAAAGAGGCCAGATTGGTTGGTTGGACCATAGTTAAAAATTTTGAGTCATGCTATTTGGCACAAGTAGATAATGATATAATAGTGAACAGAGTCTAATGATATAAGAGGTTCCATATAGCCAATCACAAATGGTGGAATAAGGCTTGTTGTTATTGTTGCTGGTTGACATTGATGAAATATAATGTTCTGCAGCTGACCATGAAATCTCATTGATACTTCCACAAGCTAGAATTGCACCGGAAGCTTACACGAGGCTTTCCCCTTGATACACCATCAGCAACAACAACAACACATTGTTCATGGACCAAAATCTGGGGACTAAACAAGATTTCAAACCTTCGGTTCAATTGGTTAAATTGGGGATTGGAAACCAATCAGACCCAGTTGAAATGACATAAACATCTCAACCCTCAACTGACAAACTACAATTTGGGGGTTGACGAATTCAAATATGCAACCCTTATGGAGCCTAGAGGATCATGAAATTATATGGTGTGCAATTCAGAAATAGAAGAGTAGTGCTCTACTCCAATAAACCGCCAAGCACCATCTTCAAGGAGAGTGCCAGTGATTTTTTTTCTGGCACTCAGAAAAGGGCAAGCGTTGATGGATTCAAGTATTCAATACCTACTAAGCTCAGGGAAACATGAAATAATACAGTGGGCATTTCAGAAATAGACAGGTATTGCTACTCTGATAAAATGATAAAATGAAGCACCATCCAAGTGATTTCTTAGTATTCACAAAAGTATTAATTTTGGCATATTCGAATATTGAATACTTGCAGGTCTAATAGAAACATAAAATACTACAGTATGCAATTCAGAAATAGAAGGGTATACTGCTTGATGAACTAACTGTCAAAAAGGAGCACCATTTTTTTTCCTTTTCGCTTAAACTACTTTGTTTTGCTTCCATTTTTCCTCCTATTATCATGCTCAAGAACCCAACAGCGAGTCACATTCCAATTCCGCCATTACACAATCAGGAATTAACAAGTAACAACAATTGCAATTATACAGAGAAGAAATTTGAAATAAACAACAAATACTATGATAAACAAATAGCTTTTAAAACGATTGGTCCAAAAACAATCCCGTTTACAGGTAACACAAAAAATCAAAATGTAATTCATACTTCACCATCTTTGTCAACTAAAAATCTTATATGTCATCACTAACCACAAATCGCAACTCCATATGAAACAAACAGGGGAAAATGCCTTTTGAACCTAATTCATATGCAAAAATGAAGCACCCAAAGCAATCTAGCGGAAAGTATGATGAATTGTGTTTAAAAGGAATAGCCCTAGAAAGATCCTGGTTATTGGTAACACAAATATGAAAAATTGGGTGGCCAACTGCAGATCTTAGATGTCATCACTAGCTGCAAATCGCATCTCCATATGAAAGAAAGGAAAAAAAAAACGCTTTTAAAAACCAATTCATATGCAAAAAAGATGCACGCAAAGGAATCTAATGGAAGGGACGAAGGGGAGATGAGTTCCGATATCAAAAGATGTCACCTTTGCCCTCATCGTTGCGTGAGATTCGACCGACGCCTACCGGATCACCTCGCACTACGAACGGCCGCTGCTGATCCGTGAAGAAGATAAGAACACGCACATTTATATAGCACACGGAGAACCCTAGTTTTGGTAATTCGGAAGTCCGACTTATGGGCCGGGCTTGTAACAATTTCACCCAACTTGGTTCGGATCAATGTTTTTTAACCGAGCCGACCTGACCGGTTCAATCGAAGGACTAGACCAATCTAGTCGAGTCATATTATCCAGATGTTCAATTTCCAATTAAAATTTGGCCATATATTTAGTCAATCTTTAATTTAAGAGATCACAATTAGGTCATCCATCGAAACTCCGTGCCAATTAAAATTTAGTCACTCCCGATCGCAATTAGATATATCAAAAATGTGGAATTGCTATATTATGGTCCCTCCGACTATCTTTATCGATGGAGGAGATAAATCAAAATCTAGATAGTAAGTGTAAAGGAGGGAGTCGATTGATAGTCCAGAGTCATGATCTCCTCTGAAATTGATCTCTGCCCACTTAATTACCCCTTTGCATTTATTAAGTTAACTCTAGAAATTATAATTAGACATATCAATTTACTATGATCGGTTGCCTCTAGAGGTTATTAAATTATCGCTTAGACTCAATTAATTGATCGAATCGATTAAAATTGAAAATTTGATTTGAAAATTTATTTTTTTATAAAAAAATATCAATTATTTCAATTTGTTTGTGTTGGTGCAGTAGGCACCTAAGTCGAACCTGAGTTTTGATTATAGCAAACGATACAAAGTTAAGCTCATGTCGTTATCTCACGAGCTGAATCGAGTGTGCAGAAAATTGCTATAGGTGGAGCTGAAGGCTAGCGACACCCGGAGGAAGTCGTGGTGGTCGGGTGACACTCGAGTGACTTCGAAGGGAGCCGAAGGAATCGAGTGAAAGGCCGGAAGCAAAAGCAACAAAGTAAGTATCGAGGTAAGCTCGTGTGTGCGAGCGTAAGTAAGGTCATATCCTCTTTACGGGGATGATCTTAAGCGTAGATCCGACCAAAGACATCTTATAGGTGGTCTAGGTCGAGATCGGACGATCAGAGGTCGTCGAAATAATATTTTTGTTAAGCTAACTTTGCCTTGCAGCTAGCATCAGTCGACTGCCAGCTTGGAGGACTCGACTGCCATCCAACAGTCGACTGTCGGAGGTTAGCATTCGACTGATGCTACCATCAGTCGACTGATGATGGCCATCAATCGACTGATGGTCAAGGATCAGCCTCGAGGAGTCAAGCCTTATCATCATTTTTCAAGGAGCCATGTGCCCAATTCCTATTGGTTGATTGGTTGAAGTTCCTCTCGAAAAGGGGCTCAAAGGCTATAAAAGGAGAGTCAATCCTAGGGTTTCTTCATCAATTCTAAGCTTCTAAAAGCCTCCGTCAAGCTACAATCTTCCAACAACGAAGTGCTTCTTCTTCGATGTCTAGATTTATTTGTTTTCATTTTATTACGTCGGTTAAAGTTTTTATTTCAGTTTAGTACTTTCATTTCTCGGAGCTTTTATCGTAACGAGGAGAGGGGGAGTGTCCCTCTACCTCAAGCTTTGTACTTCACTTGTATCGATTAAACTCCTACCTCTAACGGGGAGGAGTTCTTTAGTGTTTTTGCCCTCCGTACGTGGTCAAGGACCGCTAGGGCCTTGGAGTAGTAGTCGAAGGCTACGAACCAAGTAAAATTCTCTTGTCTCTTTTTACTTTACATTTACATTTCCGATGCATATAAGTGTTTTTGAATCGTCTACCAAAAGAAAAGAAAAACAAAGGTTTATCGCTATTCACCCCCCCTCTAGCGATCCGCTTCAATCCAATAATTGGTATCAGAGCCAAGGGCGCTTAGATTTGGTGAAACCACCAATCTAGCATTTTTTACAGATTTGTTTTTTCATTCGTTTAATTTTTTCTCCCGCACTACTAATCCAAGACGAAGTCTTGGTACTCTTCGTTTGGTTTTGTTTTGCAAGTATTCGCTTTTGGAGTAGTCGACGGTAAAACAGGCATAACTTTTCGTACAAGTTGACCCACGAAACGGGCTACCTACCAAAACGAATCTCTCAGAGAGATCTACACTTCTTATCAAGGCAAACCCTCATAACAAGTTGTCTTCATCACCAAAAACCATAGTTTAGTACCATTTCTGGGA
The DNA here is from genome assembly GCA_025175895.1 of Wurfbainia villosa. Lineage (NCBI taxonomy): Eukaryota > Viridiplantae > Streptophyta > Magnoliopsida > Zingiberales > Zingiberaceae > Wurfbainia > Wurfbainia villosa. Next base: position 9,640,517 of record CM046001.1, on the reverse strand, counting down.
CATTGAAGGTTGTAAGTGCTCATCTTTTATTTTAGTTGGTTATTTCTCATTTATTCCTTTTGTTTCTTTTCATTTCCTACATTACTAATCCAAGGAGAAGTCTTGGAACCTTTTTCGTGTTTTTTTTGGTATTTTTTTGTGCAAGGTTTCCCTTCCAAATGGTCTATCTCGAGGGTTTTAGCACCGTTCGACCTCCGTTTTACAACGGAGATGATTTCCGTTACTGGAAAGGTCGGATGGAGTGCTTTCTTAAAACCCAAATCGAGATGTGGATCATAATCCAAACGGGATTCACACTTCCGACTAACGAAGTGGGTGAATCCTTGGATTATGACCAATGGACCATTGTGACAAAACGACAAGTCGAAGCCGACGCCAAGGCAACTCAAATCCTTCAATGCGGCTTGTCTAAGGAGGAATTAAATCGCGTCGGCCCCTTCATAAGCGCAAAGGACCTTTGGACAAAGCTAGTGGAGCTACACGAAGGGACCGATGAAGCCAAGGTATGTAAGCGTGATCTTTTATTTAATAAACTATATAATCTAATAATGCAAGAACACGAGTCCGCGACGCAACTTCACGCTCGCGTCCAAGACATAGTCAACAATCTACACGTGATCAGGCAAAAGGTCGAAAACCGCGACCTTATAAGGTATGTCCTAAACTCCTTTCCGAGGACTACCTTGTGGGCATCCATGGTCGATGCCTACAAGATCTCCAAGGATCTTTCGAAACTTAGGTTAGATGAACTATTTTCTGATTTTGAACTTCATGAGCAGTCTAACTCGGAACCCGAGAAGGGTATAACACTTTTTGCAGGTTCAAGGAAGAAACTCGCAAACAAGCCACCCCCGAAGGAAGAAGAGGATGAGTCCGATTTGGAGGTCGACTCGGAAATGGAGGTCGAACTAGTCAACCTAGTTCGGAGGATAGTCAAGGGACGAAAACGAACCGTCACTCGACCCAACGAAGGTAAGCCTAAAAGTTCAAATATTAGATGTTACAAATGCAACAGGTTTGGACACATTAAGTTCGAATGCCCAAAGCTCAAAAGCAAAGCACCAAAATACAAAAAGACACTCAACGCTACATGGGAAGAAGCGTCCGAGGAAGAAGACGATGATCGAGTCCTCATGGCTAAACCGGTGGAATCGGAGACGGAGTCGAAACCGAAACCTGAATCAGAAATCGAAGACGAGTCGGACTGCGAAGCACTATTCAAGACAAGCCACGGATACGCATCCGGTTCAAAAGATACACTCAAGGTAAGTCGGTCTCTCATTAGTACACTTTATAGTGCGATTAAGTTTTTAACTAGAAAGTTAGCTAAGTCCGAGTCCAAGGTCGAGACCTTGATTGAGGAAGTTAAACTCCTCAAACACGAGGTCTCCCTAACCTCTTCGACTAGTCGAGTTCGAGAGGAGGACTCAACTCGGGTTGAAAAGCTCGAAGTTGAGAACTCACTCTTGAAGAGTCAAGTCGAAGATCTTAGGAATACGTTGGAAAGGTTTACTTTGGGATCCAAAGGACTTGACCTCCTACTTGGATCGCAAAGGGCCGTGTACAACAAGGCAGAACTAGGGTTTAGCTCAAATACGACCAACAAGTCGTATATGTCAATTGTAAGTCGACATAAAAAACATATCCAAGCATGGGTCCCTAAGACCACCTTAATTTCAAATTTAGGATCGAACCAGTACTGGGTTCCCAAGGACCAAATCCACTATGTGGAGAGACCGAATCGATTCAACAGTCCAGGGGGAGCTAGTACGAAACTTGTTTGTGTTTTAACCTAGAAATTGCATGCTTAAGTTTTTATTTAGTTTGATTTTCCTTTTTAGAATGGTTAGATAGGACTATAACTCGTCAATACTTGATAACATAGTACCAGGACACGGCGAGATAATAGTACGCTAGGAAAGCGGAGTCTTGTGTATTCAGGCTAGATAAGGCGTATCTAGTTCGGTGCACTTGACCGAGTGGAACTAGCTGAAGCTACCTCGCCGTATCCTAGACTAGTTAGACCAGGAAGTGGTCTTAGGTGAGTCAAGTCTCTATTTTCTTGAAAATGGCTTTGTCTAAGGAAGTGGTCGTTGTTCCGATCAAAGAAGGCCTCTGTGCCTCGCCATGACCTGGAAGTCATGATCTTGAAAAGGTGACTTGATGAGCCTAAGGTCAAATCCGAATCTAACGTAAGGTTGACAAGTGTTTAAGTCATTAAATTTAAATCAAGTAAAATTGAAAGTTATCTCACAAGAACATATAGGGTTAACGTGTTTGATCATGTAGACATGGGTGAGATGATTTAGGTTAATAATTTTCAACCAATCTTTAATAAATCCAATATCCGATCCAACTACCTTGCATGTAGGATCAATGGATGTTGGACAGTGGTTGCTCTAGACACATGACCGGGGATCAACTCAAGTTTTCGAAGCTTCGATTCAAACGACAAGGATCGGTAGCCTTCGGAAATAACGGCAAGCTCAAAATCATCGGATCAGGTGATATTGAGCTTAACTCAAATTTTGTTATTCAAAATGTTTTATTAGTAGAAAATTTTCAATATAATTTACTTAGTGTAAGCCAATTGTGTGATAATAACTATAAGGTCGTATTTCTAGAAAATGAATGCGTAATTAATACAAATGAAACTTCTAAAACAATTCTTAAGGGAACTAGAAATAACAATATTTACACCATTAACTTAACTAACTCCTCAACTAAGTGTCTTATGACACGGCAAGAGGAATCATGGTTATGGCACCGACGACTCGGTCACTTACACCCAAGACTCATCCACAAGATGAGTCATAGTGACTTAGTCAGAGGTTTGCCTAACCTCAATAACTTGAACAATAAAATATGTAATGCGTGTCAACAAGGTAAACAATCTAGGACACAACATCAACTAACTAATCAAGAACGAACCAAAAGTGTGCTTGAGCTCCTACACATGGATCTATTTGATTCACACGGAGCTAAGTCACTTAATGGAAGTAAATTCTGCTTAGTCATAATTGATGACTATTCTAGATTTACTTGGGTTAGGTTCATCAAACACAAAAGTGATACCCTAGATCAATTAATCAACCTATTTAAATTAATAGAAAATCAACAAAGTATTAAAATCAAAAGACTTAGGACTGATCATGGTGGTGAATTCGAGAACCATAGGTTTACAGAATTATGTAACCTAAATGGATACCACCATGAGTTCTCTTGCCCTAGAACTCTACAACAAAATGGCCTAGTAGAACGCAAAAATAGAACCCTACAAGAAGCCGCTAAAACAATGTTAAATGAGTATAACCTACCCGATAGGTTTTGGGCGGAAGCCGTGAGTACGGCGTGCTATGTCCAAAATAGGATCCTTATTGTAAAGAGACACCTTAAGACCTCATACAAGATTTATCACGATAAAATACCTAACATCAAGTACATTAGGGTATTTGGGTGTAAGGTACATATCCTAAACACTAAGGATTACCTAGGGAAATTTACATCCAAAACCACAACCGGAATCTTTCTAGGATACTCGACTACAAGTAGAGCTTATGGAGTATATAACCATGACACCCTTAGAGTCGAAGAGACTATCAATGTAGTATTTGATGAAGGACACGAACCTACAAAACCCCCGACAACCCCAATTAGCGAGCCTATTCATACTAGACCTAACTCTGATCCGGAGATCAAGTCTAGTGTTAATCCTAATCTAAGTCAACCAAGTCACTCTAATGACCAAGTGATAGATGACTCCAACCAAACTAGAACTCAAACGAGTCATCCTATTGATCAAGTTGTAGACTCAAACCCAAATCCAACTAGGACTCAAACAAATCATCCTATCGACCAAGTGATAGGTGATCCAAGTCTAGGAGTTCGAACTAGAGTCTCATACAGAAACCTTAGTCAAATCTCCTTGATTTCTAAAATTGAACCCAAGACTATTGACCAAGCTCTTCTTGATCCCGATTGGATTATTGCAATGCAAGAAGAGTTGGCTCAATTCACTAGGAATGAAGTATGGGAATTAGTACCACCACCTAAAGATAAAACAATCATTGGAACAAGGTGGGTGTTTAGAAATAAACTTGATGATAAAGGTGAAGTGGTTAGAAATAAAGCTAGACTAGTCGCTAAAGGGTTTAGTCAAGTTGAAGGTTTAGATTACGACGAGACCTATGCCCCAGTAGCTAGATTAGAGTCCATTCGAATGCTATTAGCGTATGCAGCACATCGAGGATTTAAGTTGTTTCAAATGGATGTGAAATCTGCGTTCTTAAATGGATACATTAAAGAAGAAGTTTATGTTAGTTAACCCCGATTTCGAAAGTTTAGACAAACCCGACCATGTCCTTAGGTTAAAGAAAGATCTCTATGGACTTAAACAAGCTCCTCGAGCTTGGTACGAGAGACTTTCGATTTATCTTAAGTCCAAAGGTTTTAACCAAGGTGTAGTTGACCCAACTCTTTTCGTAAAAACTTTAGGTAAAGACATATTCATAGCCCAAATCTACGTAGATGATATTATTTTCGGAACCACCAACTCAATCCTACTAAATAAGTTCATTTCACTTATGGAAAGTGAGTTTGAAATGAATTTAGTAGGCGAGTTAAGCTTCTTTTTAGGTCTACAAATTAAATAAACTAAAGATGGAATATACCTACATCAACACAAATATACTAGGGAATTAATTAAACGCTTTGGAATGCAAGACGCTAAAATTATTAATACCCCAATGACAACTAATGTGAATATAGAAGAAGATGTAATCGGAAATTCAATTGATTTAAAATACTATAGGAGTGTAATAGGGAGTCTCCTTTACTTAACTGCAAGCCGACCCGATATCTTATTTGCAGTAAGTATGTGTGCAAGGTTCCAAACCTATACCAAGGAGTCTCGCCTAACTCTAGTCAAGCGTATCCTTAGATATCTAAAGGGTACACTTAATGTCGGTATTTGGTACCCTAGATCTACCGAGTTCGAACTAATCGGCTACTCCGATTCGGACTATGCCGGTAGTAAACTTGATAGAAAGAGTACGAGTGGTTGTTGTCAACTTCTCGGCTCGAGTCTAGTGAGTTGGTGCAATAGGAAGCAACACCGTATTGTCTTATCTACCACCGAAGCCGAATACATCGCGATGGGTGAGTGTGTCACTCAACTTCTTTGGATGAAGCACACTCTCCGCGATTTTAAGTTAGACTTTACGAACACAAAACTCCACGTAGATAACATTAGTTCAATTAACCTTACTAAGAATCCGATATGTCACTCTAGGACCAAACATATAGAGGTCAAACACCATTTCATTCGAGAACATGTGGCCAACGGAGTCATACAACTCGAATACGTCGAATCGAAATCTAACTTGGCAGACCTATTTACTAAACCCCTACCCGAAGCCGAATTTAGTCTATTAAGATGAAAATTGGCCATGTGCGTAGTAGAATAGGACTTTGCAAATTATATTACTACTATTTCTTACTTTTCATTTTTCATGGAACTAGTATAGGACTTACCTTAGATATCATGCACCTATAAATTTAAGGAGTCAATATATCTCACAACACATAGGACTAATGTGTTTGTGTACTTAGCAACGTAGATGGGCGTGAGATGTTAGAACCTTATTCCTGGTTCCAGATGTAGAGCTAGTGCATTGCTATGAACTACGGAGTATAATCATACATAATAACCAACTCTGACCAGGACTGGTTGATCTTTCATATCAATCAAGCCAAATATGAGTTGGACATTTTATAGATGAATTTATTTTCAGTATATTATTTTCAAAATAATATGGAACATGCTTGGACTTTAAAATTTAATATTTTTTTTATTATTCCACACACCCTCACTCTTTTCGATATATGGCAAAAGGGGGAGAAAGAGGCCAAAGTTAAGGGATCATTTTTTTTCATATGGCCAAAGGTTAAGTAAATGTTTACTTAACTTTAAGTTAACTTGTTGGTTAACAAAATGATTACTGGTTAAGTAAATGTTTACTTAACTTTAAGTTAACTTGTTTGTTAACAAAAGTAAATGTTTACTGGGTAAGTAAATGTTTACTTAACTTTAAGTTAACTTGTTTTTTAACAAAACTAATTTACTTAACTTTAAGTTAACTTGTTAACAAAACGGAAGTAAAGGCCAAGGTTAAGAAATCAATTTTTTTGATTTCTTAACTTAAAACTTATTTTAAACACTATGGCCAATATTAAATAATTTTGGTTACTTATTTCTTTTAGTAGCAAACATCAAGGGGGAGAGTTAAAACTCTTTCTCAAGTACTCACCCTCGGTCAAGGGGGAGGATTTCTCAAGGGGGAGCACTTGGAAAAAAGTTTTTATATACTCCTGCTCATTCATGCATATCTCTTACTCATTTTGCTTAATGCACTTAATTTATTTTTCTTAACTTTGTATGTGGGTTTGCCATAAATCAAAAATGGAGAGATTGTTGGTGCAGTAGGCACCTAAGTCGAACCTGAGTTTTGATTATAGCAAACGATACAAAGTTAAACTCATGTTATTATTTCACGAGCTGAATCGAGTGTGCAAAAAATTACTATAGCTGGAGCTGAAGGCTAGCGACACCCGGAGGAAGCCGTGGTGGTCGGGCGACACTCGAGTGACTTCGCAGGGAGCCGAAGGAATCGAGTGGAAGGCCAGAAGCAAAAGCAACACAGTAAGTATCGAGGTAAGCTCGTGTGTGCGAGCGTAAGTAAGGTCGTATCTTACGGGGATGATCTTAAGCGTAGATCCGACCAAAGACATTCTATAGGTGGTCTAGGTCGAGATTGGACGGTCGGAGGTCGTCGAAATAATATTTTTGTTAAGCTAAGCATCACCGATCATCACACTGAGGACTCATCGCCATCCAACAATGATCACGGAGGTTAGCATTCGACTGATGCTACCATCAGTCGACTGATGATGGCCATCAGTCGACTGATGGTCAAGGATCAGCCTCGAGGAGTCAAGCCTTATCACCATTTTTCAAGGAGCCATGTGCCCAATTCCTATTGGTTGAAGTTCCTCTCGAAAAGGGGCTCAAAGGCTATAAAAGGAGGGTCAATCCTGGGGTTTCTTCATCAATTCTAAGCTTCTAAAAGCCTCTGCCAAGCTACAACCTTCCGACAACGAAGTGCTTCTTCTCCGACGTCTAGGTTTATTTGTTTTCATTTTATTACGTCGGTTAAAGTTTTTATTTCAGTTTAGTACTTTCATTTCTCGGAGCTTTTATCGTAACGAGGAGAGGGGGAGTATCCCTCTACCTCAAGCTTTGTGCTTCACTTGTATCGATTAAACTCCTACCTCTAACGGGGAGGAGTTCTTTAGTGTTTTTGCCCTCCGTACGTGGTCAAGGACCGTTAGGGCCTTGGAGTAGTAGCCGAAGGCTACGAACCAAGTAAAATTCTCTTGTCTCTTTTTACTTTACATTTACATTTCCGCTGCGTATAAGTGTTTTTGAATCGTCTACCGAAAGAAAAGAAAAACAAAGGTTTATCGCTATTCACCTCCCCTCTAGCAATCCGCTTCGATCCAACAGTTTGATTCAATTCCAATTTTAAAATTTAAAAACTAATTAAATATTATGTAGTTTACTATTCAATTTTACTGTTTAATTAAACTAAGTAAATCGATTATTTTCCGATTTTAAAATCTAAAAAACTAATTAAATGGAATAAACATAACTGAAAAATCAAATTCAATATTACTATTTAATTAAATCGATTATTTCAATTAGAGACTAATTAAATGAATAAACAGAGCTGAAAAAATCAAATAAAAAAACAATCGACCAATCAACTGATAAAAAGTTTTAATAAAATTTAATTTTTGACTGAATTAATTAAAATTTGATCGGTTCAATTTTTATGAAAAATTTTAATCAATTAAATTTATAAAAAAAATCAATTTAATCAGTTTCTTCCATTCTATTATTAATTGCTATGGAGGCTTTGGAAACTGAAGCTGAAACTTTTCTCCAACCTTATGCTACACTATATTACACATATGCTTCCTCCAGAAATATCCAAACATTTGCAGCAAGAAATGGTAGCAACATGAAACAAACTAACAAAGAACATCATGTTTAAGAGTTAAAAAAATACACCACTGTAAAAAGGACAGTCATTAGAAAATTTGAAAAGATATACTTCACTGTTCAAAAAAAAAAAAAAAAAGACAAATAAAATGTTTTCACTACTCTAGATACACAACAGATGTACTAAAGGTAGTTTCAATGAATTAAACACAACATTTCAGGAATCAGACCTAATGCTTCCAATTGTCAGTAAAATAACCGAAGAGATGAGAAGGAGATGATGAGCTCCAGAACATGGCGTTTATGGCTGTACCAATAATGTGTCAGTGCAAAAGTAAAACTGAAATTGTTTGGGAATGTGGTGGATGTACTATGCACCGATCCAATAGTCTTATGGAGATATTGTTGTTCTATCGCAGTGAAACTGGCACAAAAAGATTCATTGCAGAGGTTTAAAGGACTGGCTGGAAAGGTCAGGGCAATCGACATGGATCATATTCAGAAACTTGAATTTTGTGGTGATGTAACTTTCTTCCTCCTTGAAACTATTTTGATGAGGGGTTTCACTTCGGAGCTTCGCACTGATACTAATTCCATGCCGACAACCTTTTCCAAAACATCTAAGTTCTGCAGCAGCTCGAATCGAGAGAGAATACAGATGGTGATGTCAATTATGAGATATATGGACTTTCATATGCGTATATAACCTCCCCCCTGCAGTCCGCTGCGTGTAAATGTCCTGCTCAAGAAGGACTTTCTATTCATTGACCAACTCCTCCTCATGGCATGCCGCCTTCGCCAAGAACTTATCCGTGCATAAAGCAAAGGAAATGAAACAATGATTAGAATCAGAAAAACAATCAATCCACAGAGGATCATGACGTTGCGAAATCCATCTTCCAGCCCCGGATCTTTCTGGGCCGTCCATGGCACACCACCAACATTCATTCCAAATACTGTAAAATGAACCAAATGCATCATATTAGCATGGTTGTACTAGAACTGTTGAGGAATTTCAGACGAGAAGATAATCAATAGTAGAACGAGAAAACTTACTTCCTGTCACAATAGATAATGGAAGAAAGATCATAGAAAGGAAAGAAAGATAATAAAGCTTTCGATTAATTTGTTCTGACTGCCAGCTATCGAGACCAGCTTGAATTGCTGTCACCCGATTTGCGATGAATCCTAAATTCTCTTTTAGCCTCCTAAGACGACCTATTAGTTCTTCAAGAGCCACAATATCCTCATTTGCAAACCAAGTTTTGGTTGAACATTTCTCCTTCACACGCGGGAATACTTGCTCACCGTGAGACACAACCTGGATTTTAACACAAACGAGAATAGCACTCTATCATCCACTTGGTTAGCTAAGCAAGTAGGGAAAGATGTCAACAATATTGAATAGCAATCTAGGATAAATAAAGATAATGACAAACATACTTGAAGTAGGCGCTGTAAATTCAAATGCATCTTGGGAAATCTTCGATCGTCTAGCATTTGCTTCTTCAATGTGGAGCCACCTGCACTAAAAGTGATTATTCAGAAATCTAAAGGAAATTATCCTGCGTGTAGCAAGATATACAAAGTTCCTATACAAGCATCTAAGTAAAAGGACTTGTAGACACAATTGTAGTTAAGAAAGTTTTTTAATGTTGTTAATTTACTGGGTACAGTGCTTGCAACTCCAAAATTCCAAGCATTATAAAAAAAATGGATAAATTGAATACGTTGATACTTGAAACCAAGAATCAGAGCATTGGTTAAAGGTTGCAAAAGGCACTAGTAAATAATCCAATAATGACATTATGTGGGGAATTCCCGAGGCGACTGCAATCAGTTTGCCGTAGTCTGTATTCATACATGATATTAGCATTTTTGGAGAACTAAATAGGGCATTTTCATACTCAGCAGGGAAACACAACTCCCACCTCATCTCTATATGCTCTCAGATCTCAATTCCATCTCACAGCACTATCAAGAAGCTTATTGCATTACTTTCTCCAGCCTTCTGAATTTCTTAAATTTTGTGTTGCGAGAAAGTTACTAGGAGTCCACTCAACCAATTGAAACAACACATACCTAAAAACTTAGGCATCGTCTTCCCTACTAGCTCTGAATTTTACCATATATGATATTGTCAAAGTCTTGGTATATCTAGATTTAACTCTTTATATTATACATACATACATATATATTCTTATATACATTCATGCATATATGTATAGATAGGTATTTCAAACTCATCTCTTAACTATTCCCCCACTTCTTCTCATATTGTTGAAAACACATTTCAATATTTAACTTTGTAGCAAACCTTTTTTAGTTCTAAAGTTTCTCTCCAATCCAGGCTTTGAGTATATTCTTTTTGTATTCTAATCAATCCCTCTCTTTTTACCCTCTCACGTCACAAACAATAGAAATCTTTCTCTCTCTCTTTCCTCCAAGTTTTTCCCTACCACCTTTCTAACCCTAGCTATTTCCCTTCCCCAGCAAAGAATTGAGTCTTAGAGTAGATGCTTGTAGTAAAATAACAATCATGGAAAAATCATTTGTTACGCTACTAATAGATCTATCACTAGTAACTAAGATTATCCTACGAGTATGCCAAGCTAATCTTCTAAAAAAGGAGAAGCAATTACCCTTATCCAGTTCTAGTTCCACTGAATCCAATTCCATCTCAAGCTTTGTCACGATATCTTGGACATGGTCGACATGTGTATCAATAATGTGCACAACAAGGTTAGAGACTCTATGCGGGACAGGATTATCTGCCTCTTCCGAGTGGTTCATTGTCAACAAAAATTCGAGAACATGTTCCTGGATGACAATGCCGCTACGCCCCTCCTCTTCCCTTGCCAAACTCGGGCCTCCAATGCTCGGGATCTCTGACAGAAGAGACTGCCCGGTGGGCGAAAAGCCCAATCTTGGCACCCGTCCAAGGCTCACCGTTATGACAGAGTTCTCTGTCACCCGGGCAGCCAGCCTCATGGTGAAGCTACTCGTCGCCGGACCCGGAGAATTCACCCTGAAGACGAGGGCGCCGTCGACATGGCCACAGAAGGGGCCATTGCTAATGAGGGTTAGGATGTCTTGGAGCTTCAACGGGGGGCATAGCACATCGATAAGATATTGAGCAGAGACAGCCAACTTCTGGTTCCCCTTTGGGAGCTCCAACTGATACCAACAGAACTCTCTCCCATGACCTTCCTTCAAATCCCATTCCTTGTTGAAGTAGTTTCCCAATCCGTCAAAGAGATACGCTTTTTGCCGCACCGCGCCGGGGAAATGGGTTCGGGAATGCCGAGGCTCTCTCACGAGCGAATCCACTGAGGCTTCCGTCTCCACCTCTCCCTCTGCCACCGCACCGTCGGCGACGAGCACCATCGCGGGAACACCAGCAGCTAAAGAACCATAAGGATCCAATCTTTGGGGGAGAAAACCAGCGAAGAACCAAACTAATTCAACAAAAAAAAGAGAAATCTTGGAACAATAATCCAGAAAAGATTGAACCTTTAGATGGAAAACACAAATGAAAAAGACCTGATTTTAGACTAGGCGGGTGGAAGAATCGTTCGTGGGAGCGGCAGCGTTGCACAGCTGAGACAGATTCAGAAGTGCAGAAATGGCGAGGAGGAGAAGGTCGTGGAGACGGAAGGAGTCACGGAGAGCGGGATGGCGAGACAAAGCCACAGAGGTACGAAAGGTCGTCGTAATCGGCACCTTCCTCGATGCTTCCTGCTTTCCTAAGATAACGACTAAAATAGGGGATAACAAATGCATTTATCATTTAAATAATCCCTCATTTGAATTTTTCTTTTCTTTTTTTTTTTTTTCCTACAACAAAATTTATCCGATCAAAATGGAAGAACAACTAATTTCCTTTTCAGAAAATCCCTCCTGTGCCACGTCATACTTGGAAATCCAGTAAGAGCCCCCTGCAATTGGCTCATTAATAACACCTCACGTTCAAATGAGCGTGAGTGGCTCACTCCGCATGTAATTTTTTTTATTTTTTTAATTATAAATATTAAAAAATTTAAAATTTCAAAATTTTGAATAAAATTTTAAAAATAGCAAAATTATTTTAAAAAAATAAGATTATTATTAAAAATAATAATAATAATTTTAAAAATATTTTTAAATTTATTTATTTAATATGATATAATTTTAAGATAATTGAATGGAATATGTGACCCGTAAATAATGATTATTAATGTTAAAAAGAATGTAGATGAAAGAGATATTTTGTTATAATGAGTATGTGACAGTGAACCTCATACTTTTTTATGAGGTGGAGAATATTATAATGGATAAGGGTTGTGGATGCTATAATTAATATCATATTTTCTTATATTTTAATCCTCCGTTAAAAGTACATATTACAATATTTTTTTAAAAAAAATAATAATCCATAATTACACTTGTTAAAGTTTTAGCAGCTCAATTAATCACATCGATGTAAATCTAATAAGAGCATCCACAACGCTCACCTATTATAATATCCTCCACCTCATCAAAAAGTATAGGGTCCACTGTCACATAATCATTATAACAACATATCTTTTTCACCCATATCTCTTTTAACATTAATATTCATTATTTCTAACGGTTAATTTGTAATGACTAATATGTGTACATATTAATAGATATTTATAGATGGAATTTCGAATTAACCGTTAAAAAATTAAACATTTTATTTTATTTATAATTTTTTAATAAATATAATTTAAAAATAAAAAAAAAGTACAAATGGGGTGGACCAGCTGAGCTAGCCCACCCCATGAACGCGTTCAAGTGGAGGAGTGTTATAACACCCCTCCACAGTACATATTAACGAAAAGGAATATTATAACACCCCTATTAACTATTAACAGGGTGTTCGGTGTTGCAGGTGCCCTAACTTTTAATGCAGCAAAATGATAATGAATAAGAATGCAATTTTCATCGTGAGAAATTTTTGCCGATTTTTATCTTAGAAAAATAAAATAAAAAGTTTACTAACTCATGTGAAAAATATTTAGAATCCTACTCATTTTTTATAATTTAAGGAATCTGGCCTATCTTTTTATAAAAAAAATCTTAATTTTTTCTAATAAAAACCTAATTGACTTTTTTTTTAAAAAAATAAATACTTTAAAAAAAAAAGTTTTAACTAATTATAAAATTAATAACTTATCTAATTTTTAATTGTGGCATTCTTCTCAATATAAGAAAATTATATCGATGAATTGATGTAAGATGGTGTCGTCTCTTTAGCTGGATTAAATAATTGTTACTTTATTCCTCTCAAAGTTTAAGGGAGAGACTTCTAATTTGATCTTTTAATAAGTATATAGAATAATTTTTTTGATTATTTAAATTAATAAGATGAAAATATTATGTCACTGATAAAAGAGTAGAAGTCAAGACCATCTATATATATTTCGTAGATAATTCAATGAAGAACAATTTAAATATTTCCTAATATGGTAGTAAAATTTCAATTGAAAATTGAATTTAATGTTTAAATAAGTAGATAAATTAATAGTATATATGCATTAGCATTATTTTTTTTTCATAATTTGAAAAGACTAAATGAGGGGTTGTGAAGTTTTTTTAGAAAAGGACATGCTTGGAGTGAATGCGGACAAACTATATTATATTCCTTAAATATACCATGTGTAAGATCTTGAATTTTATTAGCTTTATTACTCAATATCAATTTGAATCTTTTTAATTCTTTTAGTAAAACTCTCAATTGACTCATAAAAAAGAGAAATGATCGGGTCAATAGATTAATGAGCTTTCAAATTATACACTATTTTGAATATATTATGATTGATAGATTGATTTATTGAGTTATTGTGGGTGAAGTCAATAAATGATAGACTAGACAATTGAGATATTGGGATCAAATTCTTGGCATAATTGGTCATATGCATACTTAGAGGTTTATAAGATAATTTTGTCCAAGTTATGTTGTTAAATTTTGAATGGTATGATTTGACATCTCGAGTTTTTAATGGTATCATATTCTTTTTTCTTTTTGAATATGCATTATGTGAAAAAAAAATGATGGGGTTGAGTTATTTTAAGCAAGTTAGGTTTGGTCTCAGATTTGTTAGATTTAGTTGGATACATTTTGATTGTCTTATCAATATATTTGAAAGAGTAGCTATTTTCTCATCTATCATGAATGACAAAATGATCATAAAATCAAGGATGATATAAATCATATTTACAGGATAATGTCATATTATATATTATCTTTATATGAGTTTATTTTAGCCTTTGGGCTATGGTGTAGTAGTAATGTGTCCACATAGATTCCCAGGAACTCTTAGGTCGATCCTTAAGTGAGGCATATTTTTAGACTTTTTTTTCAAATGGGAGTCGGTCCCTTGGAATGCTAAGATAGTCTATCATCCCCTTTAATATTGAATATTGAGATTTTCAATTTTTTTGATAGCTTGTATATTTTTTGTTCTTTTTTCTTGATGCTCAAGTTGGTCTATAAGTAGTCATCGCCGTTGACGGTGACGACGACGACGGTGGCGAAGACAACGATGATAGCGACGAAGACGACGACGAAGACCACAATGGCCAAGACAGATAGAGTGTGAAAGAGGGAGGAGAAATCGAGAGATTTCATTGCCGATGGGAATGAATTTTAAGTTCATCCATTTCTTTAGATTTTGTCCATTCCTAACTAATTAAAAATGATTCCAAAATTATTATTCCTAAACTCATTAATCAAATATTTTATATTTATATTATTTCATTTCCTCGTTCTCAAACCCCTAAACTAAACACTACCTCAATCTCTTCAGTTTTTCGACAAGCCTCTTTAATCGAGTTAGGGGTAAATAATTTTATTTGTTTTTTGAATTTCAAGTTTCAATTCATCACTAAAATAGATCAAAATTTGACTAAAGTCTAATTTAGGATTATAACACAGTAGTAAGTTTTCAAATTTACTTAGATATATATATACATTTATATGCATTTTTTATTATTCTAGATTGATCTACAAAGTGTATTTTTATTTTTTAAAGTAAGGTGCAACATATTTTCTAATTAGAGTTTGTTTTATCTTTATCTAATGTATAATTGATTTTTCTCTATTTGTTATGTATTGATCTTGCACACTATGTAAGTATTTCTTTATTGAACCTATAGGTTTGAATTTTGCATATCGTATTTGTTTAATTTCGATCATATTGTATTAGTCGAAGTAATTCTCAACGTTGACAATCCAATCGAAAAATGTATTTGAATGTAACTAACCATCGAAATCAAGGATATCTATACTAAGTGAGTAGTATCTTTCTTTTTTGTATAGCTTCAAATTTAGGTCTAAGTCTAAACATATGATGAGATTAAGCATTCTAAAAGTGGTATATTTTGTCAATAACGGATTGATTGTTTTAACGTAAATGATATATACATAATGATTGAGTTATGTATGATATGTGATTTGCAGACTCATGACTCATATTAGTTAATAAATTGTCAATAAAATGGACTTTAAAGTATTCTAAGTCTTCCATTAAATCGATGAGTTTTAAGATTATCTTTCAAAAGTTTAAATCTAATATCTACCTCTCTAATAATAAGACATAGTAAATTAAGAAATTAAATAGGAAATTTGAATGAATGATAATGAGACAAATAGCAAATTCAATTAACAATAATATCAAAAAGATAGATAATAAGATAATAATAATAAAAGAGGTGAAAACAATAAGAAAATTAGAGAAATACACATAAAATAATTAATTTATTCAATTAAACAATAATAATTTTCAAATAAGAAACGATGCTATTGGATTAATACGAGTCTTTTTTTTATAGAATTTAAAAATTCACATGCAAATTTGATCTTCTCTACTTGTAATCTCTTATAATGTAAGTGGTTTATCGTGAAAAAACAATGATCTTGTTAATAATAGAGATTAAAATGTGATGATCTAAGATGATAATGAACTTTTAGTATGTGCGAAAATGATGAGAGTATAGTTAAAACTAAAAAATGAGTGAAAATAAAAACTTATGGATGGTAGTAATGGAATAAAATAATAAAAGTCGAAGATAACAATAGATGTGCAAAGAATGCAATGGAAAAAATAATATACGATGACAATGAGAAAAGAAAATTTTAATAAAAATGTTAATAAAGAGGATGAACAATACTACTCGATGATATAATTGTGATAGAAGAGGGTTGCCTCCAAGGGTATGGTGTAGTGGCAAAAGCGAAGGGACATATCATAGATCCTCTGCTACGACATCGTTCAACAGCGAATTTAGAAAAAATTCATTCAGACGGTCTTAGGGCCTAAGAATTTGTCTGGTCGAAGGAGTACGACTTCGACATTGGATCATCGTTCAGGGATGATAGGACTATGGAGTCCATTGAACCGTAAAAAAATTACGAGTACTTTCCTGATTTACCTTTGGTGACCGGTAGAGGTCACTTGAGTTTCGACTTAATTCGATTCTCATATCACTTGATGTAACAATATAGATAAGAATATAATTTTCATTTAAAGGAACATTGGTTGATTCTCATCTATATAAAAGAAAATTAAAAATTTTATTAACTAAAAATATGAAAAATATATGATATCCATTTTTTATAGTTTGAGAAAGTGATCTATTTTTTATAACATAATAAAAAACTTTAATTTTTTTAATAAAATTTTAACAAGTTTTTCTGAAAAAAAAAACAACTTTTTTAAAAATTCTAATTAATTATAAAAATTAACAACTCAAATAATTTTTAATAAATTAAATGTGTAATTATGTCACTTCTAAAATAATCTATGCCAATTAAAAACAATCATAGAATACTTCTACACGAGAAAAAAAAATATACAATATAAAGTCTTCTTAAAGATATTTGAAATCTTAATAGGAGCTAAGAAACAGTTTAAAATATTATGAAAAATGTATGAGTGAAAAATACAATATAAATGGAATAAATCATTATTTCAATCTTACCTAAATGTATTTTAAACCTCTCTCAACACCAATGAAAAAATACTGAAAATTTTCCTTTTAAAGAAAATATATATATACTTCATAAATCTTCATAAATATTATAAATCTTCTAAACTATGGAACATTTTATGTGGAGAACAAGTAACACATCAAAGGATCACTTACAATCGAAAGAACAACTCACTTTCTATTATTTTTATTTTGATCAATGCAAAAACCTAAATACAGAATAGAATATTTATAAGACTCACTGTGCAATCTACACCGTTGAACCAACAAATAAATTCTAATCACAAACGCATCTTATTCCTATCCATTGAATGAGACAAATTCTAAACTTTATCCATTAACATATTAGGATTGAATATCATAGACTAATTCTTATTTCCCATTCGTTCTAAACTTTATCCATTAACAGATTAGGATTGAATACCAAAGATCAATTCTTAATTCCTATCCATTAATAGATTGGAGTTGATCTTTAACACTCCCCCTCAACCCTAACCCTTTGTACTATGCCAAGTTGATAACGAAACTTTTTGAATTTGCTGGCACTCAAGCCTTTTGTGAACAAATCTGCAACTTGATCATCTGTATTGATTTGTCTCATCTCAATTTCTTCTTGTAGAACTTTTTCTCTAATAAAATGATAATGCACTTCGATATGCTTAGTTCTTGCATGAAATATTGGATTTTCTGCCAAGCGAATTTCCAACTGATTATCACAATATATTGGAACTGCATAATCTTTTGGTTGATGTAGATTATTCATCAATTGTATTAGTCATGTGCTCTCTTGAGCTGCCATTGCTGCTGCTCGATACTCAGCTTCCGTAGTTGACAAATATACAGTTGGTTGTCTCTTGCTGCACCAAGAGATTGATCCAGACCCAAGCTTGAACACAACCAATTGTTGATCTTCTGGTGTCATGATCTCCTGCATAATCTGTTGGGTTTTCGGCACCGCGGCGAGAGTGTGTTCGAACATGTTTCGTAAACATGTGCACAGCGAAAGAAATAAAAATAATAAATCTACATTTATTACAACACACACATCACACGCATACATAGTACAACATGTGTAGACATAACCGTAAATTTAAATTTTGCAATAAAAGGAAATTTAACTACGTATACCTTTCGTATCACGTGTAGCGGGAACGGTATCAACCGGAACGATCCTCGCTAGAATCGTCTCTATCCGTATCCACGCCGAGTATCTTCGGGATGACTTCACAAAGTCACGAGCTTCGTATTCGTATGGGTTATTAGCCTCGTGTTGAAGACGACGTGATCGAGAGAGGATCACGATCCGAATCCAAATTCGGATCCAAAGACGAGTCCTCAAAACTCGCTTCTCCGGAGAGGTATTCGTCAACCGTTTGACGAATCCTTCGTCCTCCACCTATGAGGATTATCGGAGATCGAATCCCCGGCAAGGCTACCATTGTCGGAGCTCCAAACGTCGTCCAAATGACGCTCCGACGAGAGGGAAACAAGCTGTCCAGAAAACTGGACAGCTTTGGTGGAAGAGTAGGGGTCGGCCAAAAGGAAAAGGTGGAGGCTCACCTTATTACCGAACCCAAGGGATATCACCGGAGCTCCTCCGGCAACAGCTCGACGCCGGCAAGAGGGAAGGTCAGCACCTTCTGGACGCCGGTTGGAGGAGAAGGGGCGGCGGCACTAGGGTTGGCGCCGACTCCTTCAAAGGGGTGGGCGGCAACTCTAGGTTAGGGGCTTTTGGATTAGGGCTTAACAATCCCTTAAGCCCTCTTTTATAGAGAACTAATTCTCTTAATGGTTATTGGATCATAACCATAAGGCCCGTTAACCCGCTCCATTAACTTAAGTTAAAATAAACCAAACCATGATGGTTTATTTTAAGTTAAAACGAACCGAACCAACTTTTGGTTCATTCGTTTAAAATAAACCAAACCCTTTGGTTTATTCTCCTCCATTGGATTAGAACCAAACCATTTTGGTTCATCCATTATGTCTTCATAAGACACGGCCCATCCACGCTTCCATTGCGACTGAAACGATTTCATGCTCGCTTTTTGTTTGGTCCAACCAAACCTAGTTTCTCTCGGTCTGAGAATCCCCTTCTCAAGCTCGTTTTAAATCCTTCGGATTATGCTCGTTGTGTGTGTGACCAAATAGGTTCTCGATTTATGTTGGTCATCTATAATTAACCATTAATTATAGAACGATCATGAGTGACACCTAGTAGTACATCATGATCCCCAATTAACCGAAAAGATCAACGGTTGATCCAGAACTATTTCTGAAACCCTTCAGCAGCTCGAATGATTCGTGCCCCATTCCCTTCACTCATCTTATACCCACTTGGTTCAGGACATGGTCTATAGTGTCAGTCCTCACTAGGCTGACTACGTCACACCTAGCCCAAGTATCATTTCCTCGTCCTACGGATTCTAGTTACTGCACATGTATCGAAGTGTACCTTACTCTAAACATGTAATGCTTTGGCCAAAGACTTTAGTAACAATCCGACGAGAGGTCATGGGTATACATCTCCTCGCAAGGAGTGGTGAATCCTTTATAGGATATTCAAACACCTTCGATCACTTCGACTTATACTCAATCATCCCGGGTCCACATCTCCTTAGAGATGTTTGCTTAAGATGTCAAAGCATAAGTCTCCATGATCAAGATGACTTGAATACCGCAAGTCAAAGGAACATCGCACTTAAGCTACAGTAAGAACTTCATTGACATATCTATATATGCAGAGAACCATATGAAGTCTTATGGCTGGTCACTCCAATGAACTAGTTACGATAACTAGCATCCACAATTAACTCCGGACATCACAATGTCTCCATCCAGTGAGAATCAGCTGCTTGAATACACCAAGGAGTATACCTCGTGCTAGTCTCGACAGAATTGATGGTGTCCAAACCCATCAATTCATCGACTAGGGATAATTTCGATACATCACAATTACACATGTAGAGATACTCACTAGTTGTGATCCAATCACAAATTCTCTCATGTTGTGAATCGTATCGTGGACATTCAGTAAATGAGTTTAAGATCCAATCAAATACATGAAGACATGTATACTCAAATAGTGAATCTTCATTTATCATATAAATGGTTCATACATAAGGCGATTGCCTTAGGATATCTCTCATATATTACTAACAGACTCCCACTTGGCCTAATGCCAATCGCTACGGTATCCAATACCATAAGCTCTAACATGACCCTCAAACTTACTTTGAGGTAATGCTTTAGTCAAAGGATCCGCTAAGTTCCTTTCAGTGGGAATTTTCTCGATTTGTATTTCGTTCCTACTGATGATCTCTCTGATAAGATGATAGTGGCGAAGCACATGTTTGGATCGTTGATGAGACCTCATCTCTTTCGCCTGTACAATTGCTCCATTGTTGTCGCAGTAGACCCGTATTGCTTCAACAATAGCAGGAATCACACCAAGTTCACAAATGAACTTCTTGATCCAAACCGTTTCCTTTGCTGCTTCCGAAGCTGCAATGTATTCTGCCTCAGTGGTAGAATCCGCTACAGTGTCTTGTTTGGAACTTTTCCAACTCACTGCGCCCCCATTCAAAGTGAACATGTATCCAGACTGAGACCTGGAATCATCCTTGTCTGTCTGGAAGCTGGCATCCGTATACCCGCGTATCACCATGTCCCCTTCTCCATATATTAGGAACACATCCTTAGTTCTTCTTAAGTACTTAAGGATCGTCTTAACAGCCACCCAATGATCCATTTCTGGATCAGACTGGTATCTGCTCGTGACACTCAGAGCGTACGATACATCAGGCCTCGTACATAACATAACATACATGATAGATCCTATTGCGGATACATAGGGAATCTTGCTCATGCAAATCCTCTCGTCTTCTGTGTGCGGACACATAGACTTCGAAAGGTATACCTCATGCCTGATGGGTAGGAAATCTTTCTTGGATTCCAACATGCTAAACCTCTTTAGCACTCAGTCTATATATGTAGACTGCGAAAGACCAAGCAACCGTTTCGATCTATCTCTATAGATCTTAATCCCGAGGATGTAGGTTGCTTCTCCCAGGTTTTTCATGGAGAATGTCTTGGATAACCAAACCTTAACTGACTGTAAGATTGAAATATCGTTTCCTATAAGTAATATGTCATCGACATATAATACTAGGAACACGACTGCACTCCCACTAACCTTCTTGTACACACAAGATTCGTCTGAATTTTGTGAGAAATCAAACTTTTTGATCGTCTCATCAAAACGGATATTCCAGCTCCTGGATGCTTGCTTCAATCCATAAATGGACCGTCGCAATTTGCATACCTTGGTTTTATCAACTGATGTGAAACCCTCAGGTTGTATCATATACACGTCCTCGAGCAGGTTTCCATTAAGGAAAGCTGTTTTCACATCTATCTGTCATATCTCATAATCATAATGAGCCGCTATGACCAGGAGCATCCGAATGGATTTAAGCATAACTACAGGTGAATATGTTTCGTCATAATCAACACCTTGTTTTTGATGATATCCTTTCGCCACCAATCTAGCCTTATAGGTAATCACATTACCATCCATGTCGGTTTTCTTCTTGAAAACCCACTTGCACCCTATAGGCTTTATTCCTTCAGGTGGGTCAACCAAGTTCCAAACTTGGTTTTCATACATGGAATCCATTTCCGACTTCATGGCTTCAAGCCACTTATCCCTTTCTGAACTTGTCAGCACTTCTTCATAACTGGTAGGCTCCTCATCATCAATGAGTAACACGTCGTTCGATTCACTTACGAGAAATTCATATATCTCAGGAATATTGCGTGTTCTACCAGATCTACGAAGATGTGGTGTTACAATAGGTCCAGCCGATTGCTCATCACTATGAGTTGTTGGCTGTTGTGCTTCACCAGGTATCTCATCAATGTCTATTTTAGTCTCTCGAGCCTCCTCAAGCTCGACGACACTCCCACTGTTTTCTTGCAAGAGAAATTCTTTCTCTAGAAACACAGCATGCCTTGAAACAAACACCTTTTGTTCCACAGGATGATAGAATTGATAACCCCTTGTTTCCTTAGGGTATCCAATAAATAGACATTTATCAGACTTAGCATCCAATTTGCCTGATGCAGTCCGCTTCACATAAGCAGGACAACCCCATATCTTTAAGTAAGATACATGAGATTTCTTACTATTCCATATCTCATATGTAGTAGTAGAGACTACCTTGGTTGACATTCTGTTTAACAAGTAAACAACTGTCTGAAGTGCATAGCCTCAAAAAGACTTGGGAAGATTCGCATGATTCATCATTGACCTGACCATGTCCAACAAGGTCCGGTTACGCCTCTCAGATACACCATTATGCTGTGGTGTATATGGCGGAGTCCATTGAGACAATATGTCATAATCTCTTAGATAATCAAGAAACTCTTGACTTAAGTATTCACCACCTCGATTCGATCGAAGTATTTTAATACTCTTATCATGTTGTTTCTCTACTTCATTTCTGAATTCTTTGAACCTTTCAAAGGCTTCAGACTTGTGTTTCATCAAGAACACATACCCAAATCGTGAGTGATCATCGGTGAAGGTAATGAAGTAGCTATAACCTCCTAAAGCTTGAGTTGACATAGGTCCACATACATCAGTATGTATTAGACCTAGTAACTCTCCCACTCGTTCACCTTTTCCAGTAAAAGGTAACTTAGTCATCTTGCCTTTTAAGCATGATTCACATGTATCGTATGAATCCAATTCAAACGATTCCAGAATTCCACATCTGTGTAATTCGGACATGCGTTTCTTGCTTACATGGCCAATATTACAATGCCACATGTAGAAGTCTAATTGATTATCTTTTCGAGCACGCTTGTTTCTCGCTTCGATATTGAAAATGTCACTGGATACGTCTAACGTATAAATACCATTGCTTAAAGTTCCAGTCCCATAAAGAACTCCATTCAAAGTTATGTAACAACAATTGTTACTAAAAGTCAAATGGTAACCATTTCTATTTAAACAAGAAATAGAAATGATGTTCTTTATCAACGAAGGAACATAAAAGCAATTGTCCAGTTTTAAGACAAGTCCTATAGGGAGTTTCAACAAATACGTTCCGATGACGAGTGCAGCAACCTTTGCTCCATTCCCAACACGTAAATTTTGACTCTCCCTTGACGAGTCTTCTTCTATTCCTTAGCCCATGTATGTCATTACATATATGGGAGCCACACCCAGTATCCAATACCCAAGTGTCTGAGGAAAAAGAATGACAATCAATAACGAAGATATCTGATGAAGATGGGGCATCCGATGCCTTATTCTCCTTCACAGACTCAAGATAAATCTTGCAATTTCTTCGCCAATGGCCTTCCTTGCCATAATGATAGCAAGTGCCTTTTGAGTTGGTTCTGCCTTTTTAGCCTTTTTCTTCTTCCCCTTCTACTGTTCCTTTGACTCCCTCTTAGAACCTTTCTTCGAGGAATCAACTAACAACGTCGTCCCCTGCTCATGCTTCTCAGAAGGCTCCACAGTCTTCAGCATGTTGAGCAGTACCACAGATGAACCTTCTTACATCTCAGAGGTGAAGAGGAGCTTGGAGACTTCGAACCTTTCGAATCTTACTTGCTCATCAACTAACTCATAAAGATGAAAGACTATGGTATGAGCATCCAAATGCTCATACTGCTTCCGCAACTCAGGTACCATCGTGGCTAGCATGATGCAACTCACCATTTCAGAATCAGTCACATGTTTCTGATAGGCCAACACTTGGTCCAGAGTTGCATTGTCACTAGGACGGGCGGGAAGAGACAATTCAAGGACATTTGCAAGCTTTTCAACCTTGAGAACAATTCTCAAGTTTCTAAGCCAGTTCAAGAAGTTCGGCCCAGTCAATTTATTCGAATCCAAAATGGAACGCAAATTCAAAGACATTATGATCAATCTTAGAAATATAAAACGAGCATATATGAGAAAATGATTTTAAAATGTATCAATATACATTTATAAATTCCATTCATTTTTCGAATTTCAAAAACCCCAAAATCACTTCGGGAGATCGTAGGTCCATCTCCGAATGGGCTGATATCCATCATAGATATGAACAACCTTGGAGAGAGTCCAACAAGTCATTCATAACTACGACGGTAGGTATCAACTATACCGATTGCATATCACGTATATGCAACTATCACAATGTGCTATCAACTAATTGAATGTTCACATATACATCGGGTTGTTAACACATTAACAAGTATGCATTATATGCATAGGACCCAACTTCACCTCCCTTTACATCGACCTTGGAGAGAGTCCAACAAGCCGATGCTCCAGGTTAAAGCCAACCCATTAATCGAGAAATAGTTTTAATATGGTTAGAGCGCATTCAACCAATTAGCCCTACTTGAGAGAGTCCAACAACCAAAGCTAACGATTGACCTCTGACTCTTACCATATTAGTATTAAACTATTCCATGGTTTGAACATGTTCGGGTTCGAGCCGGGCTTGGAGAGAGTCCAACAACCCGAACAAGAAACGAAACTCTGGTTCTAACCATATTAATGGAAGGTGTAGGCTTTAATATTGAGTTAGGGTTTTTATGTCTCATTCTCTTTACATACAAATAACTATTATCTACATGGCATGACATACATGGCATACATCTACATGTCACGACACGCATGACATAATGATATGCATCTAATGCAATTACATGATATACAATTATGTCATGTACATAATTTCCTTATATGTCATAACTATTTATGGAAATAAAATATGTTTAAGATTTGATTCTCCAAATCAAATCATGATTAAATTAGGAAATAAATTTCCAAATCTAATCACATATTTTACTTGTGGAAATAGTTGATTAAGGAAAATCAATTTAGGAAACCAATTTCCTAAATCATCAAAACTACTTATGGAAATAAAATATTTTTTAAGTTTTGATTTCCCAAATCAAATCATGATTAAATTAGGAAACAAATTTCCAAAATCTAATCAAATATTTTATTTATGGAAAATATCAATTTCCATAAATACTTTCAACTTTCCAAAAGTGGAAGATTTCCATAAATACTTCTAAACTTTCCAAAATTGAAAATTTTCCATAATACTTCTAACTTTCCAAAAGTAGAAAATTTTCAGAAATATCATTATGACTATCGCAAAATAATTTTACGATTATGTCGAAACACAACTTGGGCTCTGATACCACTGTTGGGTTTCCGGCACCGTGGCGAGTGTGTGTTCGAACATGTGCACAGCGGAAGAAATAAAAATAATAAATCTATATTTATTACAACACACACATCACACGCATGCATAGTGTTGGAAATTTGAGGAACGGCTAGAGGGGGGGTGAATAGCACGTTGCCCGTACGTAGATGGAAATCATTCGCGATCGTCTCTACAAATCTCGTTATGCGCAGCGGAATAGAAATAATAAAAGTAATAACGAAATACAACAATCACGAACACAAAGATATAACGTGGTTCGGAACCACACGGTTCTTACTCCACGGATCGAGCTCTAAAGAGCTCTAGTGATGCACACGCAATCACTAATCAATAATAACTCCTTCTCGGAACAATCCGGAGGCGGAGAAACCTCGTACAAGGATTACACTAAGTAATACACAAGATACAAGCAAATACAAGTAAGAAATACAATGCAAGTAAAGGAAAAACAACTTTACAAGAGCTTTGGATTGCTTGATCTTTGATTGCCTTGAACTAGCTTTGAAGGACTGGAAAGCAGCAACTTCCCCCTTCAATTTCGCCCAAGAAAATCGCAAAAACCCTCCTTCCAAGCCGCTTTATAACTGCGTCGGGGATTTCCGCTTATCGATCGCCATATAAGTCACCGATCGATGCCACTATTGTCATGAGACAACGGATCGATCCACGCTGAAAAACTCTAACGGATCTCTTGGCGATCGATCGCCAACATTGGCGATTGATTGCCCGGTTCGTAATCGGCGCCCGATCGGCTACGGAGCGCGCTTGAACCTCAATCGGCGATCATTCTCCCTTGGTTGTCGATCGAGCCATCCGATTGCTACCAATGAGCAATGATCGACGGTGCTTTTTCAGTTGGCCGGCAAATCGAACTCAAGTCGACTAACGGCAATGAACCGCCATAATGTCGATCGCCAACCTCAAAAATGAGGTTTTAACCCAAGTATGGTGCCCCCATACTTGCTAGACCACCCTTAGCCTAGACCTAAGCCTTCTTACCACCTCCATCAGCTTCACGCCTCTCGGATCCCTCCAAGTCATCCATGACTTGTTCATCTATCGCGTTAGCTTCCAGGTGCTTCCATCGGCTATGTCATGCTAACGGTGTCTACACCGCCAAGGCACATTGGCCTTACGCCGCCAAGACTCCGCTTGGACTTTACGCCGCCAATATCAAACCCCTTGGACTTCCCTTGCCAACCCCATGTTGGACTTTCCATGCCAAGACCATGCTTGGACTTTCCCATGCCAAGTACTCAAGACTTGGACTTTCCCAAATGCCAAGTGTCCCACCTGGACTTTCCGAATGCAGAGT
The DNA here is from genome assembly GCA_025175895.1 of Wurfbainia villosa. Lineage (NCBI taxonomy): Eukaryota > Viridiplantae > Streptophyta > Magnoliopsida > Zingiberales > Zingiberaceae > Wurfbainia > Wurfbainia villosa. The sequence continues at coordinate 9,613,903 of CM046001.1, read as the reverse complement.
GTCCCACTTGGACTTTCCATACCAAGTACCCATGCTTGGACTTTTTGCCAAGACCCATGCTTGGACTTTTCCATAAACACATGGTCACTAGTCACCATGAGTCTCCTCAATTACTAGTCACAGTCAATAACTGGGTCGATTGTAAACAATCTCCCTACGTAATGCTTACATCGATGTCATCATGTCTTTGTCAAACATCAAAACATCACTCGAGTCAAACTCGAGTCACGGTGTCGTGACTGGGCGATTGCACCAACAATCTCCCCCTTTTTGATGTTTGACAAAATCAAATCGAGTTAGAAACACTAACTCAAATCCTTACCAATTATCCCAAATTGGTAAACACTCTCAAATGTTCTCTCCCAAACATTCTCCCCTTTTTGACTAACATCAAAAGGTTATCTCTCAAGGAGTCAAGTCTCATGTCCCAATGAGATCTTACAATCTCCCCCTTGATCCAAAAATAAATACCTAGGATGCCTACCATCTTCCTAGTGATAATTCCCATATCACTCAAGAGAGGCAATCCTAAACACTCTCCCAATTTCCAAATTGGGTTTCTAAAAATCCATCAATTTCCCAAATTGATAACATTCTCCCCTTCAAGAAGAAAAACTATATCCATCATCCCAAGATGGATAACTCCCCCTAAAGGCTTGCTCCCCCTTGACTATTGCACCAACAATGTCTTTGGGAAGTCCCTAAGCCAATAGGAACTCTAAACCATCAAAATTAAGGTTAGAAGTTCAACATTGAACTTTCCAACACCTTAAAATTTGATACAAACCCTAAACACCTCTCCTAATCCATATCCAATGGATTTTCACCCTTTATAATGCTTCCCAAAGCATATCCTAGGGTTAGGAGTGATTAGGGACCTTTACCATGGCTGAACACGGGCTAACCAAACCTAGTTTTCCCGAAATCAGCCTTGGCAGTCGACTCTGTCAGCTACCAATGATCGGACATTATCATCGATCGCCACTGAGTGATCGATTGAAATTCATAAATAATTATACGTTTATCGAAAAATTTTGAAAGTTCATACGTATAATACTTATGACGCATACAATGGGTGAAAAATATTTTAAAATTATTTTACCCATAAAATAGTGAATTTGATACAAAACTCAAAACCATTGAAATTTTCAATGTTTTGGCCCTATTTTGTATCAACTTCATCAATGGTGATTGCTATCAAAAGATAGACTTCACCAAGGTTTTTCAAAATGATTTTAAAATATTTTCAAAACCTTATTTTGGATCATATTCCTTGGGCTCTATGCACATGACTTGTACACAAGCTTTCCCAATGATCCACCAATAGAATTAGATGAGTTTTAGTTCATCTAGATGCAAAAACTATGCACCTTGAACTTAACTCATATCCTAGCATCTCACATGTATCTAGGGTGTATAAATACACATACATGTCAATTTGATGTGAGATGTGGGTTTTGGTTCATTTAAACTAGGGTTTCATGCATCTTCTAAGGCAACCCTACTTGATTCCCTTATAAATGGGACTCCAAGTCATGTCATTATCCTTAGTTCAATTTTAATCAAGTTAATGCATGAATGTATGATCATGGCAGAAATAATAGCATTATTAAAACATGGCCAATGATCATGATGTCATGGCATATGATAAAATTTAAAAACACATGATATTTAAAACCTTAATCTTAAGCATAAACATGACATATAAATAATGAGAATGAACATGATGTCATGTCATGGCATATGGCAAATCAAAGCATGACAAATAAGATATAAAGGTATGTAATACCTAAATTTTAATATTAATTGCCATTTTATATAATTAGATGTATTTTGCCATATTTCTATTTTTCTCCCAAATGTGCCAAAAACCCAAAATGGCACACTAACCTCTAAACCTAAAATGTGCCAAAATGATCATTTTATCAAACTTCATAATTAATATTGGCACATCCTAAAATCCTTTTAGGATTAAAATCAAACCACATTTCCAAGGTAACTATAACCTTGAAAATGACCTAAAATGCCACCTTTGCCATGGTTGAGTTAACTACCCATCCAATCAAGGTTGGCACACCCTAAACCCATCTAGCGTGAATCAATCACGCTCTTAGGAACCCAAAACCGATTTGAGCTCCTAGAGTTAATTAGGTATTCCTTAGGGATAACCTCCCTAGATACCTTCCTAATGACCCTCCTAGGCTTATTAGCCTTGGTCATTTGGGTCTCACCTAGGTTGACTCTAGGGGTAACTCCCCTTGCAACCTTCTTAGTGGCCACCCTAGGTTTCCTAGAAACCCTAGCCACTAGGCACACCCTTTGGTCAACTCTAGGGATGACTTCCCTATTGACTTTGGTTTTCCTAGACCTAGTTAGTGTTCCATAATCTAATGGAACACTATGATAAGCTACCTTAGGCTTAGGTTTGTGACTCAAATCTTGCTTGCCCTTGGTTGACTTTTGACTCTTAGGTCCTTGGTGTTGACTTTGACTTTTGGACCTTTGACTTTGACCATTAGACCCTTTAAATTTATTTTGTATATTCCTAAGGGTCTTTTCTAGTTTTTCAAGCCTTGACCTCAAGGCTTGATTTTCAACCTCTAATTGCCTAATTGATTTTTGATTAAGTTTTTGGGCATTACCATTTTCTCTAGGCATATGCCTACCCTTCTTAGGGTTAATGCCTAAGTGGTTTTCTATTTTCCTAATGTTTTCCTTAGGAAGAGTTTTTCTAGGGACATTAGTCCCAAATTTCTCCTTTCTTGAAAAATTTACCCTCTTGGCTCCTAAGCAAAAATATTTATCTCTAGCATGCTTTTTATGATGAATTGCAAGAGAATTAAAATTTCTAGCATGCTTTTGACTTTTAAATTTGGAAGGTGCATTATTAAAATGTACCTTAGGGTTAGCTATAGAAGCTCCCCCTACTTGTGATGCTCCTCCTTGCCCCTTCTTCTTCCCCCTAGGGCATTGACTCCGATAATGCCCCTTTGAATTGCACTTGAAACATATGATGTGCTCCTTGCCTTTAGGTGTTGGGGAACCAGCATCCTTGACTTTTGGTGCCGGTGGAGCTTTCCTAATCTTCTTTGGGCACTTGCTCTTGTAGTGTCCGGCTTCCCTACACTCAAAACATATGATATGATTTTTATTACAAATTGACATATTTGAGTTACCTATGGTGGTGGAAGGTGTTGGAATTGAAACTTCTTCATCTTGACCGGATGTGGAAGCTTCTTCTTGATGCTCCGGTGTTGAGGAAACTCTAATCTCCTCCTCAATCCTAGAAGTGGATGCTTCTTCCACTTCCTCCACCTCTTCCGATCCAGATGTTGATTCCCTATCAACCTCCGAATCCTCAAGCTCTTTGGATGAAGATGTATTTGCTTCTTTTTGAGCTTGAGAGGATGAACACTCTTCTTCTTCTTCTTCTTGGACCAATGATGAGTTTTCATGGAGCTTTGCCACTTGGCTCCACAACTCCTTAACGTCCATATAGTCCCCTACCATACACACAATCTCATTAGGGACCAAATCAAGAATAAATTTTACTACCTTCATATTTTTCTCGAAGGCTTAGAGTTGATCTTCACTCCACTTCTTCTTCTTGAGGAATCCTCCCTTTGGTCCTATTGGATAGCTAAAACCCTCCATCAAGATAGACCATTCTTCGAATCCCTCATCATTAGGAAGTCTTCAATTCTTGACTTCCATTGCTTAAACCCTTCTTGTCCATAGAAGGAGTAAGGGATTGGTGTGTTAATATTCCATCCCAATTGTTCTTCCATCTTCACCCTCTAGCTTCTTTGTCCTAGCTCCCGGCGGTTAGTCTGTAGAAGAGCCCCGGGCTCTGATACCACTTGTTGGGAATTGGATGCCCGCTAGAGGGGGGGGTGAATAGCGTGTGACCGTACGAAGATGGAATTCGATCGTGATCGTGTCTACAATTTTGTTAGCATAGCGGAATATAGAAATGAAAGCAATAACGAAATACAACAATCACGAACACAAAGATATAATGTGGTTCGGAACCACACGGTTCCTACTCCACGGATCGAGCTCTAAAGAGCTCTAGTGATGCACACGCAACCACTAATCAATAATAACTCCTTCTCGGAACAATCCGGAGGCGGAGAAACCTCGTACAAGGATTACACTAAGTAATACACAAGATACAAGCAAATACAAGTAAGAAATACAATGCAAGTAAAGGAAAAATAACTTTACAAGAGCTTTGGATTGCTTGATCTTTGATTGCCTTGAACTAGCTTTGAAGGACTGGAAAGCACCAACTTCCCCCTTCAATTTTGCCGAAGAAAATCGCTGCAAAAACCCTCCTTCCGAAAGCCTTTATAACTGCGTAACTCGGATTTGGATCGATTTCCGCTATCGGTCGACCGCCATAAGTCACCCGGATCGATGCCATGCCCGTTGTCGTGAGACAACGGATCGATCCACGTTGGAAAAACTCCAGCGGATCTCTTGGCGATCGCCAACATTGATCGTGCCGCGCGTAGTCGTATCCCGATCGGCTCACGGGCGATCAATGCTTGAACCTCAGCGCGATCATCGATCGGCCCTTGGCGATCATTGCCGCGAGTCGATCGGCCGATCGCTACCAATGAGCGCGATCGGCTTGCTTTTCAGCCTCGAACTCGTCGAGATCCCTCCAAGTCATCCATGACTTGTTCATCCATCGCGTTAGCTTCCAGGTGCTTCCATCGGCTATGTCATGCTAACGGTGTCTACACCGCCAAGGCACATTGGACTTATGCCGATATCAAACCCTCGACTTCCTCGCAACCCATGTCGACTTTCCATGCCAAGACCATGCTTGGACTTTCCCATGCCAAGTACTCAAGACTTGGACTTTCCCAAATGCCAAGTGTCCCACCTGGACTTTCCCAAATGCCAAGTGTCCCACTTGGACTTTCCATGCAAAGTACCCATGACTTGGACTTTACCTTGCCAAGACCCATGCTTGGACTTTCCCATAAACACATGGTCAACCCTAGTCAACCATCAAAATCTCCCTCGAGTCAAACTCGAGTCTGGTCAATTATAACCTGGGTCGATTGTATAAACAATCTCTCCAAAACATATTAACCGACATCAATGTTAAACATCAATGTCAAACACTTTGTCAAACATCAAAACATCACTCGAGTCAAACTCGAGTCCTGATCAATCGTAACCTGGGCCGATTGCACCAACACATAGTACAACATGTGTAGACATAACCGTAAATTTAAATTTTGCAATAAAAGGAAATTTAACTACGTATACCTTTCGTATCACGTGTAGCGGGAACGACATCAACCGGAACGATCTTCGCTAGAATCGTCTCTATCCGTATCCACGCCGAGTATTGATATCTTGTTTTCCGCAAGTGCACGGTTGTCGTCAAGTAATAAAAATATCAATCCCACAGGGATTGGAACAATTACCGAATGATCGTGATACCAAGTTATCTAATAAATCAATTTGTGGTTTAAGCAAAGAAACTGAGTAGTCAATAACAACGAATGAGAAGAACGAGCTAAAAGTCAAGAGTTGAGGAGAATATAAGGATATGGGTTTCACCACGTCGACGATTTATAAGGTGATTTAATTCTTTCCTAACCTTATTAGAGTTGTTTTGATGGAACCTATCCTAAGGTAAATCAACGGCCCCTTTCGAGGTCTACGTTAACTGTACCTATCAAACTCAATTTACCTGTCACGATGTTCGAGCATAGGGGATCATAATCAGCTAAGAGGACCTGTCACGAGACCCCCGCAAACCTCCCTATGTCTTACCTCCGTTACTTGGTAAAAACTGGATTTGATAGATCCATTAAGTTCATGAGAGTTCCTCTAGAGTCAAATTTCCTCTTCACGGTAGGTTTGCACACGGGACCATAATCAGCTAAGGGGACCTGTCACGAGACCCCCGCAAGCCCTCATAGATACACTACCGCTACTAGTAGGAGTTATTCCCTAGTTGGTTCTGGCTTTCGGGAACTCGGGTTCACTGTTAGGTACTTCCCCTTTGCTCCTTAGGTTTATCAATAAGAATCCAAAAGAACCAGATCAAAATAAACAATAGTTCAGGTAGTATAGATTATATCATCCGTCATAAATCGTCAAGGGCTACTCCCCCATCCTAAGATTACAGGATACTACTCCATAGTCTGACAAGAATTACTAGAGAAAGAAATTACGATACTGGGTGCCATATCCTTCTTCTGTCGACTCCTTCTCTTTATCTTCTTCTGTCGTCGATCTCTGACCACCCGCCGTCCTCCCCTTTTAGGGTTAGAATCTCTCCTCTTTTATAGCCTTGGCCTCCTCTTCAATTAAGGCAATAGATTTCCCCGTAATTGAGACGAAGATCCTGATTGCTCGCAGAAAAGGAATTATGGAATCAGGCCAACACGCCCGTGCCACATGAGGGCACTGGCGTGTCGCGCATTTCCCACCGAGCGTGTTGCGCTTGAACCGGGGCGTGTCGATCTTTGAACTAGGGCGGTTTGAGCTGAATCGGGCGTCGTCACCGCGAACCCACGACACGCGTGTCGATCTTTGAACTAGGGCGGTTTCGAGGAATCGGGCGTGTCGGCTAATGGCTCTCATGACACGGACGTGTCGATTTCTAACACGCCTGTGTTGTTTTGATACGCCTGCTTCTTCGCCCTGTTAACACAAAAACACCCAAAAGCAGTCTCTTCTTCCCAAAATATGCTAAACTTAACTGAATCATGATAAAATACATGCCTAGGATATGAAATGAGATAAAATGCATGTATATGGAGTAGTGAAAACATAGCATGATTTACACACATCAAAATCCCCTAGTCCTAAACTTTTGCTTGTCCTCAAGCAAAGAAAACCCAAAAGACAACTTAATTGTGGAAATGCTAGACACCATCCAGAGGTATACAATTTGATCTTAATCTTTTCAAATCATTCCTAGTTGCCAAGTTTGAAAGATCCCTATATAGTGCACGTGAAAAGGTGGACTAAAGTCATTGGACACCAATCTGGACTTGACATCTCTTCTATCGTAGAACATTCTTATTTCCGGCATAGAGGCACTTACCTGCCTTAATGCATGGATCATTCTTACCTATCATCAAAAGGTCTCAAAGGAGCACTTTCTAAGAAGAGAGAAGGAAAGGAATTATAGAGAGCATTTCCCCAGTAACTAGTTAGTCTCAAAGGGGCACCTTTTAGGTGTTTCCCCAGTAACTACTTGGTCTCAAAGGGGTGCTTGAAAACAATTCCAGTAAACCTTTTTTTTTAACATACTCTAGTGAAAGTGTTTCTCCGAACCAAGTTGCGCAGTAAGTCTCAATGGAAAATCAGTACTCGTCCGATATGGGGGATTTAAATCTTTTATTTGGATACCTCAGACCTATAGACCGTGTTAGAAGTGAAATAGGGTTCTTATCAAATAGGAAAAAAGGAATATCATGATCCGACCAATGTTCAGTTGTATTACGCTAGATGATATAAAAAATGCACTGTTATGATATATGAAAAGATGCAAACAAAATGGCAGTAACCAAACTAAAAATCTAAGTAGAGATAGAACAAACAATAAAGGATGTGCATCAAAACTCACAAAATAGTTCAAGGTGGTCAATGGTCATCGTCTTCACTACTAGCATCCTCCTCTGCCACCTACGCCGCCGCTTCCCGTAAAATTCCCGACTTCGCCGAAATCTATCATCATCTTCCCTCCGGGCGGACTCAGCAGTGAAAAACTCATCAGCTCTCCTGTAAAAATCAGCTATGTGCGAGGTATGTTTGACCTCGGAATCCTGAAAAATCAAAAGAACCCTTGGATCGCGAGTGGAAAATTAGGGCGTGCTCGGGTCGGTTTTAGAGGGCTATCCACAGCATAGGCGTGTCGGGCATCCTCATACGCAAATACCCGACCCGTTTAAGCGCGACATAGGCGTGTCTGTCGCTCAGCGTGCCGCATCCGCCCAGTGTTAGTCAAGACGCTCGTCAGGTTGTCTTCGGTGCAGCAATAACACGCTGTGTCGTTCGCAAGACGCGGTCGTCGTGTCAACTTGGTACGCAGCACGATCGAAAACTCGAAAAACTAAAAATAGAATAAAGAATAAAATAAAATAAAATAAAATGACTAAAAAAAATAAAAATAGCATGGGTTGCCTCCCAAGAAGCGCTTGTTTAAGGTCGTTAGCTTGACCCCTCAGTTATCCCCTAGTTTTGGGGATATGGCTCGAGGAGTGTGCTCTGCCCCTCTTCCTCCTCAACCAGATCTGTGGTGTTAGGTTCGGGTCGGAAATCTCCAGCTCTTTATCCTCAGACCCCCCTTTGAGCTTATTAAGATAAGTTTGTTCCGGTGCTCCTTCTAGTGTTGTTGACTGGAGACTGTCAATCCTACAACAATCATCAAAAACAGAAGGTTGTTTAACAGCTTTTGAAAGGTCGAATTCAATTTTGTCGTTTCCAAATGCAAGTGAGAGTTTGTGGTCCTTGACATCTATCATTGCCTCGCAGAGCTAAGAAAGGTCTCCCCAAAATGAGTGGAATGCATGGGTCTTCATCCATGTCAAGCACTACAAAATCTGTAGGAATAATAAAATTTCCCACCTGCACTGGTACATCTTCTAAGATTCCCAAAGGATATCTAATGGAGCGATCGACTAACTGTAAGGCCATAGTAGTTAGTTTCATTTCTCCCAAATCCAATTTCTTGCATATGGAAAGAGGTATCAGATTTACAGGCGCCAAATCGCAAAAAGCCTTATCAAAATTTGAGTCATTAATTATGCAAGGTATAGAAAAGCTACTGGATCATTTAGTTTGGGAGGTACCATGTTCTTAATTAAAGCGTTGCACTCCTCAAGAAGAGCCACCGCTTACATGCCTCGACTTTTCTTTTATTTGTTAAGATGTCCTTCAAGAACTTGGAGTATGTGGGCATTTGTTGAAGAGCTTCTGTAAAAGGTATATTGATATATAGCTTCCTAATTACCTCAAGGAACTTACCAAATTGTTCATCCAATTTTTCCTTAATCAGCCTTTGAGGGAACGGGATAGGGGGCTTATATGTTCTTGGTTCCTATTCGACACGCTGTCGCTAAGACAGTGGGCGTGTCGATCGGCCGTGGAGTTACCCGACACGGGTGTTACCGACACACGCCGTGTGTCCGCTTTCCTCAGCGTTTGAACAACACGCCTGGTCAGTGTGTTGTCGGCTTCCTTTGCTACTCAACCCAGCGGTCGCTATCTTCTTCCAACTCGCACGCCGTGTCGAGGTCGCTTGTTGAGCTCTGTCCTTCTAAAATCCTTCCACTTCTCAAACTTATAGAATTACAATGCTCTGACGGGTTTATCAATTTCTAGAAATCAGGCCTTCATGATCTTGAAATGGCAATTTGGGAAATTTGATTTTCCAAAGATTCTTGTGTGATTAGTCAAATTATCAACCTTGCTTCCCAATTGCTTGATTGCCTCGGTATTATTTTGATGTTGCCGGTTTGATTCTACAATATCTTTGTGAAATTCATCATTTATCTTCCACGACACGTAATAAAATTTTCCATCATCTTTCTAAGCTCGACTTGGGTCGAAATCCGAAGGTGCTCCAAAACTGCTCGCCCCAAGAATTTTGGTTGGCTCTATCTGAAAAGTTGGGATGATTCCTCCAACCGATTATGCGTGTTCGAGTAAGGGTTGCCACCATTAGGCTTCGATTAAAATTATTTAGCGATCTACTTGCTCAATCGGCTCCTTGGATAGTGCGTGTAGGATTTGGCAATTCATTGCTACATGTCCTGTTACACCACATATCTCGCAAGTGACATTAGATGAGTTTACAACTAATACATTAAAATGTTCAAGCTTTTGAGTTAACGCATCGACTTTTGCACTGAGTGGATCAATGGTGCTTACCTCAAACTTACCTGGCATTTTAGTTTGATATCCTCGTTCTGTAGCCCATTGGTGAGAATTCATTGCCACATTCTCGATGATCTCAAAAGCTTCATCCAATGTTTTGTTCATAAGAGCTCCTCCTGCAGCAGAATCAAGAGAAACTTTAGTAGCATACGAGATTCCATTGTAGAAAGTATGAACAATGAGCCACTTCTCCAGCCCATGATGAGGGCATTGCTGTAGTAATCCCTTAAATCTGTCCCAGGCTTCAAATAATGTTTCTCCATCCTTTTGCGCAAAATTCGTGATTTGATGACGAAGACTTGCAGTTTTGCTGGGTGGAAAATACTTGTCTAAGAATCTTTGCTCCAGCTGATCCCAGGTAGTTATACAATCTGCTGGAAGAGAGTGTAGCCAAGCTCTAGCTTTGTCCCGCAATGAGAAAGGAAACAAGCGCAGTCTAATAGCATCAGCTGAGGCTCCATTCAGTTTTAAAGTTTCACAAAATTCCAAAAATACTTCCAAGTGTAGATTTGGATCTTCAGTGAGTGCTCCTCCGAATTGATGCTGTTGGACCATGGATAGTAGAGCCGGTTTTAATTCAAAATTGTTCGCTTCAATAGGGGGTCTTCTAATACTCGATCTCAATCCCCTTGTACTAGGTGCTGCATAATCCCTTAGAGGTTTATTCTCATTCTGATCAGCCATGTTGGAGGTCAGATTTTCTTCCTGTCGTTGCTGAAATCGTCTTCTAGCAAGGAACGTTCTCTCTATCTCAGGATCAATATCGATGATTTCCCTATTAAATCTGTGCATGCAACGACAAGAGAGGCTCCTAAAACAAGAATTCAGAATAGACAAAAAGAAAGAAAAAAAAACAAAAATAGAAATCTAGATTAACTAAATCACGCTCAATTCAATATTGAGTGCCAATCCTCGGCAACGGCGCCAAAAACTTGATGTCTTGTTTTCCGCAAGTGCACGGTTGTCGTCAAGTAATAAAAATATCGATCCCACAGGGATTGGAACAATTACCGAATGATCGTGATACCAAGTTATCTAGTAAATCAATTTGTGGTTTAAGCAAAGAAACTGAGTAGTCAATAACAACGAATGAGAAGAACGAGCTAAAAGTCAAGAGTTGAGGAGAATCTAAGGATATGGATTTCACCACGTCGAAGATTTATAAGGTGATTTAATTCTTTCCTAACCTTATTAGAGTTGTTTTGATGGAACCTATCCTAAGGTAAATCAACGGCCCCTTTCGAGGTCTACGTTAACTGTACCTATCAAACTCAATTTACTGTCACGGTGTTCGAGCATAGGGATCATAATCACTAAGAGGACTGTCCACGAGACCCATGAACCTCCCTATGTCTTACCTCCACATTACTTGGTAAAAGCTGGATTTGATAGATCCATTAAGTTCATGAGAGTTCCTCTAGAGTCAAATTTCCTCTTCACGGTAGGTTTGCACAGGGACCATAATCACTAAGGGGACTGTCACGAGACCCCATGACCCTCATAGATACACTACCGCTACTAGTAGGAGTTATTCCCTAGTTGGTTCTGGCTTTCGGGAACTCGGGTTCACTGTTAGGTACTTCCCCTTTGCTCCTTAGGTTTATCAATAAGAATCCAAAAGAACCAGATCAAAATAAACAATAGTTCAGGTAGTATAGATTATATCATCCGTCATAAATCGTCAAGGGCTACTCCCCCATCCTAAGATTACAGGATACTACTCCATAGTCTGACAAGAATTACTAGAGAAAGAAATTACGATACTGGGTGTCATATCCTTCTTCTGTCGACTCCTTCTCTTTATCTTCTTCAGCCGATCTCTCGACCACCGTAGTCCTCCCCTTTTAGGGTTAGAATCTCTCCTCTTTTATAGCCTTGGCCTCCTCTTCAATTAAGGCAATAGATTTCCCCGTAATTGAGACGAAGATCCTGATTGCTCGCAGAAAAGGAATTCTGGAATCAGGCCAACACGCCCGTGCCACATGAGGGCACTGGCGTGTCGCACATTTCCCACCGAGTGTGTTGCGCTTGAACCGGGGCGTGTCGATCTTTGAACTAGGGCGTGTCGGAGCTGAACTGGGGTGTGTCGACTGCTGGAACCCCTGACACAGGCGTGTCGATCTTTGAACTAGGGCGTGTCGGAGCTGAACTGGGGCGTGTCGGCTGCTGGCTCTCATGACACGGGCGTGTCGATTTCTAACACGCCTGTGTTGTTTTGATACGCCTGCTTCTTCGCCCTGTTAACACAAAAACACCCAAAAGCAGTCTCTTCTTCCCAAAATATGCTAAACTTAACTGAATCATGATAAAATACATGCCTAGGATATGAAATGAGATAAAATGCATGTATATGGAGTAGTGAAAACATAGCATGATTTACACACATCATGTATCTTCGGGATGACTTCACAAAGTCACGAGCTTCGTATTCGTATGGGTTACTAGCCTCGTGTTGAAGACGACGTGATCGAGAGAGGATCACGATCCGAATCCAAATTCGGATCCAAAGATGAGTCCTCAAAACTCGCTTCTCCGGAGAGGTATTCGTCAACCGTTTGACGAATCCTTCGTCCTCCACCTATGAGGATTACCAAAGATCGAATCCCCGGAAAGGCTACCACTGTCGGAGCTCCAAACGTCGTCCAAATGACGCTCCGACGAGAGGGAAACAAGCTGTCCAGAAAACTGGACAGCTTTGGTGGAAGAGTAGGGGCCGGCCAAAAGGAAAAGGTGGAGGCTCACCTTATTACCGAACCCAAGGGATATCACCGGAGCTCCTCCGGCAACAGCTCGACGCCGGCAAGAGGGAAGGTCAGCACCTTCTGGACGCCGGTTGGAGGAGAAGGGGCGGCGGCACTAGGGTTGGCGCCGACTCCTTCAAAGGGGTGGGTGGCAACTCTAGGTTAGGGGCTTTTGGATTAGGGCTTAACAATCCCTTAAGCCCTCTTTTATAGAGAACTAATTCTCTTAATGGTTATTGGATCATAACCATAAGGCCCGTTAACCCGCTCCATTAACTTAAGTTAAAATAAACCAAACCATGATGGTTTATTTTAAGTTAAAACGAACCGAACCAACTTTTGGTTCATTCGTTTAAAATAAACCAAACCCTTTGGTTTATTCTCCTCCATTGGATTAGAACCAAACCATTTTGGTTCATCCATTATGTCTTCATAAGACACGGCCCATCCACGCTTCCATTGCGACTGAAACGATTTCATGCTCGCTTCTTGTTTGGTCCAACCAAACCTAGTTTCTCTCGGTCTGAGAATCTCATTCTCAAGCTTGTTTTAAATCCTTCGGATTACGCTCGTTGTGCGTGTGACCAAATAGGTTCTCGGTTTATGTTGACCATCTATAATTAACCATTAATTATAGAACGATCATGAGTGGCACCTAGTAGTACATCATGATCCCCAATTAACCGAAAAGATCAACGGTTGATCCAGAACTATTTCTGAAACTCTTCAGCAGCTCGAATGAATCGTGCCCCATTCCCTTCACTCATCTTATACCCACTTGGTTCAGGACATGGTCTATAGTGTCAGTCCCCACTAGGCTGACTACGTCACACCTAGCTCAAGTATCATTTCCTCGTCCTACGGATTCTAGTTACTGCACATGTATCGAAGAGTACATTACTCTAAACATGTAATGCTTTGGCCAAAGACTTTAGTAACAATCCGACGAGAGGCCATGGGTATACATCTCCTCACAAGGAGTGGTGAATTCTTTATAGGTTATTCAAACACCTTCGATCACTTCGACTTATACTCAATCATCCCGGGTCCACATCTCCTTAAAGATGTTTACTTAAGATGTCAAAGCATAAGTCTCCATGATCAAGATGACTTGAATACCGCAAGTCAAAGGAACATCGCACTTAAGCTACAGTAAGAACTTCATTGGCATATCTATATATGCAGAGAACCATATGAAGTCTTACGGCTGGTCACTCCAATGAACTAGTTACCATAACTAGCATCCACGATTAACTCCGGACATCACAATGTCTCCAGCCAGTGAGAATCAGCTGCTTGGATACACCAAGGAGTATACTCGTGCTAGTCTCGACAGAATTGATGGTGTCCAAATCCATCAATTCATCGACTAGGGATAATTCCGATACATCACAATTACACATGTAGAGATACTCACTAGTTGTGATCCAATCACAAATTCTCTCATGCTGTGAATCGTATCGTAGACATTCAGTAAATGAGTTTAAGATCCAATCAAATACATGAAGACATGTATACTCAAATAGTGAATCTTCATTTATCATATAAATGGTTCATACATAAGGCGATTGCCTTAGGACATCTCTCATATATTACTAACATAATCAGCATCGCAATAACCAACTAATCTGCAATTTTCAATTCTTTTGTATAAAAGACCGTAATCAATTGTGCTTTTCACATTTTTTAGTATTCGTCGAGCTGCTTCCAAGTGACACTTCTTTGGATTTTGCATGTACCGACTTATTACACTAACTGCATTGGAAATGTCTAGTCAAGTTAAGGTTAAATAGATGAGGCTGCCTACCAATTGTTGATACATAGTTGCATTCTCTAAATTTTTCCCTTCATGTGCACACATTCTAAGACTTGGTTCCATAGGTGTTGACATTGGCTTGCATTCCAACATTCCAAACTTTTTCAACAAGTCTTTGGAGTATTTTTGTTGACACAGAAATATTCCTTTTTGTTTGCGATCAATCTCTAAACCAAGAAAGTGCTTCAGTTGTCCAAGTTCTTTCATTTGAAATCGAACTGATAAATTCTCCTTCGTTTGAAGAATTTTTGCTTCGTCATCACCGGTTATGACTAAGTCATCCACATATACTAGCACAATAGCTAACTTTCCTTCACTTGACTTGATAAATAGGCTAGAATCTGCAGATGTTACTAAATAACCACTCTGAGTTAGAAATTTAGCAATCTTACCATACCATGCCCTGGGTGCTTGTTTCAATCCGTAGAGCGCTTTCCGCAATTTACACACATATTCAGGATGATGTTGGTTCTGAAAACCTATTGGTTGGACCATATAAATTTCCCGATCTAATTCTCCATGAAGAAATGCATTCTTCACATCCAGTTGCCATAGCTAGATTCCAGTCTTTATTGGCTGCAAGTGCAAGTAGGACTCGTACAGTTGTAAGCTTCGCCACTGGACTGAATGTTTCATCATAGTCTAGTCCATACTGCTGAGAGAACCCATGAGCTATCAAACGTGTCTTATATCTCTCGATTGATCCATCTGGACGGTGCTTTATTTTGAAAATCCACTTGCAAGAAATGGGTTTCACCTCTCTTGGTTTTGGTATGAGATCCTAAGTTTGATTTTGCTGTAGTGCATCAATTTCTTCTTTCATAGCTGTCATCCATTCAGAACTTTGTGATGCTTCTTCAAATGTCTCAGGCTTTGTTGCATCTTCAACTATGGCTGCATTGACATATTTTGGATTCGACCTTCGTGTTCTTATTGTTCTTCGGAGTTGAGATTATGGAATTAATTCTTCCATTTCACTAGGCCTCTCTTCTTCACTTGGTTGTCGATGTATGCCGGTTTGCCAAGGACTCTGAGCTACTCTCTGCTCAACATCATTATCATTTGGATCTTTTGATTCATCTGAACTTGATTGAAGTTGAACAATATGCTCCCTCACCTTTTGTTGCAATTCGTCTTCATAGTCTTTAGCATTTGGCAACACTTCCTTCTCTGAGGGCCACCAAGAAGATGCTTTATCGAACACTACATCTCGTGAGGTGTAGCATCTTTCGCTCGTTGGATCACAACATTTCCACCCCTTTCTCTGGCTATCATATCCCACAAAGATACATCTAATAGCTTTCTTGTCGAACTTGCTTCGTAAATGATCAGGAACAAATACATAACAGTCACAACCGAATACTCGAAGGTAACTAACTGTAGATTTTATGTTCCATAGTTTCTCAAAGGGTGAAATAAATTCTAACCTTGGTTGAGGAAGTCGGTTAATGACAAAAGTCGCAGTCCTCATTGCTTCAACCCAAAATTGTCCAGGTACATTCTTATCATGCAACATACTCCGACAAATTTCTCCAAGATGTCGGTTCTTTCTTTCCGCTACTCCATTTTGTTGCGGTGTGTTGGCACATGTGTATTGATGGTATATTCAATTTTCTTTTAAGTAGTGGGAGAACTCTCTTGAGCTATATTCTCCCCCATTGTCTGTGCGTAAGCAACAAATCTTCTTTCCCAATTCTCCTTCGACTAACTGTTTGAACTCTTTGAACTTTGAGAGTGTATCAGATTTTTCTTTCATAAATAAGATCCATACATACCTTGAGAAGTCATCAATGAATGTCACCATGTACCGTATACCACCAATTGATGGTTGCCTAACGGGTCCGAATACATCAGAGTGGACTAACTCTAATGGTTCCTTCGCTTTAAACTTTGACTCTTGATATGGTAATTGGTGTGCTTTACCATACTGACATCCTGAACATACTGTGTCTATTTGTATGTCTAGTTGAGGAAGCCCCTTAAGCATCTACTTCTTCATCATCATGTTTAGCTTGGAATAGTTAACATGACCTAATCACATATGCCATAGATCTGCTGTTTCATTTTTCCTTGTCTTGTCTATATATGCAAACTCTGCTGACATCACATAAATCGACTCCAATCGTTTTCCCTCCATTGTTGGTGTTTCTGAGATTTTGACGTTTCGATATATCTTTACATTTTGAGGACCAAATAGAACATAATGACATGATGATGTTAATTGAGCCACAGATAATAAATTCTTCTTCATTCCTGGGACATGATAGACATCTTGAAGTAACACCTAGTTAGAATTATATTGAGGCTGTAGGGATGTATACTGAAAAGTCTATCTTTTCTATAAACATCTTTATTTTTGAAATAAGAATCACATGATCATTGTTTGTATATATTTATGCATATTGTCTAATACGTTACATTGTAGATAACATGGTGTGTGGTGTCACACGGGAGATCATGTTATCGGCTCCTTGTAAAGTATAAGTAAAGGCTCACAACCGAGATGGCTTTGGACAAACCATCGGAATGGTTGTAGTGTGATTTGGTATTGGTTTGTCTTGACCATAGAATCACACTATTGCACTTTGTGTGTATTGAGCAGGACCGACATAGAGGTGATTCGATTTATTGTTGACTACATAATCGAATCGGACCTCAGATATTATTTAGTACATGCTCTTAATCCCGATATAATAACGGGCACATATACTTAGTACTCATCTCTTTGATTTACCAATGAGCGAGATTTATGGATTAAATCGATAGAATCGGTAAGTTGGGAGATGATATTATTTATATGGTGTGCCGTTGATTATAGGAGGAAATCGTGTCCTATATATTAGGATGATGATGTCCCCTTGAGGAGCTCATAAGGTTCATCATGTAAACCCTGCAGGTGGACTTGGTCCGGCATGATGAAAAGGTTGAGTGGTACTACTCAAGGAGTTAGATGTTGATTAATTAATGGTCAGTAAATTAATTAATCGACGAACATTCGAGATCTTAAACACGGAGAGAAAATGTACAAATAATATATGGAGCCCATATTATCATATGGGGGTTGGTGAGGTAGATCAATGATGAACCTTTAGTGGATTGGATCATCATTAGTGGATCGGACTTTATGTGGGCTTGATCCATGGGTGGCCAAGACCCAACTCCTCCTCATGGTCCCTAATGTAGCCTTTCTCATGATGCTTAGATCCAATGGATAGAAACAAAACTCTAAGATCCATTGGTAGAGATCAAATCTCTAAGATCCGACGGTTGAGATTAAATCTCTAGATCCGACGGTTGAGATTAAATCCCTAGAACCAATGGAGGAGATTAATTCATGACTTATCCCTAACTCTATAAAAGGAGGGCATGGGGAGTGGTCGTGGATTACATGATGAATAGGAGGAGAGCTAGGGTTTGGCGGGAGCAATCCTATTTGAGATAGGATTGGGATTAGGGTTTTGAGGCTAGGGTGGCACCAAATAAGGAAGGTTCTTTCTCTCTTCTTCTTCCTCTTTGGGCCAACGTCCAGCATCCTTTTTCATCTCTTTTCCAGCCTTGGTCGGCGCCCAAAGTCCCCTTCTTCTTCTCCTTAGGTGGTGGAAACAAGATATAGGGTTTCCCTTGGTGTCTTGGTAGTTTTCCACCATCTCCTTCTCCTTCTAGTTGGCCGGCGGCAAGGGCTTTGATAGCTCCTTGTTGGTTGAGTTTTGGAAGGAGAAAAACATTGTTTCTCTTCTTCCTCTTGCTTGGGAAAAGCAAGGAAGGAAGTTTTGCGATCTAGGAGCTTCGACTTTTGGTGGATCGTCGCCCACACGACGTCCAAAAGGAGGAAGGTCATACATTAGAAGACCAAGAGGTTTACCTATTCTTCTTTCTCTTTTATTCATTGCTTGTTTTTGTTTTTCAAATATAAGCATGTTATATTTCTGTAAATGGCTAAATAATACTTGGATCCCGAGTATAAACACAAAAACCGGCGATCCGGACATCGTCTATTCCGCGGCTAATCGACTAGAAGAGTTGTGTTGCTTGAACAACTAGTTTGTTCAAGCGATTGCTCAAGTCGTTAGCACGACGACGAATTGGTTGTGCTTAGGAAACTCATCCCATCCGGATTAGTTTTCATTAGTGAAAATTTTAATCCGGGGACATGGGATCCGATGAGCCTCCGAAGCAATTCCTTCAATTGGTATCAGAGCCAAGGTTTTCGGTTTTGTGTGTTTAAGATTCGGTTAATTTTTATGCACTTTTTCATATATTATATGCATCGGATAATAATAGGATATGCGTAGTTTAACTCTTTGGTTGCAGGCATAAGATCCGACTATTATGGTCATATGTGTGTATGTGATTGTATGTGTATAAATATTTATTTTGTTGAATCCTCGGGGTTGACGAGGCTAGTATTTAGTTTTTGGTAAATTAAATACGACATTGTTTAACCGCTCTTTATTTTATTTTACTTTCGATCTAGATATCATGTACACTCCCTCGTGAAGTATAGGATCGATGGATGTAAATTAAAATAGGTTTTAGTCTCGGCTCGGATCTCCGGATAACTTGTACATGACGTAGGAGGAGCAGACGAGAAGGCGATGCGACGAGAGACATATTGAAGACAAAAGCCATAATAGTTGGAAAATAATTTATTTTTCATATTTATTGCTTATTGTTTGATATGCATGTCGTAGCATAGAAAATTCCTCATTTTCAAATTACTAAGTGGGAGAGGGATATTTTTATAAATTCCCGCGGCCTCCATTACAATTTGACAAGTGATGCAAACAAACTTGCGCGTCGGCTCTAAGTGTCTTCCTCCCTACGGATGGGTTTGTTTGCGGATCACTAGGTCAAATAATGGTTATAGGAAATTATTTAGGAGCGTGTGTACTTCCATAGCGGTAAGGCACATAATCTGAAATAATTCTCTTAGTATCGTGTAATGGTGCACACTTAGATGCAAATAAAAGTATCCTCCCCATCGGAGTCACTGCTTTTATTTGTAGGGCCAAACAGGAACCAACTATTAATTTTATTTGTCAAAAAGTAAGGTTGACAAGATAATAAAATTAATGGGTAAAACCTCCTCTTACAAATGTAGAATTCGTATACGTCCACACTGCGTGGCATGCGATATTCTCGGTGTTTTGAGGTATTGGTTGATTTCGGAATTTTATTGTTTTGAGGAATCAATAATTTTTAAATCTAAAGTAATGATCTATGTGATTCTTAGATTTAAAATGACTTTCAAATTAATTTACTATGATACTAAAGGAAATAAACTTACTGCATCTAAATAATGTTGATTGGAAAAGAATCTAGATATTGTCTTATCTCGCTAAGGAGTACAAGTATGCACTCTTCAAGAGTGTCCTCAAACCATGGTTGTGCTCAAAAGGTTTCTACTTGCCGAAAGGCAAGAAGAAGAAGAAACAAGGTGGAGCAAAGGTGGTGGGAGGATCTCGTGAGGAGTGAAGAAACCGAAAGGCAAGTACTTTACTTATAAGCGGATGGACATTGGAAGAAGGACTGCCCCAATCCAAAATGTAACAAAGGTATATCCTTTCGACTAGTCGTTGAAACATGATTAGTGGTGTTATCTACCGCACTGTGAGTGTAGATACGGAGCCACTAATCATGTCTCGCAACACTTGTAGGGGTTCCAGAAACCCGATGACTAGCTAAAGGAGATTACCATTTACTTAGGCAATGCCATGAAGGTGGCGATTATTGCGTGGGAGACGTTTTATTTATCTTTGAGAAAAATAAAACTTTGGTTCGAAAATTCCCTTTATGTACTTTTTATTTAGAAAGAATTTAATTTTAGTTTCTAAATTGTTTATGGATGGATATTCTATTTCTTTTAATGACAGATGTTATAAAAAGGAATAGGAGAATATCTGATTCAGTGCATACATTGATAGGAAATTTGTATACACTTGAACCAAAACCTCCCACGATGCAAATTGAAGTTAATAACTCATCTTCTAATTCCAATAAGAGAAAAGAACCTTCGAAGATGAACCAAACGTATCTTTGGCATCTTAGGCTTGGTCACATTAACCTAAGCAGAATTCAAAGGTTGATAGCTGATGGACCTTTGGGTTCATTAGTGATGGAGGATCTCCCAACCTGTGAATCTTGCTTGGAGGGTAAGATGACCAAGAGGCATTTTAAGGCCAAGGGGTATAGAGCCAAAGATGTGTTAGAATTGGTTCATTCTGATTTGTGTGGTCCTATGTCTATCCAGGCTAGAGGTGGTTTTGAGTATTTCGTCTCTTTTATAGACGATTACTCAAGATATGGATAGATTTACCTGATGCGCCGAAAGTCTGAATGTTTTGACAAGTTCAAAGAATTCAAGGCTGATGTGGAGAAACGTCAAGGTAAAAGTATCAAGACACTACGATCTGATCGTGGTGGTGAGTACCTCTTGGGAGAGTTTAGGAACTACTTATCAGAGGCTAGGATTCAATCTCAATTGACTGCACCTGGCACACCCCAGCAGAACGGTGTAGCAGAGCGAAGGAATATGACTCTTATGGAGATGGTTAGATAGATGATGAGTTATTCTGACTTGCCAGATTCGTTTTGGGGATATGCTCTAGAAACGGCGGTGTACATTCTGAACTTGGTTCCATCTAAATCAGTGCCTTTTACTCCCACAGAGTTGTGGACTGGGCGAAAGCCTAGTCTAAGACATATTCGGATATGGGAGAGTCCAGCACATGTGCTGAAGGCAGATGCTGATAAGTTGGAACCTCATACAGAAGTACGCTTGTTCGTTGGCTATCCCAGGGGAACGAAGGGAGGTTTATTTTATAGTCCTAGAGATCAAAGGGTGATCGTTAGCACGAATGCCAGATTTCTAGAGGAAGACTATGTGATGAGCCATAAGCCCAAGAGTAAAATTATTCTGGAGGAGTTAAAAAGGGAAGTCACTTCTTTAGTACCACCGGTACAAGAGGATATATCATATGTCACTGCACCGTGTGTCACAGAGGATACACAGGTGATACCTCGTCGTAGTGGGAGGGTTGTGAGACAGCCTGATAGATTCATGTTCTTGGGAGAATCTTCTGATTTAGTCCCTGGCGAACATGAACCTGATCCCTGGACATATGACGAGGCAATCCAAGATAAAGATGCAGAATCTTGGCAAAGTGCAATGAATGCTGAGATTGAATCTATGGATTCAAATCAAGTCTGGGAGCTAGTAGAACCATCCGATGGTGTAAAAACCATTGGATGCAAGTGGATCTACAAGAGAAAGAGAGGAATAGATGGGAAGGTTGAGACCTTCAAAGCGAGGCTTGTTGCGAAGGGGTATACTCAGAAAGAGGGTATCGATTATGAGGAGACCTTTTCGTCAGTAGTCATGCTTAAATCTATCCGGATTCTCTTATGCATAGCAACTCATATGGATTATAAGGTGTGGCAGATGGATGTCAAGATAGCTTTCCTTAATGGAAGTCTTGAGGAAAACATCTACATGAAGCAACCAGAGGGATTCATTGCTAAGGGCGAAGAGCGTCATGTATGTAAGCTTAATCAGTCCGTTTATGGATTGAAGCAAGCTTCGAGGTCTTGGGACATCCGCTTTGATACGGAAAATCCAGTCTTATGGATTTATTCAAAGTCCGGATAAGTCTTGTGTATACAAGAGATGTGACGGAAACGTAGTGGTATTTCTTGTACTATACGTAGATAACATTTTGGTGATTGACAACAATATCAAAGTGTTATCGGGCGTAAGGGTATGGTTGTCCAAACAGTTTGATATGAAGGACTTGAGAGAAGCGGGACACATCCTTGGGATCAAGGTTATAAGGGATCGCAGGAAAAGGATATTGTGCTTATTTCAAGCTTCATACATAGACACAATTTTGGATCGTTTTAGCATGCAGAACTCCAAGAAGGGTTTTCTACCTTTCGGGCATGGAGTTCCTTTATCTAAGGAGATGTGACCTAGATCATCTAAGGAGATAGAGGAGATGAAGGCGGTTTCTTATGCTTCGACAGTAGGAAGCCTCATGTATGCGATGCTCTGTACGAGACCAGATATCTGCTTTGCCGTGGGCATGGTCAGCAGATATCAGAGTAATCCAGGACATGGACATTGGACTGCAGTAAAGCATATATTGAAGTACCTGAGAAGGACTAGGGATTATATGCTAGTTTATCGGGCAAACCAATTACTCCCTGTGGGTTACACGAATTCCGACTTCCAATCTGATAGGGATAACAGTAAGTCTATCTCAGGTTTTATGTTTACTTTGGGAGGTGGAGTCATTGTATGGAGGAGTGTCAAGCAAAAGTGCGTGGCGGACTCCACCATGGAAGCTGAGTATGTGGCGGCCTCTGAGGCAGCCAAAGAAGCTATATGGCTCAGGAACTTCCTGATGGACTTGGATGTGATTCCTGGTTTGCCCAGAACTATTACAATTTATTGTGATAATAGTGGTGCAGTTGCAAACTCGAAGGAACCACGAGCCCATAAGGCTAGTAAACACATAGAGCGCAAGTACCACCTGATACGAGAAATCGTATAGGAGGTAGAAGTTGTTGTCGCCTAGATTGCATCAGAGGATGATCTGGTAGACCCTTTCACTAAGGCCCTTCTAGCGAGAGCTTTGATAGGCATGTGGAGGGAAGGGGAATCAGATGTATGGCAGTAAGAGCACAGCATAGTCTTTTAGTATAAGTGGATGTATACTGAAAAGTCTATCTTTTCTATAAACATCTTTATTTTTGAAATAAGAATCACATGATCATTGTTTGCATATATTTATGCATATTGTCTAATACGTTTCATTGTAGATAACATGGTGTGTGGTGTCACACAGGAGATCATGTTATCGGCTCCTTGTAAAGTATAAGTAAAGGCTCACAACCGAGATGACTTTGGACAAACCATCGGAATGGTTGTAATGTGATTTGGTATTGATTTGTCTTGACCATAGAATCACACTAGTGCACTTTGTGTGTATTGAGCAGGACCGACATAGAGGTGATTCGATTTATTGCTGACTACATAATCGAATCGGACCTCAGATATTATTTAGTATATGCTCTTAATTCCGATATAATAACGAACACATATACTTAGTACTCATCTCTTTGATTTACCAATGGGCGAGATTTATGGATTAAATCGATAGACTCGGTAAGTTGGGAGATGATATTATTTATATGGTGTGTCATTGATTATAGGAGGAAACCGTGTCCTATATATTAGGATGATGATGTCCCCTTGAGGAGCTCATAAGGTTCATCATGTAAACCCTGCAGGTGGACTTGGTCCGGCATGATGAAAAGGTTGAGTGGTACTACTCAAGGAGTTAGATGTTGATTAATTAATGGTCAGTAAATTAATTAATCGACGGACATTCGAGATCTTAAACACGGGGAGAAAATGTACAAATAATATATGGAGCCCATATTATCATATGGGGGTTGGTGAGGTAGATCAATGATGAACCTTTACTGGATTAGATCATCATTAGTGGATCGGACTTTATGTGGGCTTGATCCATGGGTGGCCAAGACCCAACTCCTCCTCATGGTCCCTAATGTAGCCTTTTAATACCTCATGATGCTTAGATCCAATGGATAGAAACAAAACTCTAAGATCCATTGGAAGAGATCAAATCTCTAAGATCCAACGGTTGAGATTAAATCTCTAGATCCGACGTTGAGATTAAATCCCTAGAACCAATGGAGGAGATTAATTCATGACTTATCCCTAACTCTATAAAAGGAGGGCATGGGGAGTGGTCGTGGATTACATGATGAATAGGAGGAGAGCTAGGGTTTGGGCGGCAAGGAGCAATCCTATTTGAGATAGGATTGAGATTAGGGTTTTGAGGCTAGGGTGGCACCAAATAAGGAAGGTTCTTTCTCTCTTCTTCTTCCTCTTTGGGCCAACGTCCAACAGCCTTTTCCATCTCTTTTCCAGCCTTGGTCGGCGCCCAAAGTTCCCTTCTTCTTCTCCTTAGGTGGTGGAAACAAGATATAGGGTTTCCCTTGGTGTCTTGGTAGTTTTCCACCATCTCCTTCTCCTTCTAGTTGGCCGGCGGCAAGGGCTTTGATAGCTCCTTGTTGGTTGAGTTTTGGAAGGAGAAAAACATTGTTTCTCTTCTTCCTCTTGCTTGGGAAAAGCAAGGAAGGAAGTTTTGCGATCTAGGAGCTTCGACTTTTGGTGGATCGTCGCCCACACGATGTCCAAAAGGAGGAAGGTCATGCATTAGAAGACCAAGAGGTTTACCTATTCTTCTTTCTCTTTTATTCATTGCTTGTTTTTGTTTTTCAAATATAAGCATGTTATATTTCTGTAAATGGCTAAATAATACTTGGATCCCGAGTATAAACACAAAAACCGACGATCCAGACATCGTCTATTCCGCGGCTAATCGACTAGAAGAGTTGTGTTGCTTGAACAACTAGTTTGTTCAAGCGATTGCTCAAGTCGTTAGCACGACGACGAATTGGTTGTGCTTAGGAAACTCATCCCATCCGGATTAGTTTTCATTAGTGAAAATTTTAATCCGGGGACATGGGATCCGATGAGCCTCCGAAGCAATTCCTTCAGAGGCATAATTATTGTCTTGCCAATGTGAGCTATTGGTAACCTTGAGTTGTCGGCTGTCACTACCATACGAGCTCCTTTGTATTCAGATAAGTTTTGCAATTTTTCTTTGTCACCAGTCATGTGATTCGGGCAGCCTGAATCTATGATCCAATCATTTTTGTAATCAATCTGTTCTGGCATTGTTGTGAAGGCTAATTCTTTTTCCACCATAGCACACAAAGCTTTGGCATCCCACTCATCTTCGCTATTCTCCTTAGCACCGGAAGTAACAGTATTACTTTGACCATGTTTTTTCCTAGTCCATTAATCTTTTGCCATATGACCCACCGTTCCACAATTGTAACACTTGCCACTGAACCTTCGATTGCTGTAATTCTGTGGGGCTCCACTTCCTTGATACCCTTTCACCTTATCACCATCATTTTTAGATCCACCACAAGTATGTTGCTTGAAGTTGTCGTTACTATTGTTGATGTAGAGTGCTTCCTCCTCACCCTTCAACAGGACTCCTCCCATTTGGTTAGCCATAGCTTCTTGACCTGCAAGTAAATTTTCAAACTCAAGAAGCGATGGTTGTGTTGGCCATCCCTGTATAGCAGCAATAAATCCTCGATATTCTGGTCTCAAACCATGGATAATTATTCTCTTTATCCTAGTTTCCCCAATAGGAGCTATTGGATCTAACTCTGAAATTTCGCGACATATCGATTTCACCTTGTGAAAGTATTGAGCAATCGTCTTGTCACGTTGCACCATTGATAGCAGCTCATTCTTCAGAAGCTGCAATCTTGTATCATTCTTCTTTGAAAAAATTAAGTGTAGCAAAGGTATCCCACACTTCCTTTGGTGTTTTGACATCTCGGATGTGCTCTAACATTTTTTCTTCAATTGTGATCTTTAAAGCAAACATTGCTTTTCCTGCTTTAATCTTCCATTTTTGCAAGATGTCGTTGGCATCTTCTGTTGTCGGCTGCGTAGCTTCACTACCACTGACAACCTCCCAAAGATCTTGACCTTGTAGGTAAGACTCCATGCTTGTTGTCCATGTGTTGTAGTTCTTATTGTTGACTTTCTTAATTCCTCCTACTACTTAAAGGTCACCCATCGTGTTGGAAAGACTCTGATTATATCAAACAAGTTTGATTAACACCCTTGTATTGTATAAAACTCCTCACGATTCAAGATAACTCTACCAGAAAACAATCCTTGATCGTTCTGCTCTAATATCAATTGTGGAGAACAAGTAACACATCCGAGGATCACTTGCAACCGAAAGAACAACTCATACTTTCTATTTTTTTTTATTTTGATCAATGCAAAAACCTAAATACAAGATAAAATATTTATAAGACTCACTGTGCAATCTACACCGTTGAACTAACAAATAAATTCTAATCACAAATGCATCTTATTCCTATCCATTGAATGAGACAAATTCTAAACTTTATCCATTAACGTATTAGGATTGAATATCATAGACTAATTCTTATTTTCTATCCATTCTAAACTTTATCCATTAACAAATTAGGATTGAATATCATAGACCAATTCTTAATTCCTATCCGTTAGTAGATTGAGATTTAACATTTTCACCGTGAAAATCTCTTAAACCCTTTCAAATCTTTGCTCGGAGTTCTTGTTCTTGTTCAGTGCAGTGACACTCATATTTATTAGTTTTGCATTGACTGAAGTAACTTTATATAGTATTTGAACATTAATTTAACAATAAATGAAGGTTAATCAGTAAAATTATCATTGCATAATCTAATGATGAAATTAGCCTTTTGTAATTTTTTTTGTAATTTCTTCAAAATACTCTTGCACTTCTCTCTCTTTTCACGAGAATCGAGAGAAAAATTAATCTCCAAATACACAGTGCATCCATAAAAATGGAGAAACATTGCATAAGAAGATACAGTTCGATCTTCTGCTGCAATATCATTCAATGACGAATTTAAAAAAAAAATCATTTAAACGGCTTTGGGATCTAAGAGTTTACCCAGTGAACGGAGTACGACTTCAGTGTTAGACCGTCGTTCAAGAATGATATGACTACGGAATCCGAACTGAATTACAAAATAACTGCGAGCCTTAGTGGTCGGTGAAGACCACTTATTCCGATCTTATTCGACTCAGTTGTTGACGAGATATTCCGAAGATCTATGGAGTATGACCGGTCAATTCTAAAAATTAATCGGATAAAAGATTTGGATAGCATGATGTAATTAAATTTAAAAAAAAAACTACTTAACCGAATTAATAATAATAAATTTATCATAAAAGAGCAAGCAAGCTCCAATTTTTCTGAGATGTATTTCTTTAGAGACAATTGAACTTTCCACCTAAAAATCCATTTAATATCGTGATTTATTACTCTTTCATAGGCCGGACGATGAAAAGGAATTTGAGATGAGCGTTCTCCTCTGTTGCCACAGTAGAGAAAAATGACTTTTCTCAAGTTAAGCAAATACAAACCATTTTTAAACCAAAACGAGAAAGGAAGAGGAAAAGGAAATTTACTCCCTGCCATGAATGATAAAGATTCTGACTTCGGGCCGATGCTTTCGACTGCATGTCTGCAAAAAAAGCAGCTGCTGAGCTCGACAAACAATTGGGTGGAATGCACACTCAGATTTCTGTCTTTGCCATGCCCAAGAATTAAATGTGAGAAAAGAAATTGAAAAATATCATCCTCAGATTCCCCATGTCTGATTGAGTCAGTGGGCATGAAGGCATCGGACAGTCACAGTGCCACACCAACCAGTGCTATGCTACTGCCTGTGGCTTCATCTCCTTGTGTCAAGCTGTAAGCAGCTGATACCCTTCTGGTTCTGGCATTCTTCCAACTTGCCCTCTAACGTCACCTTTATAACTCTCTCAATCACTATATCTCTTCTTCTTCTGCTTCTTCTGGTGGTGGTGGCGGCGGCGGTGAGTCTACTCTTTGCTCTTATTTTCTGGCCTTTTTTTTCATCTCTCACTTCCACTGTTGTGAATATTATTCTTATTGTTTTGCTCATCTACGCTGGATTCAGGTAGTGTTTCAGGTCACCTGTGTGTTTCTTTACTTGGAACTTCTTGATTTTTTCTTTTTTTTGTTCTTCTGAGGGTAACAATTGCATGGAACGGCTTGAAAGAGCTGAAATACTTGTATATATGCTCAGATATTCGTTCTGACAGTGTAGGTTTCTTGATTCTTTTGTTTTCTTGGTTTGAAACTGTGATATTATACCTGTTGATTGTTCTTGGATTAAAATAACAAGGTTGAATAGATCAAATAAATTTCCTGTTTGGACGTGGATTGTTTTTTGGGGGTCTTAGCCACTCCCACCAAATTGATGTGAGACTATTCCCTGTTTAGAACTAGAGCGACGATGTTCTCAGACCTTTGGCCGGAAGGTGTGAGACTATGAAAGAAGTGACATCGTTAAGCCAGAAGCTCAACCGATCTAGCTCGCTTATTACTAGGCCAAATAACTATTGGTGGATGTGGATTGTCATTAAGTTAGAAGGCTGTGGCCTTGTAAAAACTACTTCAGTTTCTCTATGATTTGCCATTTTCCTTGAATTCCCTATACTCTACTCTCTTTCATTGACCTATTTAAGATGTGGTACTTCTTTATTTTGTCACTCAAATTACATCTTAAAGGAGCTAAAACTGGATTCTTAGGTGGTTACTGCATGTTAAACAAAATGTCAGTGGTAAAGCATTAATCCCTTTCAGATTTTATCGAGTTAATGCTTGCTCTGAAAGGTTTCTCTGTTGATCTATCTTGTTGCCTAAAACAATCTATTCATAACCTTATGAACAGCTTTGTTGGAACAAAATATATTGTTGAAACAGAACACAAAAATGTCTGAAAAAATGGAGAATGCAGCTGAAAACCTTATCAACGACATTGTGGAAACAGTCTCCAATGCAATCCAACATCAAAAGTCAAATCCCGAAGAACAAAGCAAGACTTCTGTTCGAGGAAAAAGGCTATTTGGTCGTCAGAATACTATCCATAAGATGTTTGGTGGTGGACAATGTATGCCACATAGGATCCATTATCTCTTTGTTAATTTTCAGGGAAAAATATACTTTTGTGAGACAAAAGTGACTTAAACATGAACTTTGTAGCTGCTGACGTGCTGCTATGGAGAAACACAAAGATCTCGTCGAGCATCTTGGCCTGTGCCACAGTCATCTGGGTTCTCTTCGAATGGCTGAACTACCATTTCTTGACATTGTTAGCATTCACGCTCTTTGTCGGAATGCTTGGTCAGTTTGCTTGGTCTAATGTTTCTGTTGTATTGAACAGGTACTAAATCTTGCTCATCACATAGCTGATCAAAACATGTTTGTTCAAGTTTATTAATAGCCGACATTTTGATTCTTGCAGATCTACAACTCATGTACCAAGGGTTGTGATTCCTGAAGACATATTTGTTAACATTGCTACTTCACTTGGAACCCAAATCAATCGACTCCTGGGCTATGTTCAAGATGTTGCTTGGGAAAGGAACTTGAGACAGTTCCTCGTGGTATGTTTTTTCCTATCTTTCAACAGAATATTTAGCGTTGAATAAGCATAGTCAACCAAAAGCATACAAAAAATTTAACAAATCTGATCCCTTCCAAATAAGAATTTGGACAGATCGGACAAGTTTGTAGTGTCCACACACATCCTAAGACTTCATTGTATGTCCTGAAATTTGTTTCTGATGCTAATAGTTACTGATACACTACTGTAGTATCACTGTACATTGTTGACTAGTTTTTTAGCAAGATCGCTACATCTTATTCTGCAAGAAAGATCACTGCGTGTGTGCATTAAAATAGAAAAACTCCTGTTATTCTTCAATTCAAGATGCAAACTGTAGAATGCACTGAAACATATGGATTACATTTCAGGTTGCTGCAAGTTTGTGGGCTGCTGCTATTATAGGGACCTGGTGCAATTTCTTAACTGTTATTTATGTTGGTGAGAGCTGAAAATTCTTTTGTTTCTATTTCAGATAATATTTTGGCACGAGTTTATCGAGAATTAAGAGATTATACAACTTGTTACTGGATTTTTTGTCGAATCTGATGGATGCAGGATTTGTTTGTGCTCACACACTACCAGTTGTATATGAGAAGTATGAAGATGAAATCGACGAATTCTTGTATAACCTCTTTGGACAAGTCCAGAAGCACTGCAGCAAACTAAATATGAGTGTGCTGAGCAAACTATCCAGGGGAAATGTCAAACCAAAGAAGAATGAGTAGTCAATTGTGTAGTTAGTATATGATGTAGTCTTGTCGAACAAAAATCAAAGAACTCTGACTGGATGAGTTGCAAAATCATCAGAAACTCTTATGCACTAGTCTGCATTTGTAAGCGAAGAATTGGCTAATCGGAAGAAGCCTGTCTAAATGTTTTGTTCATGAAGCTATTTAGATAGGATTAGTATGGCTTCATCAATAAATTCTCCTTCAATTTGTCTTGTAATTGATTCGGCTTCCCGTTTGTTTTCGACTATTGCGCACATTTTTGGATCCTCAGTTTGATTCAACAAGTTCATTTCAATTTGCCTACTACCGGTTTCGATATCGATCGTTAGTTTGTCTCGAGTATTTAAGATTGACTCCATGAATCTTTTCCCTCAAACTTCATGCTAAACTATGTCGAAGACAATGTTTTATCACTCAATGTGTATTTGGCACGAATGAATCCGGTACACATACATCAGAAGGAAGTAGATAAAACAGTCTTGCACAAACACATTGACATTGTAGAAGGAGCAATCTCAATGATTAGCTAGCTATCTCGATTCAAATGACTGCTTGAAATTGATTGAGGGAATTTGATTCCTCCATGAAGCTCTACACAAGACAATATAACATCCAATAAACGCTGGTACCTCTTAGAAGTTGGTCCTTCATCATCTCCACTTTCACTCAAATGAATGCGGTGCCACTTAATACGGTCTGATATATATATTTTAATTTAAACATCAGACGTTCTATTAAATTTTGAAAGTCCAATTCCAGATCTTATCATTTGAGGCCCTTCTTTCAAAGGGTAAGACCCACCCACACATGCCCTGCATAAGAGCACATGACAACGTTTCTGCACAATAAGTGTGACATGGCCACATTGCTCATCTCCATGACACTGTTCTTCAATGATATTGCATCTTTAAAATGCAGACAGTGCTGTGTGTTAAGCCTTTGTCATTCCATCAGTTCCAAGTGGAAGAGGAAAGGTGTGTTTTTTCTATGTTTTTTTCTTCTTCTTTCAAATATTTTCATCTTCTCCTTGTTGATTAATTATGCTCTGTGCTTTTGGAGATTTCAGGTTACTTGACAATGTTTTATCTGTCTTTTTTTAAGTCAAAAAGATCTTCTTATGTGCTCCTTTTGCTTGTCAAAATGTTTCAGTAACAGAAGCAATGAGCCAGTTTGCTCCTGATTGGAATTTAGAAGATGGCTTCACAAATAGTGAGGATGTTCATATTCTTCCGATTGCAAGTCAAAACAACCCAATGGGGTTAGTACCTGCTTCCTCTCTTCCCTTTTTGTATTTTGTAAATACAACTTTGATCAGAATTTAAGAACAAATCTATCTATTCCTATAGGCGAGACGGCGAGATCGCAGAGTTGCTCCGGCGAGATGGGCATATGGTTGTGCATAGCCAAACTGACCAGAAAGGTTCTGATGGAGGCAGCGAGTTTAAACTGAAACAACGAAATGAGCAATCCACCAACTTGATTCGAGATGAAGAAACTCTGTCATGGATTCAAAACTCCCTTCATCATTCGATCGGAAAAGAATTCTCTTCGGAGTTCTTTTCAGAAATGGGAGGTAGCAACTCGATCGGTTTAGACAAGTTGAATGGCAATGCCATCGTTGGGAGTGCAAGATGTGTGAAATTCAGTCCTACAATCGCGAGCAGCAGTTTTGAGTCCACCTCCTACAAGCAAGATAGCACAATGCCGCCTCCTATGCTGCAACGAGATTTGAAACAACCAGTTTCCCGCATAGAAAATGCTAATGCTCTGAACTTTTTCCATTTTTCAAAGTCATCGAGAGGCAAATCCGATGAGGAAGGATCTAATGGCTCGACTAAAGTCAAGCGAGACGAGTCTTTGACCCCAATGAAAATTGGATCGAGCATCGATGGAAGTAATCGAATTCCCAATGATGTCGTCGTCGGTAATCAATGTAAGCAAAAACAAGCAAGGGAAACTGCTATTCTTTCATCATTGTCAGCTTCGGCTTTCAGTACTAGAAGCATAGGAGTCCAGGGTGAAAGCCATCCATGCCTAAAGAGGAAGCAAAGGGATATCAAATTTTCAAAAGATCAAAGTGAGGTAAACCTAAATTGCTTTGTTCTTTCCTTCATTTACCTCGTCCCTTTTTCGATCTTTGGTCGAATACTTGCGTTTGCAGGAGATAGAGGAGTCACTGAATGCAAAGAAGCAAAGCAGAAACCGCGCAGCTGAAGTCCACAATCTATCTGAGAGGGTAAGCATCACACATTAATTGAGTCATTGAAATGCACCGAGATGGTTGTGTGCTCATTTGTGCTTTTGATTGTGCCATCCCGGACACAGAGAAGAAGAGAGAGGATAAACGAAAGGATGAAGGCACTCCAAGAACTACTACCTCATTGCAGTAAAGTAATTAAACATTCATTTATTGTTGTTCATATAAATTCAATGGTTTCATTTTATCAAATCTTACCAATTCTCCTGTCTCCTCAGACGGACAAAGCATCGATGCTCGAAGAGGCAATTGAATACCTGAAGTCACTCCAACTGCAAGTGCAGGTGTAGGAATAAATATCAGCATTTATCCAAAACAAATTTGACTACTTACATGATAATTCTTTGATCAAAATATTGCAGATGATGTGGATGGGAAGTGGCATGGCACAGATGATGTTTCCAGGCCAGCAACAATATATTTCCAGCATGGGGATGGGAATGGCTCATGCTTCAGTTCCTTCAATGCATCATGAAGTTCATCTGCCAAGTCTTCCAGTTGTTGGTCATCAATCTTTAAACCAGGCATTTTTATGTCCTACTGCATCTTTTCATGCAGTAAATTTCGAAAAGGCAACACAAAGTGCTCATTTGCAGGGATCACAGGCCTCATTCGATGGCTTCCGATTGCATTCGTCGCAGGCTCGTATCTCTTCATCATCTCTTTGGCTTCTTTGCTGAGAGAACTGAAGCATAATCTAATGCAGGAGATGAATCTGTATGCCTTCGGATCGAAAGGTGGGGCAGGTGAATCCGCAAATAACAGCACCGAGTAGTCGCGTTGATCGATCGACCTTGTGCTGAAAAACACCATTGCCAGAAGAATTCTGATCACAGTGTACCTAGTAATATATCAAAACCTCAAGTTTCAACTGTTTTCAGTTTGATTGTCTTGAAAGTTAATGAATTCTATGATTTTTTACTTATAGTTTTATTCTTTGATGTATCAGATCGATCTGCAAGAATGCATTTAGAGAGATTGTTGTGCTGTTCAAGATCAATGGCTTCAAATTCAGTCATTCTTCCACAGAATCTGAATCAGAAAGAAAGACTTCAATATTTCTTCTGCCATTGCTGTTTAATAAATACTAATCATTTATTATGTACATGTTAACAAAATGAGTAAATTAGATATCATTTTGTTAAGCTTCAAATTGATCCATGTTTTATACCATCTGTGAAATCCTAGCTTCCTCACTCATTAGATTCTCGTGTCACTTCTCTTTTATAGAATGGTGAAGTAGTAGGTCTTGTCAGGTTTTGACTAATAGAAATATCTTATTGAGAATGGCTAAGTCACAACAATCCCTACAAAATTTATCTTGCCTAATCTTTTTCCTTTTTCCTTTGCATATCAAACTTATTCAGTGTTACAAAAAAAAAAAACGAACATAGAGGATGAAATCAAGAGCCTATTGAGGCAACTACAAATTCGATTCCATCAAACAAACAAGTTGACCCGTGTTTCCGGTGCATCCTTCGAACTAACCGAACCGATAAAATTGAATCTAGTTCGACTAGTGTAACACATTGAGACCTTGAGCCCTAAATTGGTGGGGCTAACTACACAGAGACAGCTTAAAAGAACCCCACAGAGAATATTATCTCACGCATATCTGTACTTTAACAAAATAGTGGCAACTAAACAACAATCATGACTGCCCTTCTTGTCTTCTTTTGTTCATATTGGAAGCTGGAAAGGGACTGATCAAAGAGTTAGGGCCTGCAAAGAACATGGTCACTGCAGATACCTAATAATTTCCAATAAGTTGAAACCAAATGATTGATTACGAAAATAATTCACTGTTTCTGCATCATATTTTATTATACAACAATAATGTCAAAAAGTTGCAGCCAGATTTTTTTTATTATTATTATTGGAAAGTGGCAAAAAGGAAATAGGAACCAAAACAAGTTCTGATGGATTAGATTTTCTATTCTTGGTGGAGTATCTTTTTTTTTTCTCTTTTATTTTATGATTTCTATGCTATTATTTGTGCATCAGAGCATCAAAATTTGTTTTCTTGTCCTTGCGAAAATTTATGGGGTGGCTAAGTTAAATAGGATTGTAAATGAATCTAGCGGTCATGAATAAGTTTGGTATTCAATTTGATAAAAGTTCATTTACGTTCGTTCAATATGCTTCAAAGTCAATTAATGAATAAATTTGAATAATTTGATAAATTAAATGAGCAAACTTGAATACATATGTGTTCGGCTTGTTAATCTTCGTGAACAATATTCTTCAATAGTCTTTATGAACAATATTTATGATTAGACCCATTTAAAAATTATTTATGAGCTTATTTATACTTATTTATAAATAAAGATTAAAATTTTAAAATTTTAAACAAACAAACAAGTTTGACTTAAGAGCTTCATAATGTTTAAATAAGTCAAACTTAAATTGATTCGAACTTGAATCGAACTTGATTAGATGCTAAATACTCATTAAACAAATCAAACTGAATTCAAGCTCAATCTTAAAAAAAAAAAACCAAGCCAAATTTGAACATATTTTTTAATAGCTTAGTTAATTTTAAACTTAACTTTACTCAATTTGATTATCTTCTCAAATAAGTCCCAATGCTAAAAAAATTTGACTCGGTTTAACTTACTGTCCTAAAGTTAAAGACCACTTCTCTAGTTTAGTTTTGTCTGTGGATCATAATAAATGTTTGTGTACCTTATTATAAATAGCAGATAGTTTGAAAGCTCATCTAAAAAAAATGGATGCTTAGTTAAAAATAAAATAGTTACTAAAATAAGGAATATATATTAATTACTACACTAAAATAGATAAGACCATCATTTTTTTGTTTTATTTGTAGAATATTGTAATTAATTGATAGAAGGATAGATTCTTATAATGATAAAAGGTTTCCTTTAAATAATGTGATCTGCTCAATTCATTCGGTCTATACCAATCTACTCTACATATTCAAAATGTAAATCACTATGATAATTATAAAGAAAACAAAACAATGCACTTTAAAAAATAGAACAAGTAGAAACAAAAAATTCTATGAAAAATGCTATTTCAAATTTAATTTTCAACAAAGTCCAGAAATCTTTACGTTGTAGGAATATATATATAGCATAGTTTTAAAACTCAATCCAACCAGTTAGTCTGATGGAAAAATCGACAAGTTTCGATTAAGAGAACCAATTGAGCTAGTGTTCTTTACATCAATTTACCTGGTCAATACTACACGTTTGACATTAAAAAAACAAAAAAAAAAAAACAACAGCATTAAAGAATCATAGCTAACAAGTGTTTAATATTTCCACTGTTCAAAGCAACACCATGGTTTAAAAGACCACACACAAAATTGCTGACTCTCTGATTCATAGTGAAACTAGTAAACAAGTGAATCTGGAGTTTGGAGCTCAGCTGAGGAAATGAGATGCATAAATAAATCACAGTTAAACGAGAACTAAAAGATCCAAACTCGTCAGTTACAATCAAAATGCATAGCTTGATATTCACCAACTTAACTGTATGATCAACCAAATCTTGCCCTGTTCTGCATAGCAATATGAGACAAACAATAAAGCCATGCAACTTGAATCTATTTTGGCCACATGAATCTCATGCTGCCAATGATTAATATTCTAGTGGGTCCTTGTTTGTGAAGCTTTTTTACATTACTAATTGGCTTCCAAGAGCTACTACACCTGTTTACTTGAGGGGTAAGAGAGCCCAAGTTTAAGAAAAGGGAAGCAAAGAAAAATAAAAAGAAAAATGGAGGAACGGAGCAACTTTGAAAGTGGACAAGAGAGGAGAAAGAAGGGAGAAGTGTTTAGAAAAGTAATTTAGTTTTGCATATCTTAAGGATGATAACATAAATGGGTTAGGTTAGTTTCTGTCATTATCTCATGTTCCATTCTTTGTAATCTCTTCTGAGTATATATGATGCGGAGAAAAATACTCCTAGCCAAATAGTCCGTCAAATGCGGTCATACTTCTCCAAAGGAAACGTGGAGGAACCGATCGACCAAGTCTTTCCTTGTGCCTCAACTTAGTATAAAGTAGGGGCTAACAAAGATAACTGGATAATCTATCACAAACTTTGCTCCTTTTGACAAATTGTATTCCATTTTCCTGGATTCACTACTTCTAGCATGATGGTTATGTCTTTCTAAGGTGTCGCCTCATGTCCTCCATCTTTCCATTATAAAGTCATGTCTTCCTGATCTCCCAATCTCGAGAAGTTTGCCTGTCATATCTAGTCATAAATACTGACACCTCTGCCATATCATATCTCTCTGAGGGAGGTCTATAAAACTTTGCTCCTTTTAGCATTTTCTCCATTTTCCTCCACATTCAAACTTTAGCATCGGCGGGGCTTAACCAAGGTGTCCCTTGGCTCCTCCTTTCTCACTCGTTTGTTAGTCTTCTCAGATTCAAGTCCTGATAGTTTCGGTGACGAATCTAGTCCAAATTCCCACAACCATAACGACAGATTTGGGAGTCCCCAATTCCTGATCTCACACATGCACGTACCCACCTAACCTGACAAAGCTCAGAAGAAAGCCGATTTGATCAACTAGGCACACCAGAGCCGTATTAGCTCAATCGACCGAAGAAAACTTAGCTGTGAGTATTTTGCCAAGTCATCCCCTTCAACAATCTCAAACCGGAACAATATATTTCTCTATCCATGTTTTCCTCACTCCTCCAACAATGGTGCTTTATTGTCTATCTTTCTCCTGAAGTAGACACACACTTATCATCTAAACTAGGCGATGGTGGATAGCTTTGGTAAGTCTGAAGGGCAACTTTAAGTGGCGGATCAATTCGATTCATGACTGGGTACTTACATGGCATCATAACTAGATGAACCAAACTAAACTTTGAGACAAAATGAACATGAAGCTATATTCTTAAACTATGGAGCTTCATGACGATCAGTCCCACATGGAGAAGCATGAAGAAGCACAGGAGGTTCATCATATACCGATAGACTAGAGTGTTTCTCTCTACCAAACAACTTAAAAATTCAAAATTGAATGAACTTCACCCTTCTTCAACAGTAAGCATTAGGTAAGTTGTTGTGGCTCAGACCTTAAACCAAAAATAGACCTCAAGATGTCTTGACCTCTCGATGCATACGAATGTAGTACAATAATTAAGTGCCACATAAAGGGACATGAAAGATGAACACGAAGTAAGAACTATCATAGGAAGCCTCTCAGGGCATGGTGCAACGGTAAAACGGGACGGTATTTCACAAATTAATATGGTTCGATTTTTTTCTAGGATAAATTCGACTTTGAATTTTGAAAAAATTTAGACAACCCTAAATTGGATGCGGATCGGGAGTTTCTCTTCTCGAACAGAATACATCTTTGACGTCGGACCTATCTTAGAGGGACAACGCGACTGCACGTCAAACTTAGCTATTGAGCCGCGAGCACTTTCCTGATATACTCTGATGATCGATATAGCATATCTCGTCTAGAAATTATTTAGCGTCTCATCGAAGATTCACATAATCAGACCGTCCAAATTAGTCAAATCAAAGAATTAGATATCCGATGTCAGTAAAGAAAAAACGTCACGGGGAATAGAAAGCGAAAGTTTCCAACAACTCGGTTCTCCAAAATTGAGCAATTCTAAAGATTCCACCAGGACAGTCCAAATTCAAATAACAAGCCGTTCGAACACTACTTAGCCTGGGACACGCACGGTCGGGTTGGTCCGGTCGAAAAGCCGCCGGGTTGAATAAAATCTGACCTGAAAGCCGCTCGTGGCGATTCCATAACATCCGGGTCATGGAGCACAATCCGATCCGGACATTGAACAAGTCCGTCGACGCTGCTGTCTGAAGGGTGCTCCGTGAAGACACGCTGACGTACGGCTGCGACAGCGCCTGTCGCTGGGGAAGAGGTCAAATGAAGGAAACAAGTCAGCATGAATCCAACTTTGGATCCAAATTCCTAATGCATATCCATGCACCTCATCTATTTATTCCATAACATCTTGAAGTTAGAAATCAATGTGGAGAAACATACACCGTGGAATGTAGTGTGCCCGTACGGCAATCTGGACAATGAACATCGTCACATGGAAACAGTGGCAACAAGCATTCCTTTGTGAAAAAAAAAAATGTTGAAAGAATTGCGCAAGGAGGAGAACATACCAGAACTAGGTCGAAGATCAAAACTTGAATGATTACGTTGAAGGATTAACAACAGATCTGAAGATATACAAGGCTAGATTCGAACAACTGAGGCAGAATCAACTCTTTAGCTTAAAAAAGTCGCTTCTTTGTTATATCGAGTTCGAGTCAGTTCAGGTTTTGTCGATGGCATGGCTTCTGCTGTGAGGATTCCACCTCCCGGTGGAGACGTCCTTCGCTTTCTTGTGGGTGGTCAAGAGCTGACCGAAGCGGAATAAGGAACCCGACCTGGACGAGCAGACTCGGAGAGAGCCCACCGGGATAACGTTGAGCACAGGCGCGACTTGGACATTGAGCGAGTACGACCTCTCCACCGCCCTGAAGGGCTTTGCTCGGAAGTGATGACCACTGACGCCGGCTGCGGGAAAGTTGCCTGGGCTGCTTGAGCTC
This sequence comes from Wurfbainia villosa, assembly GCA_025175895.1. NCBI lineage: Eukaryota > Viridiplantae > Streptophyta > Magnoliopsida > Zingiberales > Zingiberaceae > Wurfbainia > Wurfbainia villosa. The sequence goes on along the minus strand of CM046001.1, from coordinate 9,574,746 downwards.
CTTTCCAGCCCTTGGAAGATTACCTTCCCAGACGCATTCATCCGCGGGCTATCCACCGAAACTCCTCGTGACGAATGTGCCGCCTCGGCCCGACGCCTTATCGGACTTCGGCCATTTCTTTCCACATTGTGGTTTTCCACGCTGCTGCTCCTTGTCCGGGAGACTCGCACTCGGGGCGCGGTCCTGGCTAGCGAGATCCGGCCGCGAACTGGCTTCTCAAAGTCGAGGGAGAGCCGAGGGAACTCGTCGTGGTCTGCTCCCGAGGAGGAGGAGGAGGACGACGAGGAGAGTGAGCGGCGGCCGGAGATGGGGACCGTTCCGGTGTCCGAATCGCGGAGAAGTGGTGTGGAGATGGAGGAATCGGCCGCGGAAGGCTTCGGATGGCGATGGAGGGCATGGATGAGTGATCTGGTGCTAACACTCCTAGAAGGTTCCGCCGGCACCGCCTTTTCAATGTCCGGCATAGAGCTATTTGGCTTCTTGAGGCCAAATAGCTCCCTCCACCGGCGCGAACACCTCGGCGCCTTAGGCGACTGCGCACAGAGCTCGGGTCCAGGAACTTCCGTCACCCGACGCGGCCGTTCCGCATCCGGAGATCGGATCGCCTCAACCGACTCGACATGGGGGCGCACCGCCGAGATCTCAAGAGGAACTAGCTTCCCATCGGAAAAGAGCTCGTCAGCGGAAAGCATCGTGACGGGATCCTCTAGACGGAACTCGAAATCAAGCGCTAAGTCCGAGCTTACCGCCACATTATCGGCGGAGATAGATGGATCAGCGTCTTTGTGGCTGAAGGAGAGCCTGGGAATGAGCCACCCAAAGGCAGAGCGAGGAGGGGTGAGTTCCAGGAAGGTGGAGTTCGCCGCAGGAGTGGCGATCTTGAAGCAGGTGGAGGCCATCGTGGAGCATCCAACGGCGGCGAGGGTTTCCGGCGGCGTTGCGAAGAAATCAAGGGGCGGTGTGGTGCGGCGGTAGGCGAAGACGAGAAGCCTCGATCGTGCGGTCCTATCCGTCTAACTAAATATAGAAATACGTATTTTTTACTTTGCCCCAATAAATTTATCTATTCTTAACATTACCCTCATAATTTGAAATATATATAATTATTTAATTTAATTATTTTTACGCTTTGTCGCGTTATCCGTACGTCGGCAGGCACGTCGTTGACCAGTACTCCTCCTCGAGTCCCGCGCCGTCACAATTTGCTATCTGTCTGCCGTCCGATCGAATCCAACGGACAATATCACAGGCGGCTGATAGCAGGACAGACCGACAATCTTCCGGCATCCGCCGACAGCTGCCCCTCCAGTCGGCACGTGCCAATTGTCACGTCCAGTCGCCGACCGCGCCGTACTCCGGGAACGGCGCAGCGGAGCGCCGCAGCCGGTCTACGACGGCGTAGATCGCAGGACGTATCTAATTATATGAACAGGTGGATCATTTTTTTGGTTACTTTTTAATTAAAAAAATAAAAATTCATATGATTATAATTACAAAAAAATATAATTCAATGATATTATTTGAGTATAATGTGATAAAGAGAAATTGAATATGACAATTTACCAGAGGGCCGGCGCAAGTAAAGTAATTAAATTACTAAAAGACACTTTAATTTTACAGTTTTCGAAAGCATTTAATTTTTAATTGTCTTTCTGACAAAATTAATTTTTTATTCTCTTTCTTTTCTTTTTTATAGTCAACAATTTCTTTTTTTTCCTTTTAAATTAAATTATTTTTTTCTTATACATGTTCAACTATTGTAATGTTAATTTTTAAAAATTAATATCATAGTTTAATTAAACAGTATATAAGTGTCGATTATTTTAAAGTCATGACCTTTAAAAAAAATTTTGATTACTGATGTTAATGATTTCGAATTGATATTTTTCAAAAATTTATAACATTTGAAATAAATTCGATCGGAACTCTTTAGCCTCATCATTGGATTTTAATTGAAAACCTCTTAATAGATTCGAAAATACTTTAAATATTAATTTTTTAGCTTGAATTGGACTACTACAAGTGTCGGAAGCCATAACTTTCGCACGGTGGTGTTGATGATTTTTTTAAACCAACGTCATTGTAGTACTGATTTTTTAAAATTAATATCACAGCTGTGTTGGTGGTAAAAAATCAACACCACGATAATATTGGTGTGTGTCGATTATCTACTTCTATAAGCCATAACTTTTGACTCGGTATCATAATAAAACATAATTTAAAAAAAAACGAAACACATTTAGAGATCTATATTTATTGTCGAGTGAAACTCATAACCTCCCGTTTCAAAGCTAAAAAATATCATTTAAAGTATTTTCGAATCCATTAAGAGTTTCATTCAAAACTCATTAATGGACATATAGAGTTTCAATCAGACTCATTCCAAGTGTTACAGATTTCTGAAGTGCCCTAGAATTTATATGTGTTCAAAAATATTAGCTCAAAATCATTAACAATAGTGATCAGAAAAATTTCAAAATTTATGATTCTAAGACAATTGATATATATATATATATAAACTTTGAAATTTTTCAGGTCACTCATGTTAATGATTTTAAGTTGATATTTTTAGACACATATAGACTCTAATGTACTTCAAAAACCTATAGTATTTGGAATGGATTCAATCATAGCTCCTAGATTCATCAATGAGTTTTGACTGAAATTCTTTGATAGATCCGAAAAGATTTAAATGTTTTTTTAGGTTTGAAATGAGCTATTATGAGTTTCACCCAGTAAAAAAAAATGTAAACATCTGAATGAGCTTCGACTAAAAAAATTACGCTTCGTTTTAATATCCGAGTCAAAAGTTATGACCTCTGGAAGTAGACAATCGATATACATCAATATTATCGTGGTACTGATTTTTCAAATGTGTTGGTTTCTAAAAAGTAAGTATTGATTTTAAAAAAGCGGTACCATGGCAGAATTGGTGTATGTCGATTGTTTGTTTTCGAATGTCATAATTTTTGACTCGGATATTAAAACGAGACGTAATTTTTTTTTGAATCTAAGTTCATTCGGAGATCTATATTTTTTATTAGGCGAAACCTATAATAGCCTAATTCAAATCTAAAAAAAAATAATATTTCGAGACGTAATTTATCAAAGGGTTGCGGTCAAAATCTATTGATTGATCAAAAGAGTTCCGACCATTCTAAATGTATAGGTTTCTGAAGTATCCTATAGTCTATGTATATGTCCATAATTAATATTGTCGCCATGTTGATGTTTAAAAACCAATATCACTATGGGTACTGCTTTTTAAAAATCAATACTATTACAGTGACTATAGTGACGATTAATTAAACTTCATTGTTGTTTTTAAATTTATTTTAAAAGAAAAGAAAAGAGAAAATATGCGTCTTTTTTAAAAATTTAATTACTTTACCTGCGCCCTTGAATTGAATAAGTATAATTTATTGTAATTTTGAATGATGGGTAACTGAAAAATAAATATGATATTAGATCATTAATTCAATAAAAAATTAATATAGATTCTTTTGATTATCGATTTATTTAAAAATAATATAATTGAGTCAACCTATCTCGAAATGCAACTCAAAATGATATTCTAAACCATTACTTCCAAAGAACATAGAAGCCAGGCCTCATTCAACATAATTGTAGTTGTTAAGATACAAATATTGCACAACTAAACTGCTCAAGGCATCAATTTTTCTAGTTTTTTTTTCCCACAAAGTTCGTGTAGCTTTCGATCAAGTCGATCAACTTTAAGTGTTAGATGATCAGTGGCTTCACGATACAAAAATTGCTAACCTGATTAAGAACTATTTACAGATACTCAATATCTGTTCTTAAAAATCTTGCATAGCATCCCACCGTGACGTATTCGATACACAATTAACATGGTATCGAAGCAAGAAACATACAAACTATTTGGATTGCTGCTCCAAGTTCAGATGCCAGTAAGCTGTTGAATACCATCAGTTTTTTCTTGTTCTATTTCCAGGCATGTGGTATAGTGTCTGATCAAAGAATGTGTTTATGGCGATTTTCGCCATGCTCTGATGCCTTTCTGGTTAATCTTGAACGGCCAGCTTTTTCGACGCTTTGGACTCTCAGAAAATATTCCAGATGCCAATGCCTGCTGAAGCCACAAGTCAAACTCATCGTCCTCGATAATCATCTCCGCATCCAGTCCCCACGGATATCTGGTCGGGTTGGATCGCAGCCCCATCCTATCCAAGCCAACCATGTTCACATGAAAGGTTGGTCCATGAGTGTTTGCCTTGCATTCCATTCCCTTCATGCAACACATTTGCAAAAGTAAGGAGACAAGAATTAATGACCATAAACAGCATTTTGGAATTCACTTATGATTCGTGTTGAATTTCTTTACCACAACATGTCAAACTCATAAGGCACAACAAGGAGCAAGCAGTTGATTCATAATGTGGCTAATCTAGTGATCTGACACCGATGTATAGCAATAGGAATCCTTGAAGAAAAGATTATCCACATACAGTAGTCTCCAATGGACAAACATTGTAGTCAATTACATCTTTATACTAGAAGGGAGTCCTCTCCTCTCGAGTGACTCGCTGTTTTGGAATGGAAGAGCTCTACGTCGAAGCTATACTCGTACTAATGTGAGAGGGTGTATTAAAGTTAGGATGCTCCATGCTCATTAGCCTAACATGAGCAAGTACGATGCTCTATTATGTTTATATATTAAACGAGTTCCACGTCAATTCAATATGAATATCCAAGCTATGACCATATCTCCGAGTCATGATAGGAGTGAGCAAGCATATTGAAGCAACAATGCAAGTGCCAATTCGTTCCACATGGAGAAGTGTAACAATCCATTATGCCTATATATTAGAAGGTTATCCTCCTCTTAAGCAACTAATCATTTTGGAATAGAATTAGCTTCTCCCAATTCAATAGAAATCCCTCGAAGGATGCAATATTCATTAGAAATCACTTGGGGTTGTCAAGTTTCAATGCTGCATAACCAGGTTGTGAGGTTGTGCTAGGAACAATCAATTTGCGATAACCAAACCAACACACTACTGAGAATTGCAATGATGGTATAAGGATATTGTGTAGCTGACAGAACTAAGCATAACCAAGTTCATGTTGCATAAGATCCTTAAACTTCATAAGATGTATCAAAGAAGGGATGCCTCGAGGTAATTACATATTCATACCATGTACACTGACCTGACAAATTGCCCATTCAGAAACATCGAAGATTTTGCTTTCTGCACATACAAAAGCTCGTGGTATTTCCACCTAAAAGAGCAAGACACAGACTGAGAAACTTTTGCTTAACAATGGATCCACTATCTTTTAGCCATCAGAGAGGGAAATGACAGAACTAAAACTCAGGAACAAGAAGAAAATTGAGATTGAGAAAGAGAGACAAATATGGAAAATCTAAGACAATAGATGATATTGATCATGAAGAATACCTTGTTAGGTGTTAGGATCGCAGAAGAGCAGCCACTTTCTACCCACCCATCACCATCTTTGGCCTGATGATACTGGGAACAACCCTGATACAAGAATATTTCATAAACAGGATGTGATCACAAAACTCACATTACACAACCAAGACATTGGCACGAACAACAGCAATGTGGTAATTATAGATTAGCCTCCCACCTGACACCACCTTGCCCTACTTTTACTTCTATTAGTGCATATCCATATGTGAGACTTTCCACACTTGGTGCACTCAATCCGCCTAGATTCTTCAGGGTGGTATTCAGCTCCATCCTGTGATGGAAAGCAACCAGGATCTTAGTTTAGTTTTTCAAATCTAAAACGAAAAGGCCAAAACAAGTTGAATATGAGCAAAAAGTAGGAGAACAATCTGAAAGCACATGGAAAACTAATCAATAGTAAGTATGAGATAGGCACAATACAGCAGATCAAAAAATCCATATAGCTCAATCTTCATGTGCACACAAAGTTTAAGAATCAGTACTGTACATTACACTTTTCAGTCAAGTCGATGCTCTGTAAAGCTATATGCAAAACTTATGAGAATCCGGAAAGAATCATTAGGCAGATTAACAAATTTCAAGTGCTAACCCTGTGTATCAACTGTTCCATTATTTAACGCATTCGAAGACGTTTGACCAGAGCTATTTACCTAGTCATTTTGTCTATCTCTAGGTGGACTTACAGTCCTCACTTCTATCACTGTGAAAGGAAAAAAAAGGAGTAGAGGTTACCCTACAATCCTAAGGCAGAGAGTAAAGAGGGAACTAGATACTAGAGAGTTACGGAAATGCCTTAGCCTTATTATTCTCTGACAGCTGTACCTTCTCATATTTGCTACAAGTTAATGAACTGTGTTTATTGATTGGAGTTGCTAGGTTATCAGGATGCCTTCTTGTCTTGAAGGAATATGACATGGAAGGCAATAGGATGTTTGCCCTTCATGTGCCTTGGAACTCCGTTGGAACGAAGTCCTTAGGAGATTGGGCAGGCTCCATTTAGTTGACATCTCAACTCCATTACAACCACCCTAATCTATCACAAAAGCATTTTACTTCACAAACAATATAGCCCCAGCAGAAATTGTGGACTACCTCAAAGAGAAACTAACTTGACAAAATAAATGGAGAGATCATGTACTGAACATGTCACATTATAAATACTTCTGCAGTAGCAGAAAATCTAATATTCCATGAGACATGAGGTGATAAGTAGTGTATTCATACATAGAATCTTTGTTTAAACATAATCACAATATTGTGCATGTGCCTCATGTATCATGTTGAATTATACCTCCTGAGAATGAGAGGTACCAGAACTCTGAAGCACTCGCCCAGATTCTTCCTTCCTCAACTGTTCATCATAGTTTTTCCTTTTTATGAAATCTGAAAGAACCTGCAATATAATGTTTATTAGCTGCGTAACTAATACCTTAGCATTTAGAAAGAAAGCGACTACTGGCTAAAAGAGTGATCGTTTCTCTTTGGCATGTGAACTCTTAAGTCAAAAAAACACTTTTAGTTCTTACTTACCTCATATGCACACTGAAGCTTTTTAAATGATTCACAAGCTAATGGCCTGTTTGGATTCTTGTCGGGATGGACAAGCAAGCCCTAGCAACCATGAACACAAGTTAATTTACAGTTACTGTCAATCAGATGAGTTAAAGAAACATTTTGTTGGTCAAGTCGCACACCCTTTTATGGTATTCTTTCTTTAATATCTTTGGGTCAGCATTCACATACTTAAGTAGGCCCATAACTTCATAATGGTTTGAACTACTCATTATCCTTTTCATTTCAACCAATGAAGCTGATTCAGTCATGACAACCTTGCTAGAAGAAGCATGCTTATGAGCATCCAAAAGATTTGATGGATTAGGAATTGTGCAAGATGATTTGAGAGATGGCACTTTTTCAGCTTCTTTAGCTGGAGGAGCATATTCCTTGTCAGCTGAAACATCTTCTGAAACCTTTTCAGGTTCCTTTTCTTCTTGAACACGTGTGCCTCTATTGATACTATCGTATCCTTGAAGTAACTTGGTCAATATACCATTAGAAATAAAAGATAGGTTAAATATCAGAAAAACTCCGTGCAAACCAACATGTGCATTTATAAAATGAACAGTGTATGCCGTTGCCATTAAAATCAAGATTCGTGCATGGTTAAGAGAGAACATATAACCTGCAAACAAACAAACTCAGTAAGCTTGGAAGTATTAGAAGAATTACTTGAAAATTATAAATAGGAAAATGCGTCTGCATACCTCCAGCTATTAGTAAAAATGCTGTTATCCAAAGGTATCCATATAACCAAATAAGTATGATGCCGTAAAGCCCAGCGATAAGAAGGCCAGATGTGAAGCCCAAACGATGAATAGCTGTAGCTGTAGATCCCTGATACAACAAATACATAATTAAATTTACCAATCAGATTAATTGCTTTCCTCTTATTAGAGACAAGATATTGTAATTCGAGTGAGACAATAAACAAGCTGCACCTTCCAAGAGTCAAATACATGATCTTTCTCAGTTTTCCTTACCAGTAAACACAGTCAAGCCACATTTTCATCACTAGATAATTTAAATCCCTTTAAGTTCTCTCAGTCAAAGTTTCCTTGCTCTAATTAAGGAAGTAGGTAGAATCTATATCTGTAAACCAACTTGTCTAATCTTACTGCTTGTTTGAATTCTTTGGATGTTTTCATGACATCTTAGCCTACTTTTTCTCAATTTACATATATGTGACCGCATTTTTTTATGATTGATATTTTTGTTTTTTCTCTTTATCCGCTAACCTAATTACCTCACATATTGAACTTTGAAATTCTTATAATTGCACAATAATATTGTGTAACATGTTTTAACACTCAGCACTCTAACCTTGTCTTGTAGTAGATAAGCAGGAAGTTATTATGCAAAACTTCAAAAGCCCCCCAAACAATTCAACTGACCATTTCTTTTATGACCAAATTATATCCCAATCTCTCCTTTTATGGTTTAATAAGTCCAAATCATCTGAAACTCCTAAAGAAATTTAAAAAGAAATGCAAGAATATTGAAACTCTAGAATGAAATCAACGGAATAGTAGAAACAAAGTCAATATCGTTACAGCATGAAGAACAAGGACAAAAGCACCAGATTGAAGCTTTTACTATGGTATTCTAGCTTTCAGTAGGATTTGAAGAACCAGTATAACTGCAAAACCAATAATTGTGCCAAAATTTTTCATAGGCAAATGCTGGTTCCATCTGGTAATAGTTTGGAGATCAATGCTCAACAAATATCTTCTTCGTGCCTAGCTATTTGATAAGAAAGGACGAGTAAAGAAAGTTTGAATTCTCAATAAGAAGTGACAGTGCGATGATTGTAAGAGTGGTTTCATGCACAACAAAATTTTACACATAAATACCTAATCTTCCAGTCACTATTACTAAACACTCAGAATTGTAAATCAAACACAATTAATTTAGATATAAGAATTGGTTCTGACAGAGATCAAATAATTCAAGGTGTGCAAACAAGAAATAATGTTGGTATGAGAAAAACCTTACCAAAGTACACACTAATTTTGCAACGTTTATATGCATACATTGGGAAAAAAAACAAAGAAAACAAGAACCTGGGAAGTTATATTATATTGTTAAGGAGACTCAGATCTAAAAGATCCACATCTTTCACTTGGTTCCTCAATATTTTATTTATAAACTATAATCACGAAGTGTGAAAATTTTGATCCATGAATAATATCCCTTTCATTGATATGAATCCTAAGTGATTGAGAGGACAGACATTTGAATCCAGATAGCAACAGTTGCATACGGCTGTATTCTTACAACAGCACCATGAAGGCTTCATATGGAGCAAAGTATCTTTTTGTTCATTAACATATCTATCTTAAAACAAGAAGAACAGGATAAAAAAAAATTCAAAACAAAGTTTGCACATGCTATGTAAGCCAACATTGATATTGGCGGCATCAAAGTTCATAATAAACCATTTTGCAAGTACATGTTCTTACATTTATCACATTCATGCAAGAGGGTTGGACATTAGGACAACCAACCATTTCAACGTAGCTTCAGCCAAGCATGGTTAATTAAATATTTTCCACAGTAAATAGCTTCACGAGAAGCATATTATTTTATATACATTTTAGTCTCAAGCAAGCAACGGTTGGTGCACATAAATATGCATGTTTATTCTTATGTCATATACATGAGCAAGCCACCATAAAGACAGTAAAAGTACAATTCCAGACGTACAATGTTGCTGGTATCAGAAACTACAACTCAGACACTATAACTGTAGTACTGTACTACCGATTTCCAATAGGGAAGACAATCTAATAGAATATAAAACTAATAAAATCGATCCAAGGCGCTGAGCCATGTCAATATGACGCCCACTTGACAGTGTGCATCTGGAATGCAAAGAAATTACTAATGACATTGCTAAGGCATACCATTAGAGTTTATCTCTTTTACTGGCATCATAAAGACTCACACATCAGAGTTTAGCTATGCACTAAAATAGTAATAGTTGTGATAAGAAATAGAAGTGATCAAACTTATTCTAATCAAATGGACAGAAATAAAACATGTTATACGACCATTTTAGTTCAGAGATAAACTGAAAAAAGAAGATGACAACAAAAAGAAAAAAGGACCTGCAACTCAACAATATATGTACATATATACGGATTGTGAGAACAAACCAGACTTAGAAGCACGTAAACGAGGGAAGTCGTGGAAGCAGAGCAAAGCAAGCAACCCCACATAATGACAAAAAGAGCCGCCGAGCCCAAGGTAAACAGGGACCTCAAACCTCCTACGACACACTTACTCCATTGCAATAGCAATTTAAAAAGAAATCTTCCGGCAGTCGTGCACCAGATGTAAAACAATGGCCAATGGCGATCAATCAGGAGAACGAATTTTTCTCTTGTACAGTTCACAGCGACTCGAACATCTCCACAGAACTGTTTCTGGGGTTGAAGCCATCTCCACCCTTGCTTGAACAAGCCTATACCTCCCATCGGTACCATAATAACGAGACACAGATCACATCTCTTCGGGGAGAAAGGCCAAAAGCTGCATCGCCTAACGAAACCCACAACAAAAGAAAAACCCAGCGCGGCTTCTGCAATCTGAATCACTTGGTTGCTAAGGGTCCCGACAATCTTGATCTTCCGATGAGCAACATTCTCCTTCCGCAACCATCATTCTACTACGATTCCATTAAATCTATCTGCTCGACTTCCTCTCCCATCCAGGAATCAGCCAAAGCGAGAGAAAAAAAATTCGATTTTCCGAACATCAACCAAATAAAGAAACCTCTTGTTTCCCTTCCAGTTCCACCAGCTGATTCCGCGTAAGCCTTAGCAGCGTCCTCGCGCCCGGCGATGCCTCCTCGCAGGTAAGACGCAAAATCCGAACAAACCAACTCGACCAAGAGGCTTTGGGTGGCCACCGACAGACAAATCCGACGTCCTTCCTCCCGGACGCTATAAAAAGAGGAAGAATCGCAGCATGACACACGGGAATCAGCCGAGCCCTAGCTTTGTCTGCCGGTACCGCTGCTTTTCCTTCGCCGTCAGTCGCTGCTCGTGATAAAGCGGAGGGAAGCGAAGGAAGAGCAATGGCGAAGGTGATAAAGATAAAGATGAACAAATGGACGAAACCAAAAAGGAAGAAAAAAAAAAAGAAAAGAAAAGAGCGACGGTAAAGATCGAAGCTTGGAGAGAGACAAGGATGGTAACGTGGTGAGGGTTTATAAAGCTGGCAGCGTGTGTGAGAGAGAGAGCGAGAAGTGTAGAGGAAGGAAGATGATTAAAACTTCATTTCGCCCCAGAAAATTTTCATTTGTATCACATAAAGCTCAGATGTTTACAAAATCTAAATTTACTCCGATGCTCAGTAAAATATTGAGCATGAAATGTAATATTCTAAACCCGAGTGGTTAAGTTGATAGTTCCACATTCTAATGTAATGGAGATACATCACCTACTCTATTGTAGATTACCCACCAGATCTACCTGCACGGTTACTGCCCGGGCCCACCAGATTTCTAATCACGTAACGGTGTGAACGGCTAAAACAACCGCGAGGGTAGGTCAGAACTCGGACCAGATCAAGGAGAAGGCACTAACCTACTTATAACCTAATGTAATTATCAATTAGGCATGTGCTTAGACATGCATTTGCTTAAGGTTAGGATGATAATTAAGGTCAAAGATGAGTCATTAATCACTTTTTATATATCTTCCATTAATGATGCCAATAATAACTTGTCTAACTATATTTAACTTAGATCGAAGATGTCGATAATGTCATTAACTCATTTAATGGAAATAATGAATGACATCCTAATGTTCTTGTTAGTTATAGCTCGGAGGATTATGGTATAGTGATAGAGTATCCACGTAGATAATTATTAATTTCTAAGTCGATCCCTAACTACAATGTATTTATGAATTTTTCGTCAAATGAAGATCGATTCTATGAGACACTCAGGTATGTTGAGGTAGTTCATGTTCGTATTAGAGATACTTAAAAGGATTGTTAATATGATAATTCTATATTTTTTTTTACAAATTGAGATATATCCAGATGCGGTCAACGTCTATTCGAGATTCTACTTCATCTGAGGTTGCAAACTCCATGCTCATGCGATAACAAGCAACATCCAACGATTCGACGCATTCCTCAATTTGCTTTTCGATTTGATTGTCATGTTATCGGAGAAGAATTCCCCAACTTTCTTTTTTCCATTTAAAAGTATATAATTAAATTTGTAAAAATGATCACGTGGTCTAATAAATAAAGGATTAGTTAGCAGAAGAGTAAAATTATGTTTAATGTGTTGCGATGTTACAAGAGTTAGATGATCTTTGCAGAAGTGATACGATTATAAGTAGAAAACAAAATCTGAGGGGAAAAAAGTACATATTTAGTAAGAATCGAAATGCACCACAGCAAATCTATAAAAATACCGAAATAGATAGTTAAATAGTCAACGGCGATTCCATCCGTAGATCTGTTCCCCCAATTGAATCCAATCAGAAACTTCCGCGTGTCCTTGTGGATTAGTCGCGCCGCGCCCCCAACGGCTGACCGCGGGCAGCCTGCACCTTAACAACGAAAGATAATTAATCCTCTCGATTAATGAACCGGATAATTAATCCAGTTAATTAATTCTAAATCTACCTCCTTTCATACCTCAGTGATAATTGGCGAATGTGTTGAGTTCAGAATATTGGTCAGTAACAAGTCTTGTACGCAACGGGTGTGTATGTAACGCTTATCTATTCTGGTGTAAAAATAGTTAATTTTTTAATGACTAATTCGACACTTCATCTATAATAAATATCTATCAATGTCGATATATATTTTCATTTTAATTTTTTATACTCTCCAATTCTATTCTCTAAATATCCTTATTATTTATTTAATATGATATAATTTTAAAATAATTGAGCAGACTGTGAAATCCATAAATAATAAATATTAATGTTAAAAGAAATGTGAGCGAAAGAAATAGATTGTGATAACAAATATATGATAGTGAACTCTATATTCGGATGCTCTTATTATTATTTTCTTAAAAAATATATTTATTTTTTAAAAAATACTAACACACTGCTCTAATATATTTTTCACGTCAAAAATACTTTTATTTCAATTCTGTTATAACAATTATAGTTATAAAACATAATAGTTACGTCGCATAAATACATTAAAATAATCTATTTAATTTTTTTATTTGACTTTGTTAAATATATTTTTATATTTGATGATACTCGAGATCAGTAGATGAGATGACTCAACAGAATATCCACAATTAAATTTTGATATAAGTCAGGTCGGTGTTCAATGAATCTATTTTGTTAGATCGATTATCTTCTATATAATTTCAATAGGATCTCAGGAGATTGACTATGTTCTATAGAATTTTAGTAAATCGAGTTTCAACTAAATCCTAAGAGATGAGTCATCGAAACTTTAAAAGATCAGACATCTATAAATCAATCATTTTAATATCAAATTCTTTTACTTAATCGCTAACCAAGAGACACATCTTTTTAAATGTCAAATTGAATCAAAATTCAAAGCTCAATCATAATGAAATTTAATTAAAATTAATCACACAATTGAATTTAATTGTGACTCGGACTCAGTTGGATTGAGACTTCCATCGTAATTTCACCATATTAATATTAAAATAATCTTAATTAGCTGACTTAAAATGAAATTATTTTTCAATATGGAGTAAGATTTAACGACGTGATTATAATAAAACTATTAAAGTCATAATAGGGAATATTATTATACCAAAATAATTTTTCAACTCAATCAAAATTACTTAAATTATATTAAATTAGTCTAATTTGATCAAAATTATTTTAATATTAACTGACATAATATATAGCTATTACAGTGATAATATAAGTTGTTATAGTCATTACAATTTATATAAAATTATTCGGATAAAAATAAAAAATGTCTTTTCTTATTTAAATCGTCAAAAGAACTTTTTTTATTTAACATCAAAACAACATCACATCTAAGGGTGTAAACGAATCGAGCCGGTTCGCGAGCTTTTCGAGCCGATTCGAATAATATTCGATTCGAATTCGAAATTATCGAATTCGAGCCGAACTCGAATATGTACAAATATTTTCTGGTCGAACTCGGTAGAAATAATCTTTATTAGGCATTCATGAACTTTTTTTTTTAAAAAAAAATCGAATATTAAATCGAGTATTAATTTTCGAATATCAAACCGAGCCTCATTTGAATATTAAATCGAGCCTCAATTTCGAATAGTAATCGAACCGTTCGAATTAATATTCGAAAATTTCGAATCGAATCCGAACTCGAACTTTGATTCGAATCGAATTCGAGCCCAAAATTATTAAATTTTCGAATTTCGAATCGAATTCGAATATCTCAATTCGAACTTCGAATCGAACTCGAATACTAAATTTTTTTAAAAATTCGATTCGATTCGGTTCGTTTACACCCCTAATCACATCCCGCTCCAATCAATTTTTCATTTTTAAAAATATTTATTCGATATTGTTAAAATTGTTAAGATTCATACTTATTATACCATGAATACTTACACATAAATTTTAATAACACTTTTATAGCGGCTAGAGTTTATATTTATTATAATATAAACATTCTAAATTTGATTAATGCTATTCAATATTATATTATAATATGAATTATAATTATTATAAAAGCATCGATAATAATAATATATTTTTAAATAAAAATATTTTGAGGTGAGATGAAATATTATTTTGATAATAAATTTAAAATGAAATATTCTTTTAACCATTATGATTAGGACAATAAACGAATTAAGCGTTTATGAACAAATTTAATATTCGATTCGATAAGAGCTCATTGATATGTTCATTCAATATGTATCAAAGTCAATTAATAAATAAATTTTAATAATTTTATAAATTAAATAAATAAATTTTAACACATATGTGTTTAACTTGTTAATGTTCGTGAATAATATTTTTGATTAGACTCATTTAAAAATTATTTATAAACTTATTTATGCTCATTTATAAATTATGATTAAATTATTAAAATTTTAAATAAATAAATAAGTTTGATTTAAGAATTTGATAATATTTAAATAAGTCAAATTTAAATAAGTTTGAATAAAGCTTGAATCGAGGTTGATTATGAGTTCAATATCCATTAAACAAGTCAAGTTAATCTCAATCTTAAAAAAAAAAAATCAAGCTAAGCTTGAATATATTTTTAAATAGCTTAGTTAATTTTAAACTTGATTTGGCTTACTTAGTTATCTTATTAAATAAATATGAACACTATAAAATTTAATTTAATTTGGCTCATTTACAATTATGGTAAAAAAAACGATATTCTTTTATTTTTTTTTGCAATAATTTTGATTAAGGTGAAATGATTTTAATTAATTTGAGCAATTTTAAGTAATCTGCTAAATTTTTTTTTTTTTTTGCATATTTTTTAAATGATGGCGTGTGTTAATTACAATTTTAAGACTGTAATACATAATTGAATATTTAAATCTAATATTTATTATTATTTCAATTTTCTATACCCGTCGCAACCCTAGTTGTAGCTGCTCTAACCAGTAGACGTTATCGTTCTTAAAAAAAAAGGTTAAACGCCCCATCTTAATCACATAATTAAAGACTAATAACCGCTTAATCGATCTTCCTACGGCTCCGATTAGTCCTTTTTTCCATTTCGCTTCTTTACTTTCTCTGTCCTTGGAATCCGATTCCCAAATCCCTCATCCTCCTCCGCCGGAATCCATGGCCGCCGTGCTCTAGATCCGACCACTTGACCAGTTCCTAGCGCTTCCGCTGCTATCGATGAAGCGGAGCAAGAGCGGCGACTCCATCCTCGCTCGCCGCCGGAAGTCGTCGTTCTTCGTCCTCGGTGCCGCACTGCTCTACCTCTTCCTCATCGCACTTAAGTTCCGTTTAATCCTCGACGTCGGCCTCGAACGGCCGCTGGATGAAGTCGGGAGCGGACTGCCCGGTTCGTCCGACAGCAGCAGCGCGGAACAACGGAAGTTGGAGGATGGACGGAACTTTGATGCCCTACGGAAGCCACGTGGATACGAGGCCCTCGTCCGCCGCGAGACGTTTCGCGAGGGCTACGGCCGCATCACTGGCGAAGTGATGCGGCAGTACCTGCAGGGCCGGGGCCGGCAGCGGAGAGGCAATTTCTCGGAGTTGGAGAGAATGGCGCAGGAGGCGTGGGCGGTTGGTCTCAAGGCTTGGGAGGAGGTGGAGAACTATGGTGCTCGGGCTGACTTGAACACTGCTTCCATAATTGAAGGGAACACGCAGTCTTCTTGCCCGTCGTCGATGTCGATGCGCAGCAATGAGCACGCGGAGAATGGTGAGCAGGTGATGTTTCTACCCTGCGGGTTGGCGGTAGGGTCGTCGGTCACGGTGGTGGGCACGCCGCACATTGCCCATAAGGAGTATGTGCCTCAGCTTGATCGCCTAAGACAAGAGGATGCAACTGTCCTGGTTTCCCAGTTCATGGTAGAGTTGCAGGGGCTCAAGTCAGTGGAAAATGAAGACCCGCCCAAGATTCTTCATTTCAATCCAAGGCTTCAGGGTGACTGGAGTGAAAAGCCGATCATTGAACACAATACATGCTACCGTATGCAGTGGGGAAAGGCATTGCGCTGCAATGGGGAAGCTTATAAGGGTGATGATGAAACTGGTAATGCTTTATAGCTTGTGTCTTACTCACTAATTTTGTTATGATATGCTTATTTTAGTGGTATTGATTCATCTTGTGAGATGAGTTTTCGCCGGCACACAAATACTTTTCTGTTGCTAGCATCCTTTCTTTCAATGATATACTTAGGTATACCTTCATTCCTGATGTAGTTTTAGCTTTTCCAAAACTATGTTTTTTCCGTGCATGTTCACTTATACTGGTGGTTCGCAACATTTTGTTGGTTCTGGGCTTATAATTTTTATTTTTCCTCAACGTAACTGTTTAAAATTTCTAATACAGAGGACAATGACTAGTTAATTTTGCAGTGAAAGCGAAATGTATTGTTATTTTCTTGTTTTGGTGCCTGATGTTCATTCGGTTAATATGACAATTGTGACCTATCTGTTGAGGATAATGTTCATGATTTCTTGCAACAATCAAGCATACTGTCTAAGCCCTGTCGATGTAGCATCCTGCTAGTTGCCAAGCTAAAACTTGTAATAGCCATTAAGGCTCACATTTTCTTTAGGGTGTGTTTGGTTCAAGTTTTCATGCATAACCTTGGTTATGTGATCACTAGGTTATCGTGCTAATCATGGAATAAAAAAAAATCTTCCTTTTCTGAGGTAATGTAATTCCAGATTATATGGCTCATTTTGTCTCATTTGCTGACGTGATAGACATGCTCAATTATTTGAGAATCACTCAATACTTGAATCAAATAAGATTAAATCATATAACCAAATAGGTTATCAACAATTACCTTGAACCAAATGCACCCTTACTATTTATTCACTACTTATGAGTTATGATACTTTAGATTCTGAAAAAAAAAAACTTTTGTTTGTCATTGCTTCTATAACTTTCATTCAACGATTCATGTTTCCATTGCACTTTCTCAATACTGTGATGGTTGGGCATAGATATTGTTTCGGCTAAAATCTGCAATGTTCACTTGTTTTGTAGTTGATGATTTTGTCAAATGTGAAAGTTGGGAGCACGAGGATGCCACTAACTTGAAAGAGCCAAGAACAATTTCATGGTTGAAGAGATTCATTGGTCGTGCGAAGAAGCCAGAAATGAAATGGCCTTTTCCATTCACAGAGGGTAAGCTTTTTGTTTTAACAATTCAGGCTGGAGTTGAAGGATACCATATTTATGTTGGTGGCCGCCATATTTCTTCTTTCCCATATAGGACGGTATGTAGTTTTTGTCTTTCTTCTTTATTTTCAAAATGACTTTTCCATTTGTAGTAACATGAAAGATTTGTAGGAACTTGATTTGCAAATATGCTCATTCTGTGAATTGGGTTAAATCCTTTCTTGCATTGTACTAACTTGGGATCTCCACTCTGTGTGCCCGGGATAGGGATTTCCCCTCGAAGATGCAACTGGTTTAGCAACGAAGGGAGATGTTGACATACACTCAATTTATGCTACTTCTCTTCCTACTACTCATCCCAGCGCCTCTGTTCAACAAGTATTAAACATGTCAGAGAAATGGAAGTCCCCTCCGCTGCTACAAAGCTCAGTAGAACTTTTTATTGGTATATTATCAGCATCAAATCACTTTGCTGAACGTATGGCTATAAGGAAAACATGGATGCAATATCCTGCAATCCAATCATCAACTGTTGTTGCCCGCTTCTTTGTTGCACTGGTAAATTGTATTGTTGTATCATTCAAAATCTGTGCTTGATTATGTTTTGGTAACTAAAAACCAACATGAAATGAACACTCAAACTAGCCTAGAACTATCCTTCATTTTGGCAATTTAGGTATCACCTACAATAAGAGGCAGATAAAATGGTTATAATGTGCTTTCTACACATTCTATCCAGACTAACATGTGTACAACAGATAAGAAACAGTATTTATTATGCCTTTCCTTGGATTGTATTTCTTAAGATTCTTTTGAAGCCTCTACCAACTGTGTGCTTAAATAAATGAAAATTGTTGTTCTGTGGTGTATTCTTCTTGTACCAAATTCAAGCTTTTTGATTTCCTAGCGAACTACTCTCTGTCTATTTCTTCTTACAACCTATTGATTGAGAATCTACCTATATTTATCATTGTTAGGTCCTTATGCACTCTTTGTTTAGTACTTCCAAGTAAAGTTCTTTATGCCCCTTCATTTTCTCAGAAGAATGAGTTCTTTCATTGTAATATTGGCTGCTCATTGATCTTTAAACAATCTGTTACATGGTTTTAGGAATAAGTTTTTCACGATCTTTCTTCATTTGTGAATGCTAAAGAGTCCAAAACCATCTCATAGGATATATGACAACTAGATGTTGGATGTTTTATATACAATTAAGATACTGTATGGAAATTGATGAATTATCCGAGTCAAGATAGAATAAAGATCTATTATAAGTAAAAGAGGATTTTCACTATGTTAAGTCCATTCTTCTGTCAAACGACTGCGTTCTTCAGTTTTGACACATCCAATCAAAAGCACATTTACATGCTTCATTGTTTTGACTACGATTATTAAACTCTTTTATATATTGTTTTGCATCTATTTTCTTTTATATAGTTTATGAAAAATTGCATTCAGAGTCCAAGGAAGGAGTTAAATGCTGCACTGAAGAAAGAGGCCGACTATTTTGGCGATACTGTAATTTTGCCATTTATGGACCACTATGATTTAGTGGTACTTAAAACGATAGCAATATGTGAATTTGGAGTGAGTCAAAACCTTTCACTCTTCAGAACATCATGTGTCAAGTTTGCTTACAAGACATTATCTATAATGATGTATAACTCTTCTATCATCCTTGTCCTATAGGTTCAGAATTTAACTGCACGATATATCATGAAATGTGACGATGATACCTTCGTCAGGGTGGATGTTATCCTGAGAAGAATTCGAGGGGTTGCTTCTCATGCTTCTCTTTACATTGGTAACCTAAACATCTTGCATCGACCACTCCGAAGTGGAAAATGGGCAGTCACATTTGAGGCTAGTGATCTGCACATCTCTAATTACTGTTCCCTCTTCAGTGCTGATATTTGTGCAGTAGCTTCTCCTGTTCTAACATAATTATTTTACGATTCTGATACCAACACATCTTGATATCTTTGTAGTTGCCAATTTATGTCATTTAGATCGATTGCTACTGAACTTCTGTGATTCTGACAATACATTACAGGAATGGCCAGAGGAGGTATATCCTCCATATGCCAATGGACCCGGGTACATCATTTCAAATGACATTGCCAAATTTGTTGTATCCCAACATGCTAACCAAAGCTTAAGAGTAAGCTCGACGACTTGAGGCTCAGAAATTTCATATCGTCTGATACATCGAATGTCTTTGATCATGGTCTTCCACCTCCACTTATTGATTGCAGCTATTCAAGATGGAAGATGTGAGCATGGGCATGTGGGTCGAAGAATTCAACACCACAACATCCGTTCAGTACTCACACAGCTGGAAGTTCTGCCAATATGGATGCCTTGAGAACTATTACACAGCCCACTACCAGTCGCCGCGGCAGATGCTGTGCCTGTGGGAGAAACTCTCTCATGGCTTTGCTCAGTGTTGCAACTTCAGATGACAAGTCACCGATCGATTGATCGGCGACCTTGGGCATTTTGATCGGGAGTTGAGAATCCTTCGATAGCTTCTTTCCTTCTTGGTAATTAACCTGTCGCAAAGCCCAGCTTACAGAATTAGTGCTAGTGTAAATCCATTTTTTTATCGATCAAAAGACTCTTCATATTCAGTTTATGCAGCTAAAAGAAAGTAGTTTATGGAGGAGCTATGGCGATCCATTGTTTTTGTTTTCCTTCATTGTTAATGTAAATGTTCTTCCTTTTTTCTTTCTTTTTTTTCTTTTTCTTTTTTGTTTTTCAAAGCTGATCTCATATCATGATTTTTAAGTAATCGAACAGTTAATATGCCATTGAAAAGAGTAGGAAACGAGAAATTAAGTTTCATCCTTTATGGCTTGTTTATATCTGAGACGACAATGAAAACTAAGGAAGGGGGTTAGCAATGGAAGTTTTGCATAAGGGAGGGTGCCCTGGATGAATAGTCAAAATTAGCCATCTTTTCTTAAAATGAACTCTAACTCGTCGAGGTTGACCTCTATCCAAGAGTTGCTTCCTTGAGCTCCTTAGTCGAGATAAATGTCAACCTTTGTTGAGTTTGTCACTGTCTCTCCTAGCACCATCATTTTTTTTTCCAATGGAAAGTTCAAGTTAGTCATTATTGTCCCCCTCGAGATAGTCCATTAATTAGAATTGTATATATATTATTACATATGGACAAGAGTCAATTTTCAATGTAAAATTTAAAATTTTTATTCGGATTCAAAAATCTTTTATTATTTTAGTCAATAGATCAAGGAGCATAGTCAACCATGATTTATCTCTTTTCACCATCATCGAAGGACCGATGGTGAAAAATATAAGAGACAGATATAATCACTTTTTATTATGCATGTTTGACAGATCGGTTCGATCCGGAATTGAGTCGGAATCAATCCGTTAAATTCGAAATCAGAACCGATTCAAATGAATCGATTTTGGAATCGAACCGGAACCGTTTCGATTCCGATTCGGTTCGATTCAATCGATTTCAGAATCAGGTCGTAACTGATTCTGATTTCGATTTAGATTTGGTTCCGGTTGCTAATTTAAAAGTGAAAATTCTTAGCATGCTAATATATTTACAAGATTATTTTGCGATAGAAAAAAAAAGAATAGGATTACTAGCACGTTAGATGAATTTAGAAGCTCAAGTTCAAGAAAGGTAATCCGGAACTATTTCGGAATCAGTCTGGAATCATTTCTGAACCGATTCAGAATCGATCGGGATTGAATTGGTTTCAAAGTTAAAATTTTGGAATCGAAATAGGTTCGGAATCGATTTTGAACCGATTTGAATCGATTCCAACATCAACGAATCCAAAATTAATCAGAACCGAATCAGAATCGAAACCGAGAAATCAATAAACATATATACTTTTTACTATAAAAGTTAGTCATCATTCCCTTTATCGAGCTTGCCTCAAAGATTCACCTTCAAAGAACTAGAACTCATCAATAATCTCCCAGTGAAAATGTAGAGTTGTTCATTTGGCTACTGGAAAAGAGAAGGAAAGAAGATTTCAAAAGAGATTTTCTTTTAAAGGTCTTTTCTAGGTTAAAAAATAAATATAAATTTCTAAAATGTATTTAATAATTATAATCACGTGGAGGCCCTATATATTTTCTCTTCTGTATTTCTATCTCTATAACAAATGTTTCTCACATAAAAAATTAACCCTAATAATTGCCTAAATGCCATTTACATGAGCTTATCTATTAATTGCTAGATTATATAATAAGATTTATCATTTTGTTTAATTTTGAATACAAATAAAAAATAATCTAAAGGGCGAAGAAAGAGAGAGAGAGAGAGGAGAGAGAGAGAGAGTTGAACTAAAAAAATAGACTGCCGCTCACCCTCACCTTGTACTTGAAGTACCCCACCGGTTGGATCGGCAATAAGGGGCTGGAACTTGGAGTAGGAGGGGTCATGATTGGCGCAGAAACTCTCGTGCGACGAGGCGGATGCTGCAGCCGTAGTGAAGCAAAGAAGAAGAAGGAAATGGAAGCGGCGTTGCGGCAGCCATGGCGAAGGTGGAGAGGCGACCTCCTCCTCTTTCATCATCTATTCGACCAAAAAAAATAAAAAATACTACACAATGTTTTATATAAATATTTTAAAATTTTAATATATTCATATTTTAAAATTTTTAATTAAATTGAATTAGGAAAATATTAAAATGAGTTATTTTTTTATTTTTTTATGGCAGTATTCGAAACTTTGAACCGATTAATCCCTGAGAGTAAGCGGTAATATTCCATAAATCTTTGAGACATCTTGTCAATAACTGAGCTGGACAATATTGGAGTTCAAGTGGTCGATCACCGACCATCAAGGATAAATTAAGGAAGTGTTCATAGTTTTTTTACGATTAAACTCGAATTTTACAGTCGCTCTATTCTTGAACGACGACGGTCCAACGTTGAAGTCGTACTCTGTTCACCTGAGAAATTTCTGTATCTCAAAATCGTCCGAATAATTTTTTTTTAAAATTTATCATCGAATAATATCATTGTTGGTTATTTTTCGCATCTTTTCGAAACTATCTAAATAAAATAAATGGGAGAAACGAAATGCTTAAGCTGTAAAGAAACTTATAGAGGATTGTCAAAGTCTTCTCACTTCCTGGTACTGTTGGACAACGATTCTGTTTGTCGTCTGAGGGTCAATTACACCGGAAAGATCCTCCTCCTCCACGAGCCAAGTCCCGACGCACCTTGGTGTTTTCCACTCTCTGTGTTTTCACCGACAGAGCTTCTGCACACTCTCCCTACAGCCTCCGCACCTCTCTTTGATCGTCCTCTTTTCTCCGCAGCCTGGACTTTGGACGCACACCCCCTTATAAAGGGGGTGTAACTCTTACCACAAAGTCAAATCGACGTGCGGCGTGCCTTTCAGCGTGCACGCTGCAGCGATAATGCAGCGGTTACATCTTCCACTCGTCCAAAGCATGTCACATAGACAAATGATCAATAAGAGATATTTAGTCACATAGATTAAATAGAGCCGAAGTCATTAGTCCCAAATGATTAATAAAAGTATACAGTCACATAGACCAGAATCGTGTCGAAGACTATAGTCTCAAAAGACTAATAGAATAGAGATCAATAGTCACAAAGACCATTAGAACAACGAATTCATATTTAGGAAAATGACTCGTGCGACAGCAAACACACTGAGCAATCCAATGCTAAGAAAGTTGTTACATCTTACATAGTTATTCATAGATCGATCAATGCTAAGAAAAGTTATTACGCTTAACTTAGCTGCTCTTCAAATGATACATAATCATTCTCTGAATGACACATAGTCATTTACCTGATGACCCATTGTCATCCTCCAGGTGGCTCACAGCCATTTGCCAGGTGGTACTGAACCGTTTTTCTGGATATAATGTCTTGCTATTTGCCCAGATTAAATAATCTCCACTTACATCAATATGAACATCTCTAATCCCTCATAATGACCATCAAGTCAAGAGCATGTTTCATATTCTCAATATTCATAAATATTTCCATGCATAACATGAATGGGTCAACCAATGAATAATTCTCAAAGGATGTAAACATATTTAATCTTTTCTTTTTAGTGTGAATCCATTCATTTTAATCAGTCTTTTTTCCTAACCATGTTTCATAGACTGAATCATTCATAGTCAATAGGTTTACATGCTAAAGTAGCAGACCCTGATTAAAACTTTAATCAGACACCTAAATAGTCACAAAAGACAAATACTGAGATTAACATATAATCTCAAAGAGCTCACATAGTAGAGAAACAGAGATCCATTCTCCTACTACCCTTATTGTTGCCTTAGCACATGTGATATGAATCACATGCTACGTTGTTATTCTCTTCATCAATAAAGAGCGTATGTTTACCTCAACATCGTACAGATTTTGATCCAGACATTCCAAATGTCTAATCCTAAATTCAACATATGAATTCTAATCTGGCTCATAAACAGGTATAGTAAATGGTGGGAATATTTACTTCGATCACTTTTCTTAAATGATCTTATCTTGATACACATATCAAGACGACCCCAACTTATAGGTATCCATCCCATACATATAGCTTCCAAAGCTATCCTACAAGCAATAGTCTTACCCCTATTCGTACATAACAAACAGAGATTATTATCCATGTGAGAGGATCAATCACTACCTGTCAACATGCTCACCGAGATCGTATTAGAATGTAACATCACATACACTGAATAAATTATGACTTGTATTAAAAACAATCAAATTACAATATCCGATTGTCATTACAAAACTGTTATATTCTATGAAGTCCCATAGACTTTACATGCTCATTAAATGACTCTCTAGTTATTGGCTTAGTAAAAGGATTTGCAAGCATAGCTCGAGTAGGGATATATTCAAGAATTACCTTCTTCTTAGCAATAATATCTTTGATAAAGTTATACTTTATAGCAATAATTAAGCTTGCCCTTACTGTGATATTTGGGATCCTTGAAAAAAGCTATAGTAGCTTGACTGTCATAGTAGACAATCACTGGACTCCCATTGTCTTCAGCAATCTTCAGATGCTTCAGGAACCTCCTTAACCAGACCACTTCTTGTTCAACTGCTGAACATGCCACATATTCAGCTTCCATGGTTGATAAGGCCACACAGGTCTATTTTTTGCTGTTCCAGGAGATGACGCCACCATTCAATAAGAACGCATAGTCTGATGTAGATTTTCTATCATCCAGGTCCCCAGCCCAATCTACATCTGAATAGCTCTTTAGGCTCATATCTGATCCTTGATAACAGAGACCGTAGTCTGTCGTCGCTTTCAGATATCTTAATATCCTTTTCATTGCCTTCTAGTGTCTCAGTCCTAGGTTTGACTGGAACCGACTGACTAAGCCAACAACATAGTTGATATCGGGACGAGTACACAATATAGTATACATTAAACTACCAACAACACTGACATATGATTTTTTATTCATCTCGACTATTTCATTAGGAGTTTTGGAACTTATACTCTTACTCAGAACAGTACCTTTCACAATAGGTGTCTGTTTACTGTTGCAATTAGACATGCTGAAATATTGTAACATCTTAATTATATAAGACTCTTAAGACAAACCCAAAAGTCTCTTAGATCGATCCCTGATGATCTTTACTTCTAAGATATATTCAACTTTTCTCATATCTATTGTGTCAAATTGCGATGAAAGCCACTTTTTGACTTCTATCACAAAACCTATGTCATTTCCTACAATCAGTATATCATCAACATATAATGATAAAATGACATACTTTCCTTTGTCCTTCTTCAGGAAAATGCAATGATCCTCATTGATCATTTCGAAACCATAAGATAAAACCACTTCGTTAAATCTTATATTCCACTGTCTTGATGTTTGCTTTAGCCCATATATAGATTTCTTCAATCTACACACTTTATCTTCTTGGCATTTAGCAACGAAATCTTCTGGTTGAACCATATATGTTTCTTCATCAAGCTCACCGTTAAGGAAAATAATTTTTACATCCATCTGATGTAACTCCAAGTCATAATGCGCCATTAAAACCAAAATAACTTGGATTAACACAAATTTTACTACGGGAGAAAATGTATCCTCAAAGTCAATACCCTCCAATTGGATAAATTCTTTCGTGACCAAACAAGCTTTATATCGGTTAATCGATCCATCATCTTTCCTCTTTATTTTGAGAATCCATTTATTCCCAATAGCCCTTTGGCCAGGAGGAAGATCGACTAACTCCCAAACATGATTCTTAATCATTTACTCTATTTTTCAACCATTAAAACTTTCCACTTTTCTCCCGCTCTAGAGCCTGGAGCTTCCTTAACTGATTGAGGTTTTTTATCATCAACAGGGAGTGTCATCATTGCCTCATTCTCAATATCAAACCTCTTCTTAGGTTTGATCTTACGAACACTTTTCCGTAAGTTGGGCTCATGAGAAGTCACCCCGTGACTAGGCAAAGAACTCTCACTGGGTTGACTAGTTCCAGATATCCCACTAGACACCTGTCTAGTTGACGACTCTTCCTCCTCAAATAGAGAAACTGTCTTATCAACTTCACCTCTAGTTGGGAACTCAGTTTCGAGAAAAGTAACATCTCTTGAATCCAATTCGGAGATTGCTCCATCTTGATGTTCACCTATGAAAACATAACCTTTTGAGGTATCAGAATATCTTATAAAGATACATTTCTTACCTCTAGGTCCCAGTTTTTCATACTTGTGAGAACTATCATGAATATATACAGCCGACTCCCAGGGTCTCAGATTTTCCAAATCTGGTTTTCTGCCTGTCCAACGTTCATATGAGGTAGATGGAACTGACTTTGAAGGTACTTTGTTAAGTATATAGGTTGCAGCTAGTAATGCATCTCCCCAATAGGAGATTGACAAATTAGCCTGCGCCATCATAAACCTAACCATTTCGAGAAGAGTCCTATTTCTTCTCTTAGCAACCTCATTTTGCTGTGGAGTTCCAGGGATCGTCAATTGTCTAATAATCCTTTTATCATTACATACTGTCTTGAACATATCAGACAAATATTCTTTTCCACAATTAGTACGTAAAATTTTAATCTTATATTCCGTTTGATTCTCAACTTCGTTCATATAACGAATGAAGTAATCCAATACTTCAGATTTGTGAGAAATCAAATATACATGACCGAAACGAGAGAAATCATCAATAAATGTAATGAAATAGGAAACTCCATGCATAGCCTTCACATTCATTGGACGACAAATATCCGAATGAATCAATTGCAACGGTGACTCTGCCCTAATAGCCTTACCGAATTGTTTCCTAGTTGCTTTTCCAACAAGACAATGCTCACATACAGACAAACTAATCTTAGCATGAGAGCCCAATAAGCCCTCCTTAGCTAACCGATTCATGCAATCTTGTCCTATATGTCCTAATCTAGCATGCCAAATATCATCAGTTATTTCTGCATCACTAGTAAGAGCAATGTTTGAAAAACAATTATTAATCGCACAATTGATATTTGGTTCCACATCAAAAACCATAAAATCATTCGTTAAAAAACCATAATCGATTGACACCGAGTCAATCTTGAGTTCAACACACCGACTGTAAAAATTTATACAATACCCTAAATCAAGAAGACAAATAACAGAAACAAAATTCCTACGAATCTCAGGAGTGTTGGCTTTTCGGCACCGCGGCGTGTGTGTGTTCGATCACGTTTCGTAAACATGAACACAGCGGAAGCAATAAAAATAATAAATCTACATTTATTACAACACACACAACACACACATGCATATTACAACAAGTGTAGACATAACCGTAAATTTAAATTTGCAATAAAAGGAAATTTATCCACGTTATACCTTTCGTATGACGTGTAGCGGAAACGGCATCAACCGGAACAATCCTCGCTAGAATCGTCTCTATCCGTATCCACGCCGAGTTCCTCGGGATGACTTCGCTAAGTCACGAGCTTCGTCTTCGTACGGGTTACTAGCCTCGTGTTGAAGATGACGTGATCGAGAGATGATTACGATCCGAATCCAAATTCGGATCCTAATACGAGTTCTCAAAACTCGCTTCTCCGGAGAGGTATTCGTCAACCAATTGACGAATCCTTCGTCCTCCACCTCAGAGGATTACCGGAGATCGAATCCCCGGTAAGTTAGCCGCTGTCAGAGCTCTAACCGTCGTCCAAACGATGCTCCAACGAGAGGAGAACAAGCTGTCCAGAAAAACTGGACAGCTTTGGTGGAGGAGATAGGCGCCGGCCAACCAAGGGAAGAAAAGGCTCACCTTGATGTCAAACCTATAGGAGATCATCGGAGGGTCGCCGGAGGATCACCGGCTGAAGCTTGGTCGCCGGCAAGGAGCTGGATGGCGACACAACAAGCTGGGCGACAATGGAGGTTGGGCGGCAATGAAGGTTGGGTGGCAACTCCAAGCTAGGGTTTTGGATTAGAGCTTAATTATCCCTTAAGCCCTCTTTTATAGAGAACTAATTCTCTTAATGATTATTGGATCATAACCATTAGGTCCGTTAACCCGCTCCATTAAGATAAGTTAAAATAAACCAAACCATGATGGTTTATTTTAAGTTAAAACGAACCGAACCAACTTTTGGTTCATTCGTTTAAAATAAACCAAACCCTTTGGTTTATTCTCCTCCATTGGATTAGAACCAAACCATTTTGGTTCATCCATTACGTCTTCATAAGACTCGGCCCATCCACGCTTCCATTGTGACTGAAACGATTTCATGCTCGCTTTATGTTTGGTCCAACCAAACCTAGTTTCTCTCGGTCTGAGAATCTCATTCTCAAGCTCGTTTTAAATCCTTTGGATTATGCTCGTTGTGCGTGTGACCAAATAGGTTCTCGGTTTATGTTGGCCGTCTATAATTAACCATTAATTATAGAACGATCATGAGTGGCACCTAGTAGTACATCATGATCCCCAATTAACCGAAAAGATCAACGGTTGATCCGTAACTATTTCAAACCCTTCTTCGAATGATTCGTGCCTCATTCCCTTCACTCATCTTATACCCACTTGGTTCAGGACATGGTCTATTGTGTCAGTCCCCACTAGGCTGACTACGTCACACCTAGCCCAAGTATCATTTCCTCGTCCTACGGATTCTAGTTACTCCACATGTATCGAAGAGTACCTTACTCTAAACATGTAATGCTTTGGCCAAAGACTTTAGTAACAATCCGACGAGAGGCCATGGGTATACATCTCCTCGCAAGGAGTGGTGAATCCTTTATAGGCTATTCAAACACCTTCGATCATTTCGACTTATACCCAATCATCCCGGGTCCACATCTCCTTAGAGATGTTTGCTTAATATGTCAAAACATAAGTCTCCATGATCAAGATGACTTGAATACCGCAAGTCAAAGGAACATCGCACTTAAGCCACATTAAGAACTTCATTGACATATCTATATATGCAGAGAACCATATAAAGTCTTACGGCTGGTCACTCCAATGAACTAGTTACCATAACTAGCATCCACGATTAACTCCGGACATCACTATGTCTCCAGCCAGTGAGAATCAGCTGCTTGGATACACCAAGGAGTATACCTCGTGCTAGTCTCGACAGAATTAATGGTGTCCAAATCCATCAATTCATCGACTAGGGATAATTCCGATACATCACAATTACACATGTAGAGATACTCACTAGTTGTGATCCAATCACAAATTCTCTCATGCTGTGAATCGTATCGTGGACATTCAGTAAATGAGTTTAAGATCCAATCAAATACATAAAACATATATACTCAAATAGTGAATCTTCATTTATCATATAAATGGTTCATACATAAGGCGATTGCCTTAGGACATCTCTCATATATTACTAACAGACTCCCACTTGGCCTAATGCCAATCGCTACGGTATCCAATACCATAAGCTCTAACATGACCCTCAAACTTATTTTGAGGTAATGCCTTAGTCAAGGGATCCGCTAAGTTCCTTTCAGTGGGAATTTTCTCGATTTGTATTTCGTTCCTACTGATGATCTCTCTGATAAGATGATAGCGGTGAAGCACATGTTTGGATCGTTGATGAGACCTTGGCTCTTTCGCCTGTGCAATTGCTCCATTGTTGTCGCGATGAGCCGGTATTGCTTCAACAATGGCGGAATCACACCAAGTTCATGAGCGAACTTCTTGATCAAACCGCTTCCTTTCTTTGCTTCGAAGGCGCAATGTATTCTGCCTCGTGGTAGAATCGCTCTGATCTCTTGTTTGGAACTTTTCAACTCACTGCGCCCCATTCAAGGTGAACACGTATCGGTGAGACATGGAATCATCCTTGTCTGTCTGGAGCTGGCATCCGTATACCCACGTATCACCATGTACCCTTCTCCATATATTAGGAACACATCCTTAGTTCTTCTCAAGTACTTAAGGATCGTCTTATGACCACCCAATGATCCATTCTGGATCGGTGGTATCTGCTCGTGACACTCGGGCATACGATACATCGGGCCTCGTACATAACATAGCATACATGATAGATCCTATTGCGGATGCATAGGGAATCTTACTCATGCAAATCCTCTCGTCTTACGTGCGCGGACACATAGACTTGAAGGTGTACCCCATGCACGATGGGTAAGAAACCTTTCTTGGATTCCGACATGCTAAACCTCTTTGCTTTTCGGTCTATATATGTAGCTGCGAAAGACCAAGCAACCATTTGATCTATCTCTATAGATCTTAATCCCGAGGATGTAGGTTGCTTCTCCCAGTCTTTCATGGAGAATGTCTTGGATAACCAAACCTTTATGTAAGATTGAAACATCGTTTCCTATAAGTAATATGTCATCGACATACAATACTAGGAACACATTGCCTCCCACTAACCTTCTTGTACACACAAGGTTAAATGCGGATTTTGTGAGAAATCAAACTTTTTGATTGTCTCATCAAAGCGGATATTCGACTCTGGATGCTTGCTTGATCCATAAATGGACCGTCGCGATTTGCATACCTTGGTTTTATCAGCGATGTGAAACCCTCGGTTGTATCATATACACGTCCTCGGCGGAGTTTCCATTAAGGAAAGTTGTTTTCACATCCATCTGCCATATCTCATAATCATAATGAGCCGCTATGGCGGGAGCATCGAATGGATTTAAGCGTAGCTACGGTGAATAGGTTTCGTCATAATCAACACCTTGCTTTTGGCGATATCCTTTCGCCACCAATCTAGCCTTATAGGTAATCACATTACCATCCATGTCGGTTTTCTTCTTGAAAACCCACTTGCACCCTATAGGCTTTATGCCTTGGTGGGTCGACCAAGTTCGAACTTGGTTTTCATACATGGAATCCATTTCCGACTTCATGGCACCAAGCCACTTATCCCTTTACGAACTTGTCGGCACTTCTTCATAGCGGTAGGCTCCTCATCATCAATGAGTAACCGTCGTTCGATTCACTTACGAAATCCATATCTCTCGGGAATGTGCGTGTTCTACGGATCTATGAAGATGTGGTGTTCTGATAAGTCGGTAGATTGCTCATCACTATGAGTTGTCATTTGTTGTGCTCACCGGTATCTCATCAATGACTATTTGAGTCTCTCGAGCCTCCTCAAGCTCGACGACACTCCCACTGTTTTCTTGCAAGAGAAACTCTTTCTCTAGAAACACAGCATGCCTTGAAACAAACACCTTTTGTTCCACAGGATGATAGATTAGTAACCCCTTGTTTCCTTAGGGTATCAATAAATAGACATTTATCAGACTTAGCATCCAATTTGTCTGATACAGTCCGCTTCACATAAGCAGGACAACCCCATATCTTCAAGTAAGATACATGAGGTTTCTTACTATTCCATATCTCATATGGAGTAGTTGAGACTACCTTTGTAGGCATTACATTTAACAAATGCTTAAAAGGACTTGGGAAGAGTCGCATGATTCATCATTGACCTGACCATGTCCAACAAGGTCCGGTTACGCCTCTCAGATACACCATTATGCTGTGGTGTATAGGGCGGAGTCCATTGAGACAATATACTATTGTCTCTTAGGTAATCAAGAAACTCCTGACTTAAGTATTCACCACTTCGATCCGATCGAAGTATTTTAATACTCTTATCATGTTGTTTCTCTACTTCATTTTTGAATTCTTTGAACCTTTCAAAGGCTTCAGACTTGTATTTCATCAAGAACACATACCCAAACCGTGAGTGATCATCGGTGAAGGTAATGAAGTAGCTATAGCCTCCTAATGCTTAAGTTGACATAGATCCACATACATCAGTATGTATTAGTCCTAGTAACTCTCCCACTCGTTCACCTTTTCCAGTAAAAGGTAACTTAGTCATCTTGTCTTTTAAGCATGATTCGCATGTATCGTATGAATCCAATTCAAACGATTCCAGAATTCCACATCGGTGTAATTCGGACATGCGTTTCTTGCTTATATGACCAAGACGACAATGCCACATATAGGAGTCTATTTGATTATCCTTTCGAGCACGCGTGTTGCTCACTTCGATATTGAAAATGTCACTGGATACGTCCAACGTATAAATGCCATTACTCGAGTTCGATTCCATAAAAGTATCGCCATTCGAGTTATATAACAACAATTGTTACTAAGCGTCGAATGGAAACCATTTCTATTTAAGCGAAATAAAACAATGTTCTTTATTAGAGAAGGAACATAATAGCAATTGTCCGGTTCTAAGACTAGTCCACTAGAGAGCTTGAAATAAGTTCCGATGGCGACGCATGACCTTTGCTCCATTGCCAACTCGCAAATTTGACTCCCCTCTGACAAGTCTTCTTCTATTCCTTAGCCCCTGTATGTCATTAGATATATGTGAGCCACACCCAGTATCCAATACCCAAGTGTCTAAGGAAATAGAATGACAATCAATAATGAAGATACCTGAAGAGGATGGGGCATCAGATGCCTTCTTCTTCTTCATGGACTCAAGATAAATCTTGCAGTTTCTTCGCCAGTGGCCTTCCTTGCCACAGTGATGGCAAGTGCCCTTTATGTTACGCCTTCTTTGCCTTTTTCTTCTTCCCTTTCTTCTGTTCTTTTGCCTTCCTCTTAGAACCTTTCTTTGAGGAATCAACTAACAGAACCGCCTTCTCCTCATGCTTCACAGAAGGCTCCACAGTCTTCAGCATATTGAGGAGCTCGGGAATGGTGGATTCTAATTTGTTCATCCGATAGTTCATCATAAATTGTGAGAAACTCTTGGGCAAACAATGTAGAATTAAGTCAATACTTAACTCATGATCCATCACAAAACCGAGGGTTGCTAGCCGCTCGATGTACCCGTTCATCTTTAGAACAAAGCGCACTCTGAGATGAACCTTCTTGCATCTTCGTGGTGAAGAGGAGCCTAGAGACCTCGAACCTTTGGATCTCGCTTGCTCATCGAACAACTCATGAAGATGGAAGACTATAGTATTAGCATCCATATGCTCATCTTTGCTTTTGCGGCTCGGTACCATCGCCGCTAGCATGATGCAACTGGCTTCGCCCATTTCGAGAATGCGCCAACATTTGATGCAGGTTGCATCGTCCTTAGAATGATCGGAAGAGGCTCTTGAGGACATATGCAAGCTTTTCCGCCTTGAGAACAATTCTCGAGTTTCGCCCGATCCGAAGTTAGGCCCAGTCAGTTTGTTCGAATCCAAAATAGTGCGCAAATTCAAAGACGTCATGATCAATTTATTGACCTAGAAATACAAAACGAGCATATATGAGAAAATGATTTTAAAATGCATCAATATACATTTATAAATCCCATTCATTTTTCGAATTTCAAAAACCCCAAAATCACTTCGGGAGATCGTAGGTTCATCTCCGAATGGGCCGATATCCATCATAGTTATGAATAACCTTGGAGAGAGTCCAACAAGTCATTCATAACTACGACGGTAGGTATCATCTATACCGATTGCATATCATGTATATGCAACTATCACAATGTGCTATCAACTAATTGAATGTTCACACATACGTTGGGTTGTTAACACATTAACAAGTATGCATCATATGCATAACACCCAACTTCACCTCCCTTTACATCGACCTTGGAGAGAGTCCAACAAGCCGATGCTCCAGGTTAAAGCCAACCCATTAATCGAGAAATAATTTTAATATGGTTAGAGCGCATTCAACTAATTAGCCCAGCTTGGAGAGAGTCCAACAACCAAAGCTAACAATTGACCTCTGACTCTTACCATATTAGTATTAAACTATTCCATGGTTTGAACATGTTCGGGTTCGAGCCGGGCTTGGAGAGAGTCCAACAACCCAAACAAGAAATGAAACTCTGGTTCTAACCATATCAATGGAAGGTGTAGGCTTTAATATTGTTTAAGGGTTTTATGTCTCATCCTCTTTGCATGCAAATAACTATTATCTACATGACATGATATACATGACATACATCTACATGTCACGACACGCATAACATAATGTTATGCATCTAATGCAATTATATGACATACAATTATGTCATGTATATATTTCCTTATATGTCATAACTATTTATGGAAATAAAATATGTTTAAGATTTGATTCTCCAAATCAAATCATAATTAAATTAGGAAATAAATTTCCAAATCTAATCACATATTTTATTTATGGAATTATTTGATTAAGGAAAATTTATTTAGGAAACCAATTTCCTAAATCATTAAAACTACTTATGGAAATAAAATATTTTAAGATTTGATTTCCCAAATCAAATCAAGATTAAATTAGGAAACAAATTTTCAAAATCTAATCAAATATTTTATCTATGGAAAATATCAATTTCCATAAATACTTCCAACTTTCCAAAAGTGGAAGATTTCCATAAATACTTCTAGACTTTCCAAAATTGAAAAATTTTCATAAATACTTCTAAATTTCTAAAATTAGAAAATTTCCAGAAATAATATTATGACTATCGCAAAACCATTTTACGATTATGTCGAAACACAATCTGGGCTCTGATACCACTGTTGGCTTTCTGGCACCGCGGCGTGTGTGTGTTCGATCACGTTTCGTAAACATGAACACAGCGGAAGCAATAAAAATAATAAATCTACATTTATTACAACACACACAACACACGCATACATATTACAACAAGTGTAGACATAACCGTAAATTTAAATTTGCAATAAAAGAAAATTTATCCACGTTATACCTTTCGTATGACGTGTAGCGGGAACGACATCAACCGGAACGATCCTCGCTAGAATCGTCTCTATTCGTATCCACGCCGAGTTCCTCGGGATGACTTCGTTAAGCCACGAGCTTCGTCTTCGTACGGGTTACTAGCCTCATGTTGAAGATGACGTGATCGAGAGATGATCACGATCCGAATCCAAATTCGGATCATAATACGAGTTCTCAAAACTCGCTTCTCCGGAGAGGTATTCGTCAACCAATTGACGAATCCTTCGTCCTCCACCTCAGAGGATTACCGGAGATCGAATCTCCGGTAAGTTAGCCGCTGTCGGAGCTCTAACCATCGTCCAAAAGATGCTCCAACGAGAGGAGAACAATCTGTCCAGAAAAACTGGACAGCTTTGGTGGAGGAGATAGGCGCCGGCCAACCAAGGGAAGAAAATGCTCACCTTGATGCCAAACCTATAGGAGATCACCGGAGGGTCGCCGGAGGATCACCGGCTGAAGCTTGGTCGCCGGCAAGGAGGCCGGCACAACAAGGCGACAATGGAGGTTGGGCGGCAATGAAGGTTGGGCGGCAACTCCAAGCTAGGGTTTTGGATTAGGGCTTAATTATCCCTTAAGCCCTCTTTTATAGAGAACTAATTCTCTTAATGGTTATTGGATCATAACCATTAGGCCCGTTAACCCGCTCCATTAAGATAAGTTAAAATAAACCAAACCATGATGGTTTATTTTAAGTTAAAACGAACCGAACCAACTTTTGGTTCATTCGTTTAAAATAACCAAACCCTTTGGTTTATTCTCCTCCATTGGATTAGAACCAAACCATTTTGGTTCATCCATTACGTCTTCATAAGACTCGGCCCATCCACGCTTCCATTGCGACTGAAATGATTTCATGCTCGCTTTATGTTTGGTCCAACCAAACTTAGTTTCTCTCGGTCTGAGAATCTCATTCTCAAGCTCGTTTTAAATCCTTTGGATTATGCTCGTTGTGCGTGTGACCAAATAGGTTCTCGGTTTATGTTGGCCGTCTATAATTAACCATTAATTATAGAACGATCATGAGTGGCACCTAGTAGTACATCATGATCCCCAATTAACCGAAAAGATCAACGGTTGATCCAGAACTATTTCTGAAACCCTTCAGCAGCTCGAATGAATTGTGCCCCATTCCCTTCACTCATCTTATACCCACTTGGTTCAGGACATGGTTTATAGTGTCAGTCCCCACTAGGCTGACTACGTCACACATAGCCCAAGTATCAATTCCTCGTCCTACGGATTCTAGTTACTCCACATGTATCGAAGAGTACCTTACTCTAAACATGTAATGCTTTGGCCAAATACTTTAGTAACAATCCGACGAGAGACCATGGGTATACATCTCCTCGCAAGGAGTGGTGAATTTTTTATAGGCTATTCAAACACCTTCGATCATTTCGACTTATACCCAATCATCCCGGGTCCACATCTCCTTAGAGATGTTTGCTTAATATGTCAAAGCATAAGTCTCCATGATCAAGATGACTTGAATACCGCAAGTCAAAGGAACATCGCACTTAAGCCACAGTAAGAACTTCATTGACATATCTATATATACAGAGAACCATATGAAGTCTTACGGCTGGTCACTCCAATGAACTAGTTACCATAACTAGCATCCACGATTAACTCCGGACATCACTATGTCTCCAGCCAGTGAGAATCAGCTGCTTGGATACACCAAGGAGTATACCTCGTGCTAGTCTCGACAGAATTGATAGTGTCCAAATCCATCAATTCATCGACTAGGGATAATTCCGATACATCACAATTACACATGTAGAGATACTCACTAGTTGTGATCCAATCACAAATTCTCTCATGCTGTGAATCGTATCGTGGACATTCAGTAAATGAGTTTAAGATCCAATCAAATACATAAAACATGTATACTCAAATAGTGAATCTTCATTTATCATATAAATGGTTCATACATAAGGCGATTGCCTTAGGATATCTCTCATATATTACTAACAAGGAGCATACAAGACATCATATAAAAATAAAGTTCTTCCACCCCGAAGGTTAAGTTTGCAAGTGTCGACTCCTTCGACTTTGACTCTTGCATTGTTTCCTACATATATTCATTTGTTGTCAGCTGGTACCCTGCGATACTCCATATATGTAACTCGCTCTCGAGCTACATGGTCGGTTGCTCCCGAATCTATAATCCACAAAGGATAAAAATTACCCAACAACACAAAACTAGCAACAAAATGCTCATAAGACAGACTAGAAGTTACTTTTTTTGGCTCGGTACACTCCCGAGCATAGTGACCCTTTTTGTCACAATTAAAGCAAGTCACCTTGCTTTTAGGTTTCTTCCCTGTCTTCTTGTTGTTCTTCTTCTTGATTGGGCCTGTCCCACCTGCAGCAACAACTTCTTTCTTCTTTCCTTTCCCTTCTTGAACCAGCTCTTTTTCTTGGATCCAGATGATCCAACAGAACCGGCAGCCAAATAGGCTTGGCCAAAAATCCTTGCGAATTCTAGTCTCTTCGCATCTAGTTCAACATGGCGCGAGACATCAACGAAAGTCTTAATACTCTCACTGTGAGTAAGAGTCTACTTCATGGTCTCCCAAGAATCTGGAAGGGATCGAATAACTGCCTAAATCTGTTGTTCGTCAGTCAACTCATGACCTGCAGTTTTAAGCTCCCGAATCATGTTCGACATCTTACTGAGATATTGAGCTATCGTGACATTCGGGCACTTTTTATAGCTGTCGAACTTGATCATTAGCTGTCAAAGCTTGCTCAGATTGACTCCACTGTACTTATCCTTAAGGGCTACCCAGACAGCATGAGCCGAAGAATACGCCTCATACTCAAATGTAGGTCGTTCGCGATTGAACTTATCAAAATGCCCTTAGAAGTGAAGTCCTTTTTCTTTCATGCCTTATAGGCATCAAGATCTTGCATGTTTTGTGCAGTGGGACCATCTACAAGTTCTATCAAAACCTGATTTACAACCTCAAGAACTTCTTGTTTCTCTAGGACATATTGTATCTTGAGGTGACATATCTTGTAGTTATCCCTATTCAGTTTCTCACTCTTATTGAGTTTAGCTATGATGTTTTTGGTTGTCATAACCTAACATAAATAAACATATTATTTAGTTATTCAGTGTATGCCTCTATGTATGTAATCTATAAATTGACTCAATGTAAATTCGATTTGGTTTAAAAAATCAAATGACAATCAAATTCTCACTCATCATTTGTATATTCTAATCCAATCGACTTTGATCAATTATATTATATACATCCCATCTTAACATGATACTTTTAAATAAACATATCATTTAAATTATACCTATTATGAACAAATCAAAGAGTAATTAAATATCATGCATCATGTAGAGTTAACAACATAAAATGAATATATCATTAAATTAAACTTGTTGTACATTGTCAACAAATAACAAGACTCTACTAAGAATGTTACACATAACATCCTTCCTACTCATAACTGACAAATAAAAATAATTAATAAACTAGATAGATGATCATTACTCCCACTAGGATAAACACTAGCGCAGTAACAATCCAAATATGCCCATTCTTCTTGGGCTGAACTAGGATATCCTCCGCTGAGATGCTCTCAAGATGATGCCAGGACGCATAATTTTGTGAAAGACACCTTTGAAGCGATCCAAAGGGAAAAATCTCTTCAGGGTCCTCTTCCGGATCTTCCTCTGAATCTTCACAGTGCACCTCACAGTCCTCGTAGTGATGCAGCTCAACACATAATTGGGTATATAAAATGCGCCCCTCATAGCGCCCTCAGATCTGATGCGCTATATCACTAAGGTGTTGGGGGCAGTGAAAGGACTAAAACTCAGATCTTGTAGTTCTCCAGAATAGGAAACTCCTGTATCTCGAATCTCCAGAATAGTCTGTCCAATCTCCCTATGTGTCACATGACTCCATGTGCTGAGTCATACTCTATCCCCTGGATAGCCTCCCTCAGTCGGTTATGCAACACATCACGTCTGGTCATCGTGGTAATCATCCGTTCCATCTGAAAAAATTGAAATTAATTAAGTTAGTACAAAATTGACAAACCAGTACACATACCGATTTAATTCAATTTATATATTGGCATAGAACGAACACATTCAATCAAGGATTAATCTCCTTGATTCTGTGGAGAACAGTCAACTGAGATGCTTAGACCAGTCGACTGATATATTTATCAATCAACTATCATCTAAGTCCAATCGATTTAAACTATTTTGACATGA
This sequence comes from Wurfbainia villosa, assembly GCA_025175895.1. NCBI lineage: Eukaryota > Viridiplantae > Streptophyta > Magnoliopsida > Zingiberales > Zingiberaceae > Wurfbainia > Wurfbainia villosa. The sequence goes on along the minus strand of CM046001.1, from coordinate 9,535,447 downwards.
CCATTAATGCGAAAACTAAACACATTTATTTCTCTCCGAATACCCCAGGCACTCGAGTAACATGAACGGTTATTTATTTTCACATCGTCCCTAGCTATCAATTCTAGTTCTTTTTGACCTATCTATAAGTCGTTTTATTCGAGTTCTATTTGTTCCAAACAAATACTCGAAGATCTTGTCATGAGTTAAGTTGACCAAAGTCAACTTAGTCAATTGATGTTGACTGACAGTAGGTTTAGTCCTCTGGCCAGACCACTTTGTCATCTATTTAGATAGGTCACATGAATTTTAGACTGAATTCTGAAATTCTGGACCGGTTTGAATTCATTCCAGACCTATTTCTGGAATTACAGACCGGTTTGAATGATTTCAGACCGATTTCCTGAAATTCCAGACCGATTTGAACAATTTCAGACCGATTTTTAGAAATTCCAGGGCAATTTCGTGAACTGCTCAACTGGTATGTAATCCAGACCAGTGACACCGGTCCAATTTCTAGGGCAGTTATTAGGAATTGCTCTTCTGGACCGGTTTCCAGACCGGTTCATTTCCCAGAGCAGTTTTCTAAAACTGCTCTTCTGAATCGGTTTTTGTTTCAAAGCAAACTAGTCTGTCAGACTGGTTTACAGAACAGACCGGTCTATTTTCCAGGTTGGTTTAAATTCTAGACTGGTTCATAGACCGGTCTATTTTCCAGGCTGGTTAATCGACAGGACCAGTTTCCAAACTGATCTTATGTCCAGACCGGTCCGACGTCCAGACTAGTCGAATGGTTTGATATCTAGACTAGTCTGATGTCTAGACTAGTCCCAGACTAGTGTGACGTCCAGACCGATCTCAGACCGGTTTGATACTCGAGCCGTCCGATGTCGATTAGTCCCGAACTAGTGTGGCGTCTAGGCGGTCTTGAGGCGTCGGCGTCGAAAACTAGTCCCGAACTAGTGTGGCGTCGAGCCGATCTCGAGCCGGTTTGATATCGAACCAATTTGAACTTGCTCGGGAAGCACCGAAACCGCTCGGGAAGCGATTTTAAAACCGCTCGAACCGGTTTGAAGCCGCTTAGAAATCTTGTAACCACTCGAAGCGATTTCCCACGGGAAGCTGTTCTCGGCGATTTACTTTTCTTCGTCGAGCGATTTAAATCAGGGTTGTTTTGGGAAACTACAGAAATTGCTCTGTACAGAGTAGTTTTGCCAGGGCAATTTACTGTTCATCTTCTTCGCAACTTCATTTTCGCAATGAATAGTAAATTTGCAGAACAAAATGAAAAAAACAAACAGATGCTTCACCAACTTAGCTCTGATACCAATGTTGGTTATTTTTCGCATCTTTTCGAAACCATCTATACGAAATAAATGGAAGAAACGAAATGCTGAAGTTGTAAAGAAACTTACAGAGGATCATCAGAGTCTTCTCGCTTCTGTCTTGTTGGGCGGCGATTACATTTTGCCTCCTCCTCCACGAGCCAAGTCCCGACGCGCCTTGGTGTTTTCCACTCTATGTGTTCTCACCGACAGAGCTTCCGCACACTCTCCCTGTAGCCTCTGCACCTCTCTCTGATCGTCCTCTTTTCTTCGCAGCCTGGACTTTGGATGCACACTCCCTTATAAAGGGGTGCAATCTGCAAGTCATCAGATTGCACGTGCAACATGCTTCTACAATAATAATGCAGCGAATATAATCATAATAGAAGATCAAATTATATTTTATTTTATAAAATGACTCTTCATTTTTACTGCACTGAGTTACTTCGAACTAAGCCACGTGGAGCATGGAAGTAGGCTAATTTTAAAATAATAGCTATTACAATAATATTGAAATGACTTGTTTATTAAAAAAAATTGGTATTTTTTAAAAAATAACTATAACGAGGGCTTTTAAATGTTTACCCATATTTTATTTTCAACTTGCTTAAATCAGTAATTGGCAAAAACAAAAAAATAGATTTTGTTTTTGCTCTATCAAAATCAGCGTTCCACTGTGTCAAGCTTTTGGGGAAGCATCGGATATTCCGATTAAAGTAAATATAACATTTTACATAATATGTCTCACGTCAACGTGGCGTGAATCGAACGGAGTACGAGAATGTATGCCCTCTTCGATGTATGACACGTATGTTAAGATTGGTGAGTTAACTCGTTTCTCGTAATGCAATCGACCCAGCAGTCACGAATTAATCGGCACCTGCTCGAGGGAAGAAAGATCCACGCATCTCCATTTCGCCTCTTCGTAATGCAAACGATTGCTTAACGCGGTTCTCGCGTCTCTTTCCCTCGCCTCGCCGCCTCGCTCTCCTCCTCCTCCTCCTCCGCCCCTACCCCGCCTCCTCCTCCTCCTCCTCTACCCTTTCGGGAACGAGTGGCGTCGTCGACCACCACTAGGAAGCGGCAGTGCCGGCACCGGTGAGGCAGACGTGGCGCGGCGGAGTCATCGGATTTGATGCGGGCGAATGAGGAGCGAGAGGAGGAGGTTTCCGACGCGTCGAAGAGGAGAAGAGGAATCACCGACGGAACCACTATTGCGGGCCTCGAAAGCGGTCGTTGATGGGTCTGCGGATGACATGGCACGCGCGCTGCCGTAGGGGGGGCGCCGCTCCTCTCGGCCTTAAAAACCTCGGCAACTCTTGCTATCTTAATAGCGTCCTCCAGTGTCTCACCTACACCCCTCCCCTCGCCCAGTTCTGCCTCTCCTCCCACCATTCCTCACTCTGTAAACCCTAGCCGCGCCCCCACCCCTATTTTCCTTTCGAAAATTTCATCAGAATTCATATTTTTGTGCTTGGAGAACTAATTGCGGTTTTGTTTGCTTTGCAGGTAAGTCGGTGTTAGCGAATCGGGAGAAGGAGTGCCCATTCTGCATCCTCGAGCGGCAAATCGTTCGATCACTCACCCTTGGCGGAGCGAATGTCACCGAATCGCCGTCTAAGATTCTAAAGTGCTTGTCTCTATTTGCGGAACATTTCCGTTACGGGCGTCAGGAGGACGCTCACGAGTTCCTTCGATATGTGATTGACTCATGCCATAATGCCTGCCTCAAGATCCACAAGCTAAGCGGTTGTGGTGGAGCCAGTGGAGGGGTGGCTAATGGAGATTCTAAAGTAGAGGAGCGTTCGAGGCCCAGCACCGTGATGAACGAGATCTTTGGAGGGGCGTTGCTAAGTCAGGTGAAGTGCCTGGCTTGCAATGGGGATTCGAACAAGGTGGACGAGATTTTGGATATCTGTCTCGATGTTTTCCACAACAGCTCCTTGAAGGATGCTCTTGCTCGATTTTTTCAGCCTGAAGAATTGGATGGCAACAATAAATACAGCTGCAGCAAGTAAAAGAGTCATTCTGACGTTTTCTTTCCTAGCACAATACTGTAAACTATGTAAAAGATATTTATTTATTTATTTTTGTTTCTCCATTTCAGTTGTAAGAAACTCTCAGTAGCCAAGAAGCAGATGTTTATACTTCGAGCACCAAATGTTCTAGTCATCCAACTTAAGGTGAAAATTTTCTTGTTGTTCTCTACCTCAAATATACTAATTGTATTTCTGCAGGAATCTTAAAGGTAAGATGCATTTCCTGTAGAGATTTGAAGGCATACATGGTGGGAAGATTAATCGAAACATTGATTTTGATGAGCTTCTTGGGCTTTCAAAGTTCATGTCCAATGCGAGTCAGGTTTGTTTGTCCTATACTTCTAGTTATATTCTATAGTGACAATTGAATGAATTGTGTTCAGCAGTAGTCTCTTTTTGTAGAGTAGGCAATGACCAATGTAAGCACATAAGTGGTAGGTTTCTTTGATGAACTGTTGATGCGTCACAGCATCTGTAAACCTGTAAAATAGCTCAAAACTAAATATTGAAAATACGGAAAAGAGTTGTATTCTAAGAAAGCTTTTTTTCCAAATTCAAATCAGTTTATATCACTTAGTTAATCTATTAAATTGTATAGTCAATTCAATTCTCACTTTGTTAATGCTCCATAGTGTGATTTTGTATCAGAACATTTTAAAATTCATGCATATAGGATCTCTTAGGATTAACCACCTTTCATTGCCGTAGTCACTAGATGTAAGATTTTTCTTCCGCTGGAACTATAAGAGTAGGGCTAATGAATGCTAGTTAAAATGTTCTATAGTGCTTTCAGTAAAGATGATTCACGTATCAGTATGTTTTAGATTGTTGGTCTTGTCACAATCATAACCAATTTGGCTCAGATTTGAGAGCTCTTATTGTTTTTATGGCCTGACCAACTTTTGGAGTTTTGATCGATGCTTTAAAGTTCTCTATATTCCCCTTGAACAAGCATAAACTGACTATTGGTTACTCATGAATCATGTGCACTCCTTATGGAGTGTTTCCGTATGACTTCTGTTTCTTCTATCTTTTATTTCTAGGTTTGTAGTAGCATTTATCTATCAGACAGAATGCAGTGTCTCTCAGTAGTTCTCTGAAAGTTTCCTAAGAGTGAAAATAGCAGGTAATGTGATACTGTTGAATATATCCAGGCCGAGGTGTTTATCTTTGCTGTTCAGATTGTTGACGTTAATCTTTCAGGCATCCTAAGATCTGATACCTGAAAAGCCACCTGTATATTTTCTGTATCATGAAATTGAGAGGTTGGGTTGTCAAACAATTCCAAAACATATCTGGCAAAATCAATGTCAGGTAAGTCAAAAAATATGAATATCATCCATTATGGATCAGTAGGGTCAGAATTGATGAGAAAAAATTTAAAAGAGAAAAATGAAACAACATTTAGTGTATAAGTGGAGAAAAGAAATATAAATTGCTAACAAATTTTGTTAAACACATAACTATATGCAAGAACCCTTAACAGGATTTGATGGTATTCCTAAATATCAAAAATATAATCAAAATCTTACAAATCATGATAATATTATCAATTATGATGGAACCATTGACCCATTAACTTTGTCGGTCCAATCTTCAATTTCTTCTTAATTTAGTCTTTTTTCCATGTTTCATATTGTCCTCAAAAGTCCCACAATTCAAAATTGATTCATCTCACTCTTGCGAATTCAAGCTTGATTCTTTAAATTTATATTGAGATCTGACTAGTCAGATGTTTTACGGTGCCTTTCCACAGTCTGTCTTACGTTTTAATCATGTGCCCAGAAATAAGGGAAAATCAGATTGAACATGGCCAATTTGGATCTAACTCAGCTGTACTGGATCAGCTATTTTTCCAACTATAATCTGAACCATTTATAATCTCCCAGACTAGACTGTTCTTGGTCCACAAGTTCCTATTTCTTGGCTAAAGTTTACCAAACTTTTTTATCCTAGTTGTGTGTTGAAGGTTAATATATGTTTCTATTGGTGGTGATCTTTTGTTATTGACTAACAAGGATTGTGGTTCTATCACAAGGTAAGAGACCTTAGAGCATCCCACTGATCACCTGATGGTTCAGTGCACACCTCTTGTAAGGGATCAATTTTGGCTATGCGAGCCTTGAGAAATCATGAAGGTCTAAAATCTTGTGGAGAAGCTCATCACTGACTGGCCGCTTTAATTGCCAGCTGGAAGTGGGAGGAAATAATAACTAAGTTGAGCCTGAGAGTTTAGCACTGTGGATCATATAGTTTGAGGCTCTCTAAGAATTGAGTCTATAATCATCTATAGGTCATAAGACTAGTTTGTGAGGCACATTTTAGGACAGTATCATTGTTGAGTATAAGACAGCTTTTTTAATCATGGAATTCTAGAAGTGTTTGTTATGAATTTTCCAAAAGTTGGGAATCTGCCCAACTAGCAGCCTCCTGCCACCCGTCCCAGGGCTGCGGCGAGAGGGAGGTAAATCACGGGGGGGACTATGCCCCTGGACACGGTGGCAAGGCAGAGGGGGGCCATCTGACGCCAGGGGGGATTTTAGACCCCTCATCCGGAATCGACCCCAGTCCGTTTCCAAAGCGACCACCCTGCCTTACCATCGAGCCATCCCCGTGGGGACATTTGTTATGAATTTTGTTTCAATAATAGTGTATGCTAATATGCTAAGTTTATCGACTGGTTTTCTTCTCCATTCTCTCAACTTTGGCATGACACAAACAGAAGGATGATTTCTCCAGTAACTTCACTTTCATCCACCTACTTTTAGACAATTCTCCTGCTTTTTTGGATCTCATGCAAAGTTTCTCTGTGGCTTGTGGGTGAACAATTAGTTCTGTTACTGGCATCAGAGCAAGCGTCCATCAGTGTGTAGTTTCACTGGGCTGATTTTGCATTTTATGGGTTGGTTTCTTGAGACGGCAGCTGAGTTACAAAGTGTTTTATGATAGCAACAAGTTGATAATCAGTGCAGTTGAGTACTGTGAGTGCTAGTTAGTTTTTGTGTTTAAGATGTTTACACATCAAATTCGTAGGATAACCTTACTGGAAGTCGTGAACAAAGTATGACTTAGTTTAGTTAGATTACCTTCCTGTGATTTTGTTGAACACAGTCTAGCAGCCACTGTCATAGGTATCCATGTAAACCAGCCCAAGTTACTTTCTTGGTAGAAAAATGCCGAGCTACTTAATGCCAGGCATGCATATAGGCCTCGTTGCAGTTAATCTCTTTGATGTTGGTTACCCTGCAGCTTTTCTCTCTCAGTAGCTCTTTTTTGTTGATCCTTGATTCAGAGGTGAAGTTCGCATCTATGAAATTGCTCTCTTTTTTCCCATGATCTTTAACACTGTCCCCTCTATTATTTTTTATTGTCGACATAGATATGTTTTATATGTTATTACTCTACTGAATCTTTTTTTTGTTAGAGAAAATGTAACTGAGTGTATGATATTTGTCGGCACAACTACAAGGATTATATTTATGTTCTAAGGTTCATGCCACCTAGATCTGTTGTGTATTCATCTTGGAAGTTGCACAAGGTATCAAAGTCTAATAATCCTCTTATATTTACCACTATGATACCTAATTTACTGACAACAATATATTCATATTTATTGATTTTCTCACTTTAATTGTTTAAAAAATAAGGTTAAATTCTTTCACTAATTGCATATAGAATGTGCATATAACTAGAGCTAGATCAACCCTAGACTCTAGTGAGTTCATATTCACGCCAAAACAAATCTTAGCTCTTGCTTTGAGCTTAATCTATTCTTAGTGGATGATAATATCTCATAGAAAAAATGGGCTAGCAAGAATAAATATGATCTTCCAGGGGCAGGTTATATGTTTTTGGTATTTTATCATTAAATATTACTTTTCTATATTAACTAACATGTCAACAAAAGGTTCCTGATAAGCCCATTCTGTTTGGTTAATTCTCCTCCCATTTTTGGCTGGAGCAATGACCTATTGCCTCCCTTACCTTCCATTTCATTCACTGATGGGCTATGAATATGTTAGCTGGATAAACTTCAGACGATGCATTTTTGTCATGGCTATTCATATTTCGAATCTTGAGTTATTCTAGTTACAGGATCTGGATCCAGAATACAGTCTATTTGGTTGTATAGTACACTCAGGCTTCTCCCCAGAATCTGGACATTATTATGCTTACATTAAGGTAGCCACTTGTTGAATTGCTTATTCAACCTTCAACATTTTGTTGAATATACATGCAATGCTCTCTTTTTTAATTCATGTTTCATCGGGTTTACTCTTTATAGGATGCTTCTGGTCGATGGTTCTGTTGTAATGATGCTCATGTTTCACTTTCAAGCTCACAAGAAGTTTTGTCTGAGAAGGTTTACATGCTTTTTTATATACGCACCAATGGGTGCCCGAAGCCAACCAAATCTGCTTTGCCTTGCAATGGTTTCAAACCTTGTATTGTAAATGGAAACAGTGTTCAAAGCCAGAAGACTGTACAAGTTCTAAAACCAACGATTGCTAATTCCAATGGGGCATCGTCTACAAATAATGGTTCAGCATTGCTGAAGAACGGTAAACCATTTTCATCTCCACAAATTAAGCCCATTAACCTGAAGAATTTTGAGACAAAAAGGACTTTCCCAAATGGTAATGGGAACCTTAATATTCAGAAAAAAGGAGCTAGTGGAGAAGGCACGACAGCACTTGCTAGCAGTTCCCTGAGTGAAAATAAGACGGTACAAAAATTTGAGACATTGACTTCTAATCTCAATGCAGCTAGTGTAGACATATCATCTGATGGGCAGCGGAATAAGCATATGCCTCGTTTGCCAAATGGAAATGGGTGGTCTCAACCATCGAAGAGACACTCTAACCCGGAGGACACTGAGTATGTAGCAGCTACAAGAAAAGATTCTGGTAATGCTAGTTCAGCTAAACCGAAGATTGATAGGCATCAAAAAGTTAATCCAGAAGTACACAATACGAAAAGCCGGGAAATTTCCAATTCAAGCCCTAATGATTCTGCCACTTTGCCAAGGGAAAATGGCTCATACAAGAATCAGATTTCATGTGGCAAAAGGCATTCTCAAGAAATTGAAAAGTTCAAAGAATTGTGAGTCTTATTCTTTTTCTGTTCTTTTTTCATTTCTGTTAATGCCGTTCTTTACACCGACATAAAACGGCATGCATACTCGTCGTCGGTACCAGGTGCAAATATTTTCTATATTATTCTCATCTTGCGCTTAGAGGAGGATCAGGAGAAGTTCATCTTCTGTAGATTATGATGTGCTTGCTCATTTCTTTCTCCTTATCTCGATGATGCTCTTTTAGGCTATCTGGAGAAGCCGCCTCCGAACTGCACTCTTGTGGATGGGTCGATAAAGTTCAAGACTCTATGCGAGCTAAAAAAAGATTATGCATGCAAGCAGCCGATGTCTCTTATGATAAGAGTTCAATAAAGTAAAGATGTGCAAGAATTTCACACTCGCCAGTTAGATTATCTTTTGAGGAATTTACTAATTTTAAGATGATAAGAGAGTTCTATTTTGCACGCTGACTTTGTTGCGGCTTCCCTTACTCGATGCAGGAAACAATTGATAAGCGATGCAAGGAAAATTTTCATCCCGCAAATTCCAGAATCGCTAAAGGAGCATCTCATCGAGCGCCTAAGATCTTTTAGTCAAGAAGCAGCACCTCTTTTGGATCCTTAAATATCAAATAAGGTACGTTCCCAAGTCCCTGAGTTTGCAAAAAAAAAAAAAAAATCTGTTGTTTATTTTTAATTTCGCAAATCTGAAAAAAACTCACACGTATCCAGTTTTGTATGCTGCAAATGGATGATGGTCGGACATAAAAACAACTATTTCAAACTCTGGATCGCTTGCGCTAGTGAACTATGTACTTTCGATACCTGGAGAATTTCGAAACTTTTGTGGTAAAAATTTGCAGAAGCCTCACCTGAAGCACTTAGTTCCTCGAGCCATTATTAGTAACCCTTCCTCCCTCCATCAGTGAGATACACAATTTTGACTTCGATTTTTTTTTTTTTGGGTACCGTTGGAGGTCGAGAACAGCGTTGCTTCCGCATGTAAAATGTTTTGGCTATATTATTATTATTATTATTAGATTATTTATTATTAAAATATTATTGGTATTTTATTAAAGGGCGCATGGGATTTTAAGAATTCACAAATCACATATCACAAATCAAACGAATAAGCCAATCGAAAAGCTAAAGCCTCAGAGACAGATCAAGCTCCGCTGTCGGCTCGCCGGCGGTGTCGCCGAGATCCGCCGGCGCCTCTCGGCGACAGTAGGATCCCCCCCGTCTCCAGTTGAGCAGATCGAGCGTCTGGTCGTCCTCGGCGTCCCAGTTTGCCCTCCCGCGGACGGCGACGAACCGAGTGGGTCGGTCGCAGGAAGCGGATCTGAAGCCGTGGGCGGAGATGGGGAAGAGCAGCGGCGGAATCGGAGGAGGAGGAGAAAGAGGGAGGTGGAGGAAATAGGCGCGCTGGCGCTTGTGGGCGTTCTGGTGGCCGCCGAGGGCTTGGGATTTGAGGAACTTACGGTCGCAGTATGCGCAGGGGAAAAGCCTCGCATGCTCCGCCTGCTCCTCCTCCGGCGCCGACACAGTCGCTTGATCTGGAGGAGGAGACGAGGCGACGAGTGAGAGGTGGAGAGATCGGGGAGAGGCGGAGGAATACATGGGGCTTGACCTGAAAAAAAAAATGCTACTTTTATTGCTTTAAAAATATGAGAAAAACTTCATATCACTGTCTGTCAGACTTTAGTTCGACCGTGTCCACGACTGTGCGCGCACAGCGCTACATGCTAACTGTGTGCGCACACAGCGCTACATGCTAACTGTGTGCGCACACAGCGCAACTATACACAATTCTGTTATGCTGGGCGATTAAACCTGTGCGACCGTGTGTGTGCACCTGCCGCGTGGATATTGTCCAGTCAGTAATTTTCTGCATCGTTCTCACTCCGTGAGATTAATTGCAACAAAGCTCACGATCATGTTGACTGCCACCGCTTCAATCCCAATCCATACTCCTCTTCCTCTACTTACTCTTCATCTTCCGTCGCTCTACCTCCGTCGTACACTCCTAGCCTCGAGCCCTACCCTCTTCTCGGCCACCTCCGGCAGGTCGTCAAGAACCGCCATCGACTGCCTAACTGGTTCGCCGAGTGCCTCTGACTGTGCGTGCGCCTTCAACGACGCCTCCGAGTTCAACTCCGATCGGTTGAAATTGTGGATGCTGTTCAGCATGGGTTCAGAGCGGCGTCTCAACGAGGCGATTACTACTGTGCACGAATTCGTCATGAAAATTATTCGGGCAAAGAAGAAAGAGAAGCAGACTTCCACGGTTCTACTAATGCGTGTTGCCGCCGTAGTTGCTGTGTCGTCTGGCCACTGTCGGCCACTGGATCGGGCGCGATCGACATGCAATTCGTCGGTGGTCCGACGAGGCTCGGATTCCGATCGATTATCGCTCGGAATTTGACGCAGATCGATCGAAACACACGGTCGGCAGTGGTGCAGATAACGGGCGATCGAGTATACTAGACGGACCGACATCAATTGTCAGTCCGTCTGATGTCGGATTTCGGTTGCGATTCGGTCGGAATCCGACCCTCACGGTTGGAATCCGACCCGATCACGGTCGAATCGACCGATCACGGCTGAATTCGGACCGATCACGCGGTCGGAAGTAGCCGCCACTCGATCGTGTGTTTGATGCGTTTTGATCGGTTTGCGTCGGATTACGGCGATAATTGGTGAAATCCAAATCCAAACCGCGAGATTGGCGAGTTCGTCCGTCGGCGATCGACGGTGGTCGGATGGCGTGGCAACGAGTGTGGCTCATGCGGAGAGCGCACAGGCGCGCATGAGAACGTCGCGCAAGATATATATATATATATATATATATATATATAAAATCGTCACATTAATGTCGATAGAAAAGATAAATCAAAAATCCAATTGACAAGGAGAATTTGCTATCCCATTTCTTAGCCAACGAGGACCATTCGGAGGACTTCCTTAGAGACATTGTTGTCAGCTTTATGCTCTTGGGGAAAGATACCATCTCCTCCATCCAGAGTCGGTTTTGAAAAGGTAAAAATTTTAATAGGTCTTGTCACTTGTGCGAAATAATAAAAAAGAGATATTTTTAATGGCAAAAATTTTATTTTTATAAAAATCGGATCCTTTTATATGTATTTTTTTAAGACTAAATTCTGGATGACGAGTGAAAATCCCATCAACCATCGTCGAAGGCTGACTTTGCCTCCATCCCCTGCTTACTCTTCATCTTCCGTCACTCTACCTCTGACGATGTCCTGACTTCCCCTATCAGTCTCGAGCTCTAAGGGAATAGTATTTTATACAATTCATCCGTAAGTATCTGTGAATCTCTTCATTATTTACTGTCTGATCAAGTACGTATTATAGTTCAATCTTTGAATTTGTGTGTGTTATGTATATTTCTTACATATTCGTCCGTAACACACAGTAATGAAAAATGTATAATATTTCTTCATCTCGCGATTCGCTGTCATTCTCTTTTTGACAGTGTTATTTCGTCGGATTTCGATTGCATCCGATCAAAATCAGAGTCATATTAACAAATTTAAATTCTAAACTCTAAAATTTTTAATACTCATGATCATCGTTGATTAACTACTCGCTGGTGAGAGATCCTTGAGAAGATAATGGAGAAGATTAGAAGAGTGTTGGTGAGACGATGACTCGTCATGTCACTGTGAGCATATGACGAGGAGAGGAATGAGGGTTTGAAGATGAAGAGGTTAGATTAAAACTCATAAGGCGAGAGTCGAAAGTCGCAAGAGAAATAAAAAAAGATTAGGAATGAAATAGAATCGAGAAATCACAATTTTTAATTCACGATTCGAACCGATTAATCGACTGAACTACCAATCGCTTCGAAACTAAATTGAAAATCTAATATTGAAAAAAAAACTTTCGAATAAATTGAATCAAACTTTCGATTTCGATGTCAGTTTTTAGGAAAAAAAAATATATGCTTTCTTAAAAACCTATGCAAATACTTTTTTAAAAAATGATACAAAATAGAAAAAAATTGATTAATTATTCAAGAGAAAGGGAAGGCGAAAATATGTAAGTGGTCCACCTTCAATAATTATCATTAGTCTAGCAATTAACATTTCATGTGCTCAACGGGACCATCTGGTTTTTTGATGTATATGCCAACATGGAATCATCTTCCCTTTGATCATTTTAATAGTGTTTAACTGATTGAACTGATCCAACTCGTCTAGTTTTGTTCAAGAAACATGGATGAACCTCAACAATTCTAATATCAAGTGGTTCTTCGGGAAAAAAAAAAAACCCTTGTTCTTCACTGACAAACCTACTTCACTACCCAAAACGTCCGACAGATATAGCCAGAAAACATCAAAAACTTACCTTTTGTAAATTGTAGAGGCTGCAGAAGGCTATTCAGCAGGGCATTCTCGAGCCCAGTGGCCAGACTTCCCACACTTGAAACAAGTGTTCGAGTCTGTCGAACCAAAAGATTTTCTTGTCGCGCTAATGGAAGCATCAGTTGGGAACGAAGACAATTGCTTGGGACAATCCTTGGACCAGTGACCTCCTTGCCCACATTTGAAACACGAGTTTGAGGCAGCGGAACTACACTTTCCTGCTGTGTCTGAAAACGTATTGGACGACATGGAACGTTTGGGGCAATCACGCGACCAATGACCTTCCTGTCCACAAGTAAAGCAAGATGAACTGGTTCTCTCGCCAAACAGCTGAGTGCTTGAGATTCTACTGGTTTCATGACCTTTCGAAGCAAATGCACATTCATTAACCTGGTCACCCATCCATTCGAAAAAAATCACAACTCTTTCCGTGATGTAAACCAATAGGTATTGTTAGGCAAAGATATTAACTTTATTTAGCTCGACTAATGAAGAATAAGCACAGATGACGAAAATACAAACACAGTTATATTCCAGAGAACATCGACAAAGGGATAGATTATGTACTCAATATCGAAAAAAGAAAGGGAAAAATATAATCAAAACTGGGCAAGTGGAAAAGGTAGCTTCACTAACACTATCGACAACAGTTTGCAGATCTAAACTGGATGGGTAACTAATTCTACTGTGGTAAAGAAGAGAACATCTTTACAGCCTATCAGGGAAAGAATCTCAGCTTCCATAATATTTTTTTCAGCGGTGGGGGCTGCTAATGTGGCAGTTCCACATTTTTTTTTTTTTTTTAGGGAAAGAATCTCATCATAAAGTTTTATAGACTATTATAGCTCGAATGTAGTTGATTCCCGATGCATGGTTCAAAGGAGCTTTTACAAAACCAATTAGAAACCTTAAACAAGAAGGTGAGCTGGGTAAATGGATCCATTTATTAATTGTAAAATACAGACACTCATAAAAACTCTAATGGAGGATAAGGCTAATTGTTAAGTTGGAAACAGATGTTACACATAATATTGATCCTATTCGATATCATGAGGATGTGATGCGATTAATTAAATTTATAGTTACAAGAATCAAATGAAACCAACTTTGATGCGCCTACATTTATAGAAAAGATAAGCAAGTAAATGAACAAAGAAGCTTCTCAATATGACCTTAAAAGAAAATTTCAAATGCATCTTGACCAAACCCAAACAAGTATCATAATATCAGGGCCCAAGCCAACCTGTCAATAGTGTATATTCAGGTAGAGATCAATTTGGTAGGGTGACCACAACAAGTGGCAATGATCCATGGGTTTTGTCAAAGTTGAATCATTTTGACTTGTGTTTACTTTGTTTTGGGGCGTGTTTGCATTTCGGTTACAATTTCAGTTTTGAGAGTGTTTTTATTCAGGTCGAAAAAGTTGTTAACTATAGGGTTAGAGTCGACTAAGACTCAACCCAGCCTAAAATTGGCACTTCTAGGTGGGTCAGCAGATGGGCTATCAACAAGTAAATCTACAAATTGGTCGATATGCTTGCTTGACACCAACACCTCAAGCTTTAGCAAGTTGTTTTTCTTGGTTGGTTAGTTATACAAGGTTCACATCAACTTCTTAGTTAGTTATACAAGTACTTGTACAGTTCGAAGTTGGTCCTTTAAGTAATTACTGAATCTTCCAGTTTAATCCACAAGGTAGTAATATTTTAAGCAGCTTGCTATAAACATAAAGGAACTCTTACACTTTAAGAACTGTTCAAACAAAGAAGATGAGAATGGATAAGAAACATATAGATTTGACCATCATCAAACTTAACTGAAAATGTATCATTCAACTTTCATTTCTAGCTCGCAAATTCTCATCAGGTATTTTGAAATTGAAAGGAAACTTTTTAAAAGTAGCATGGTTCAGAGCTAATCTCTTTCTCTATATGTTTCCTTCGTATCAACTACATGACGTGAACTATGCTTAGAAAAGGATAAACATGCAGACAAAGGTGATGCACAATGATTTTGGCATACCGTATATGATGATGAACGACTGTTAAAGACATTTTGAGAAGCAGACAGATGAGGTGATGGTTGATCGCACCACTCAAAGAAGCTGCAGCCACCATTATCCTAGATGAAAGAGTAATCAGCAAAGAACCAACTATTGAAGAGCAATAGGACCAATAAATTGTTGTTAGGCTACCAAGCAGTTTGGTTAGATGAAAAAGAAAAAAGAAAAAAAAAAGACCAATCAAGAAAACAGAAAGTAGCAGGGGCACTTTTTGGATCAAATAATGGCGATTTAGGAACGACCTTGAACAACCACGAACATTTTCATGTTCCTTTTAAAGAGAAAGAAGCGATATATTTGAGAAAACACACTGATTTTTTTGGTAAAAAAAACTAATCTGAGATTTCATTTCCGATTCCTAACTGGAGAATATCTCTGCGGAGAAGCAAGAAACAATTGAGAAGAAGAACGGAGAATCGATGGCGATGCTCACCGGGTGAAGAGGACACCTGTAGAATTTCCGACCAGGGTTCTTAGCCGTGTTCGAAGTGCGAATCAAACAAGTCCCAGATCCACAAGGGCACGCCTTCTCCGGCACCTCGCCGTACTCTTTGCTCGCAGAATCTGATCCTCCTCTCAACTCCATTCCGCGCCCGGAATCGCAATCCCTCGCCCAGTGCCCTTCCAGGCCGCACTTGAAGCAAGCGCCTCCGCCTGTAGAAGACGCAGGGTTCATCGAGGGATTGTTGCCGGGTCGGGGGATCCCGGAGTTCTTCTGTCTCTCACTCAACTGCTTATTCCAGACGATGCTATGACTACCGCGGAGCGCGGCCATGTAGGATCCCTCCTTGGCGTCCGGGCCGCCAGCGTCCGATTCGTCGGAGGAAAATATGAGCTCCTGGCGCTTGAGTGTCCCTCCGGAGGCCGCAGCCTCGGCGGCTTCGACCATCGAGAGGAACACATCGTCGTCGTCGACAGCTTCGTTCATCTCGGCGACGCCGCCACCGTCGGCTCTTGGAGGCGCAGATTTATTCCAGGTTTTGTGACCTTCCTTTCCCGACGCTGCGAAATGACAAAGTTCACTCCTTTTCTAATAGGCTCTCTGTAATTCCAAAAATAGCAGAGTGCCCCTATTTTCTTGTCGCTATTGTGTTTACTTGAGAGAAAGGAAAGGAAGGAGGAGGGAGGGGAAGAGTGGGAGAGAACTGAGAAGAGAAAGAATGTAGCCTGCTTGGATTGAACGTATCTGATGCCATCTCACCGTATCTTTGTTATTTATTATATAATATAACTCTCCAACCTACAACCGCCAACATTTAAAAATTATAATTGCACCATTAGATTCAGATCTAACTTCCCTGCTTGGTCAACGTTTGGCTAAGTTTATCCCGTTGACTTTTCAATTTTCTATTCCCTAAGAAAATTATTAACCCCAGCAACAACTCATCTGATTAGGAATTTAAAGAGATGCAGTCCAGGGTATGATACAACCGTGTAAAATTAAGATATCAAAAGATCTCCAATTTCGATATATTTATCAAAAAAAATTCTCAAATAGAATAATAATATGCGGAAGCTGTTGAATGGTAGAACATTTAAAAAAATAATTTTTAGATATATTTCCTTGCGGAATGAGCAATATTTTAATTATTAATATTAATTTACAGCTGCGCAGATAATATTTAATTAATTTTCTTTTTGGTAAAAAGGACAGTAAAATAGAGGAGAAAGCAAGCAGAGCAATCCAGAGAAAGAAGAAGATGAACGACCTCTTCTCCAATTCGTGGAAACGTACGGAAGTCGAGTATCCCGGCGGTGGCGCCGGAGGCTCCGGCGGTGGGGATGTTGAAATGGGAGCGGCCCATGGAGGTGGCGGGGCGAACCTGGACCGTTTCTTCGAGGACGTGGAGGCCATCAAGGAGGAGCTGCGCGAGGTGGAGCGCCTCCACCGTAGCCTCAAGGAGGCGAATGAGTCCGGGAAGGCTCTCCACGAGGCGTCGGCGGTGCGCGCCCTCCGCGGCCGCATGGACGCCGACGTCTCGGCCGCCCTGAAGAAGGCCAAGCTCATCAAGCTCCGCCTCGAGTCCCTCGAACGCGCCAACGCCGCTAGCCGCGCTGCCCCCGGGTGCGGCCCCGGCAGCTCCGCCGACCGCACGCGCACATCCGTCGTCGCAGCTCTCCGCAAGAAGCTTCGCGAGTCGATGGACGCCTTCGCGGACTTGCGCGGCCGGATCGCGGCGGAGTACCGCGAGACCGTCGGGCGCCGGTACTTCACCGTTACCGGGGAGGCTCCCGACGAGGCGACGGTGGAGGCGATGGTGGCGACTGGGGAGGGGGAACGGTTCCTGCAGCGGGCGATAGAGGAGCAGGGGCGGGGGCGGGTGGTGGCTGTGGTGGCGGAGATCCAGGAGCGGCACGGGGCTGTGGCAGATCTGGAGCGGAGCCTGGTGGAGCTGCAGCAGGTGTTCATGGACATGGCGGTGCTGGTGGAGGCGCAGGGGCAGCAGCTGGACAGCATCGAGAACAACGTCGGCCGGGCAGAGTCCTTCGTGCGCCGCGGCACCGAGGAACTCGTCACCGCCCGCACCTACCAGAAGAACTCACGCAAATGGACCTGCATCGCCATCGTCATCCTCCTCGTCGTTGTCGCCGTCGTCGTCGTCCCCATCGCTGTCTCTCTCGCCAACAAGAGCAAGAATTAGCCCCGATTCCTTTTGAGAAATTTTCATTTCGATCTCCAAATTTCACAATTTTTCTCACGTTAGCCTCGAAATTAATAAAATTATATTTTACCCCTATATTTTTTATAAGGAAATTTTTATTATTTTTAAAAGTAGGTAAATTGCTTAGGGTAAAATTAAATTCATTTTGATATTTTATCCTCTGATTATTTAGTTGGTGTGGAGGAGCCTAAATTTGAAATAGTGTTCAAAAGTACGAGGATAAAATATATTTTCCTAATTTTCGAGGTTCAACTAAAAATATTTTAGAACCCAGAGACTTTTTTTCTCTTTTCTATTAAAAAATAATCATGAATTTATTTGTTCTTCAACATTTTTTTTTCATTACTCCTTAGTTCTTTTCTTCTTTATAATCTCGATCATTACTGTTACAACTGAGGCATCGAAATGAGAGATGAGTCAATAGAGAGTGATGATTCTGTCGAGATACAATGTTATCGAGATATAATACTGTCGAAATATAATGCTACCGAGATATAATATTGTCGAGATACAATACTACTGAGATACAATGTTGCCGAGATATAATTTTGCCGTGATACAATGATGCTGAGATATAATCAATGGCGGAGCCAAGAATTTAAATCTACTCGAGCTAATCATAATATAATATTTTCATCTTTTTCATATAATACACAAGCCCAACACAATTTAATTAGTCAATTTTTGAAACATTATTCTCTAATAAAATCAAATCTGAAAGGCAAACTATAATTGCTTTTGTTAACTTATTTGAAGTAACTAAAACTATGACAATAAAAATAATAATCGTTTGAGAATTTGACCACCTATAACATAAATCGAAATATAATGCCTCAAAAGCGATCGATCCAATTATTTCCATAAACCATGGGACCGAACACTTCAAATCAATCCAACATTTTTCAAGTTAAATGTTGTTGCTGACAAAGAAGAAACATGAACGAAATTGTCAATATTCAGCACCAAACACTACATAATTAAAGTGGAAAACATGACATTGTGTTATATCATTTTCAAGCTTCCATAGATCCTCAAAACTAACCAATTCCCAAAATAGGTCATGTTGGAGGTTCAATGGCCGGCTAAAGAGGGGTGAATAACCCAATTTGCATGGTAGATGAAAATCGATCGTTCTTGCGTATTTGTCTACAATAATTGTCAATATGCGCAGTGGAAATAATAGAAATACAATACGAATACAATACAACACACAAGACACAATCGATATACGTGGTTCGGAACCTTAGGGTTCCTACTCCACGGGGTGAGCTCAACGAGCTCGTGTTATACGCATGACACTAACAAAACTCCTTCTTAACAATAAGTCGAAGGTGGAGAAACCTCGTACAAGCAATTACAAGGTAATACAAAAGTACAAGCAAATACAAAGACAATACGAAAGAAAACTTTAAACAAATAGCTTTGATCACTTTTGCTTGTTGTTTGCTTTGATTTGGCTCTTGAAGGTCTGAAATACAGTAGCAATTCTCCTCGGAAATCTCCCAAAAAATTGCTATTAAAATCCTCCCCAAGCTCCTCCTTTTATGTTTGTCTCAAGTCGATTCCGCGTCGATCAGTCGACTACTCGTGACCATCAGTCAACTGCTCCTGTAGCCGTTGTCTCACAACGGC
Source organism: Wurfbainia villosa (assembly GCA_025175895.1). Classification (NCBI taxonomy): domain Eukaryota; kingdom Viridiplantae; phylum Streptophyta; class Magnoliopsida; order Zingiberales; family Zingiberaceae; genus Wurfbainia; species Wurfbainia villosa. The sequence continues at coordinate 9,516,283 of CM046001.1, read as the reverse complement.
TTAATCCATGCTGGAAAAGTTCCAACGGATCCACCATCAGTCGACTGATCATGCCCATCAGTCAACCGATGAACCCATCAATCGAGTGCTCGATGCGATCACTCGACTGGAAAACCTTATGTGCCAGAATTCACCTTGATCAGTCGACTATCATCCCTCGGCAGTCGACTGATGGTGTCGGCAGTCGATTGCCAACCCTTGACAGTCGACTGTTCGGCCAAAAACAGATCAGTCAAACACCAGTCGAACTCATTCGACTTGGAGAGTTGACTGGTACCTATATCAGTCGACTGATGTCAGGTAAAATCTCAAACACCAAGTTGTTTGAGCATCCGACCGTCGGGTAAAACCTCAAACACTATGTTTGAGCATCCAACACTCAGTCTTAGCCACTTGGCCAAGTTCACCTCATCCTCTCATGGAGTTCCCCACCAAAGCTCTCTTCCCTCGGCCTACGTCCCTCGGATGCACCAAGCGCACGACTTCACAATGTCATCCTTCGCGTCTCTTACCCTCAAAGCCTGCTTCCCTTGGGCCTCACTCCATTCGCTCATTGTCCAACGGTCCCTCAGATGCACCAAGCGCACGACTTCACAATACCATCCTTCACCGACTCAAGGACCCCGAGCCTACGAGACTAGTGAACTTGCCAAGTCCTCAAGACTTCCCATTACCAAGGCTACACATTTGGACTTACCAACAGTAAGCCTCATGCTTGGATTTTCCCAATGACAATCACATGTCATACGTTTTGTCTAATATCAAAATATAGTTCGAGTCAAACTCGAATCCGATCAATCATGACCTGGGCCGATTGCACCAACAATCTTCTCCTTTTTGATGTTTGACAAAATCTCAAACTCAAGCCTACCAATTATCCGCAATTGACAATTCTTACATCCCATTGAGAATTCCAACTAACCTCAATTGATAACTTCTCCCCAATTTTGACATACATCAAAAAAGTCCTCCTCAAGGGTGTCAATGTCTCATATCCCAATGAGATCTTATAATCTTCCCTTTGGTACAAAAATATGCCTTCAATCTTTCTAGTGATAAGTCCCATATCACTTAAGAGAAGCACTCCCCCAATTTTCCTCCCATGAGGAAAAATACACATCCATCTTCCCATGATGGATACCCCCCCTAAAGGCTTGCTCCCCCTTGACCATTGCACCAACAATGTCCTTGGAGAATCCCTAAGTCAATAGGAATACTAAATTATCGAAATTAAGGGAAAAGATTCAACATTGAACTTTCATCTCCCTTAATTCGATACACACACTAAACACTTCTCATAATCCATGTCTAATGGATTTTCACCCTTTCTAATGCTCTCCAAAGCATGTCCTAGGGTTATGAGTGATTAGGGAACCAAAACACAACTGAACATGGGTCTAACAAACCTTGTTTATCCGAAATCAGCATTATCAATCGACTATCTCAGCTACCAATCGACTGTCATCCATGACAGTCAACTGATAACTGCAAAATGCAGTTTTTCAGTTTTCAGAAATAAAATTCCAAAACTCATAAGTAATTATACATACGTTGAAAAATCATGAAAATTTATATGCATAATACTTATTTACACACATTATGGGTGAAAATTATTATAAAAATAAAATACCCATAAAATAGTGAGAATGATACAAAGTTTAAAAATTGAGAAAATCTTCAATATTTGAGCCCTCTTTGTATCAATATCATCAATGGTGACTTCTAACAAAAGATAGATTGCACTAAGATTTTTCAAAATGATTTTGAAATGATTTTAAAACCTTATATTCAATTTCCTAACATCTCACATATATCTAATATCAAATAACACTCAAGTCAATTTGATGTGAGATATGAGTTTTGTTCTCCTTAAACTAGGGTCTCATGCAATTTACTAGGCAATACTATTTGATTCCCTTATGCATGAGACTTTAAATCATGTCATAGTTCTTAAATCAATTTTAAATCATGCATGAGTAATGATTATGACATAAATGATAATATAAGCAAGCATATGCTAATAATCATGATGTCATGGCATGTGAATGAAATCTAAGCATGCATGACATATATAAATAACCCTAAATATGATAATGACATTTTACATGATAAAAATGAATATGATGTCATGACATAGTATATGACAAGTAAAAGATAAAGGTATAAAATACCTAGATTTTAGTATTAATTGTCATTTGTTATAATTAAATTCATTTTGCCATAATGCTAATTGTCCCCCTAGTATGTCAAAAACCCAAAATGGCATACCATAACTTCTAAGACATACTTGTACCAATTTAATCATTTTTCAAACTTCTCAAAACACATTGGCATATCCTAAAGTGTCAACTCTACTATGGTTAGGTTAACTACCCATCCACTTAGGGTTGACAAACCCTAACCCATCTAGCGTGAATCGATCACACTCATAGGAACCCAATACCTATTGGAGCTCCTTGGGTTTACAAGGTATTCACTAGGGATAACTTCCCTAGATATCTTCCTAATGACCCTTTTTGACTTTGAAGCCTTAGTCATTTGGGTCTTTCCTAGGTCAACTCTAGAGGTAACTCCCCCTTTGACCTTCTTAGTGGCTATCTTAGATTTTCTTGAATTTTAAGCCACTAGACACTTATCATGGTTAGTCTTAGGGATGACTTCCCTATTAACCTTGGTTTTGCTAGACCTAAATTTAGTTCCATAATCAAATGGAACATTGTGATAGGACTTAGATTTGTGACCCAAATCTTTCTTGCCCTTAACCGGTTCTTGTCTCCTAGGTCTTAGAATTCGATCCTAAGACCCCATAATTGAGTTTGTCATAATTTTGAGGGTCTTTTCCAATTTTTCAAGCCTTGATCTCAATACTCGATTTTCTAATTCTAATTTTCTCAATTTTGATCTATCATTATATTTTTGGAAATTGTTTTTCTTCTTAGGCATGTGTCTACCCTTCTTAGGGTTTATGCCTAAGTTCTCTTCTATTCTCCTAATTGATTCCTTAGGTAAGATGGTTTTGGGGTTATTAGATCTAGTCTTGTCCTTAGGCCTAAAACTATGATTCTTAGCACATAAACAAAAATATTTGTTACTCCTATCATGCTTTTCATTGACAATTGCAAGAGAACTAAAAGCATGCTTTTTAACATTGAAAATTGAAGGTGCATAATTTAAGTATACCTTAGGGTTAGCTTTAGAAGCTCACCCTATATGTGATGCTCCTTCTTGGCTCTTCTTCCTCCCCCTAAGGCATTGACTCCTATAATGTTCCTTTTTATGATATTTGAAGCACACCACGTGCTCCTTGCTTCTAATTGTGGGGACACCGACATCTTTTATCTTTGGCACCGATTGAGCCTTCTTAATCTTCTTGGGACACTTGCTTTTATAGTATCCTTGCTCCCTACACGCAAAGCATATGATGTGACTTTTATTTTTAAGTACAATGTATGAGTTACCTAGGGTGGTGGAAGTCTCTTGATCTTCACTTCTCCCGGATGTAGATGCCTCTTCTCATTCTTGCTCTGGGATAGAAGATTGCCTCTTCTTCCCCTCAATGCTAGAGGTGGAGGTTTCCTCCAATTCTTCAACATCCTTGGATCTGGATGTTGGTGGACATTCTACTTCGGCTTCCTTCTCTACTTGTGCCGGTTCGAAATTTTCGTGAAATTTAACCATCTTATCCCATAGTTCCTTGGCATCCCCATATTCACCTATCTTGCACAAGATATGGTTAGGTATTAATTTAATTAACATTTTTGTTAGCTTAACCGTTGTCTTGAATTGTTGTCATTATTCCTCGGTCCATCTTGATTTTGCTAACGGCTTGTTGTCTTCACCCCTAGGTACTTCAAAACTGTTTTCAATTGTTAGCATTATATCGAAATCAGTTTCGAAGTATACCTCCATCTGTTTCTTCCACCATGAGAATTCTCCTTCGAATTTCGGTGGATGGATGTTGGAGTCGACCATTTTGTCGTGCTTGTGTTGGCGATGAGTTTGCGATAAACTCCTCGCTTTGATATCACTTGTTGGAGGATTGGTGACCGACTAAAGGGGGGGTGAATACCCAATTTGCATGGTAGATGGAAATCGATCATTCTTGCGTGCTTGTTTACAATAATCGTCAATATGCGTAGCAGAAATAATAGAAATACAATACAACACACAAGACACAATCGATATACGTGGTTTGGAACCTTAGGGTTCCTACTCCACGGGGTGAGCTCAACGAGCTCATGTTATGCGCACGACACTAACAAAACTCTTTCTCAACAACAAGTCAGAGGTGGAGAAACCTCGTACAAGCAATTACAAGGTAATACAAAAGTACAAGCAAATACAAAGACAATACGAAAGAAAACTTTACACAAATGACTTTGATCACTTTTACTTGTTGCTTGCTTTGGTTTGACTCTTGAAGGTCTGAAATGCAACAACAATTCCCCTCTAAAATCTCTCAAAAAATCACTATCGAAATCCTCCCCAAGCTCCTCCTTTTATGCTTGTCTCGGGCTGATTCCGCATCGATCAATCGACTGCTCGTGACCATCAGCCAACTGCTCCTGTATCAGTTGTCTCATAACGGCTTAATCCATGCTGAAAAAGTTCCAATGGATCCACCATCAGTCGATGGTCATGCCCATCAGTCGACTGATGAACCTATCAGTCGAGTGCTCGATGCGATCACTCGACTGGAAAACCTTCTGTGCCCGAATTCACCCTGATTAGTCGACTGTCATCCCTCGACAGTCGACTGATGGTATCGACAGTCGACTGCCAACCCTTGGCAGTTGATTGTTCGTCCAGAAACAAATCAGTCGAACTCATTCGACTTGGAGTAGTCGACTGATGTCAGGTAAAATCTCAAACACCAAGTTGTTTGAGCATCCGACCGTCAGATAAAACCTCAAACACAACGTTTGAGCATCCGATACTCAGTCTTAGAAACTTGGCCAAGTTCACCTCATCCTCTCATGGAGTTCCCCACCAAAGCTCTCTTCCCTCGGCCTACGTCCCTCGGATGCACCAAACGCACGACTTCGCAATGTCATCCTTCACGTCTCTTGCCCTCGAAGTCTACTTCTCTTATGCCTCACTCCATTGACTCCCTGTCCGGCAGTCCCTAGGATGTACCAAGCACAAAGCTTCGCAATGTCATTCTTCATCGACTCAAGGACCCCGAGCTTACGAGACTAGTGAACTTGCCAAGTCCTCAAGACTTCCCATTACCAAGGCTACACACTTGGACTTACTAACAACAAGCCCCATGCTTGGATTTTCCCAATGACAATCACATGTCATACGTTTTGTCTAACATCAGAATACAGTTCGAGTCAAACTCGACTTCGGTCAATCGTGACCTAGACCGATTGCACCAACAGTTCATTGGCTATGTATACATAACCAATAATAAATACGATCCTTTATTGCTAGACTTCCAAAAGCAAAACTATATATTCTCGCTCAACTATAAGTTTGAGTGACACATAGTTAGCAGAAAAAGAACAATAGATGGGAGAAATCTAACTATGGGCATTTTTGAATAGGAAAACCTCCTCTGGGAATTATTCATCAATAGGAGTTTATCTAGATATTAATTTGTTCCTGAATAAATTAACAACTCATCCACATCATCAATCTTTTTAGCAATAAAAATATTTGTTAAAGGTGATTTATTCGCATTAACTAGTAGCAAACACAAAGTTATGACATAATGATTACTTTAATTGTTGAAAAAATGATCATAACAAAGCTTGAGATAGTTTTCTATACACGTCCAGACTAATCTATAATCAAACAGAATTCACCTTCAGCATAATACAAGATATTTGGTATATAATATAAAGTAAAATGGGGAAAAACAAATCTATTTTTTTGTTGTTGTTGGATTTCTTAGAATGTATCTAGGAATACAAGAATCACTTTCCATATTATTGTTAAAATAAACAGTGATCTTAGAAAGTACATAATTAAATATGCAAGTCAGGTGCATCCACTAGAGAAGGAAGAGAGTGACTAAGATGGGAGAACTGCCATTGCATTTGCATCATGTCCTGCAACTAGAGCAAGTGCATTTGTTGGGGATCTATTTACACCTTAGATTTGGATACCACTTTTTCATCGATTTAACTTAATTCGGATATATTATGCAATTAACCATGTTATTTGGTACATCAAAACAATTCATTGCAAATCAGAAAATAAAAAGTCATCCTAACTTGATAAGGTAATGCTTCCTGGATGTCGAAAAAATGGGCATTTCAATAGTAGAGAAATTCTAATAGCAAAATGACAACATTAGAAGGTGTTTTGAAACTAATAAAAAATTTAAATGGTATTTGATGTTTTTGTTTATATGTAAGTATCATACATCAACTCAAAGAAGAACAACAAAAATACACAAAAAATCATATCTTAAATAGGTCGTTGATGAACAAGGCATAAAGTTACTAGTATAATTTTACAGAAAATTATTAGTATAATTATATAGATAGTTTGTATTTTAGTTGGGCTTGGATACTTGCAGTTTTCAGATTGGTTTAGGGTGGCCATCAATTAGCATCAACAACTTGAGCGCACACTTTATTCTCAATAAAGGATTTAACATATGATTTTCTACAAATATGCAAATACAGTAAGAACATGAACCAAGGATGGAAAGCAATGTATCGAGATAAGAAGGGCAGGACATGCTGAAAACCTTGCAAGGAGATGATCATGAGGTCGATTGTAGGGAGTCCACACTGGCACACCAACAAAGAGGCGCATTGCTTACAAAACATACAGTTAAAAATTATTAGAAAAAAATCAAGATAGTATAAAGATGATCCATATATCCATACACATACTATTGAAGTTGTGATTTACGATTCTTCAAAGTGTAATACTCATCAATTATAGAATTTGAATCAATATTTAAAGCAAATTCTCTCTCAATATAGATAATCATAGAATCTGTCAAAAAATCCTCTCCCATTCTATTACGAAGAGTTATTTTGACATGCTTCATAGCTGAAAATGCACGCTCTGTAGTTGCTGTAGAAACAGACAAAGTTAAAACTAGACGGATCAACTTATCAATCAAATTATAGTATTGTGATTTTTTTGTTTCAAATAATCCCCAGCACAATTATGAGATAATGGACATTTTTTGGAAATTTTCATGACATACTATATCGAGCTCATAATGTTGTAGCTGACACCTCAAAGGATGCATTTCCTGTTCAGTAAAGTCCTCAGGATAATACTTTTCAGCGAGAGTACAAATCTTGTTAATGTTGAACCATTTAAAATTATCTTTTGGATCCAAAGCAGAACTAAGCATAAGAAGTTCTATTGTCTCATCACTAAATCTAGAGTTTAGCTCTTCCAACTGAAAATCTATTGCAACATTAAATATATCATAATGAAAGTGATGCTCAACTGTGATGGTATCCTTTTGCTGTCATAAACGATTACAATGCTTATAACGAGCACTCATCTCCTGTATATCAACATTTAATCTTGTGCAAAATAATTTGACATGTGAAAGAAGAATATCAAAGTCATTATTTCTCAATGTTAGGAGAAGTGTTTTAGTTATAGAGATCAAATACATTGCATTTATAATATCAAGAGATTTTTTTTGCAATGCATGGCAAAGTAAATCTGTAATCCCCATAATTTTATGCATCAAATACAAAATAAACATGAAATCAAAAGACTTCATCACTATTAAGGAACCATCAACTTCCCCACGCATCGAAATAGAGGAACCATCAGTGATAATGCTTTCAAGCACATTAATAGTTGCATCATACATATCTATTAAGCCACAAATAGAATCAAAATGAGAGCTCCATCGAGTAGTTCCTGCTCGATGCAAAGTACCAATATGATTAGCTCCTCGTCCAGTCTCACATTCACCAGCAATAACAGAACATGCAATTTCATTGACTTGAGTAGATTATAACTCGGTATTGCATTTGGAAGAAGATGTAACAAGATTAATAATAGTTGTTATATTCAAAAAGAAAAGTCATATAGAAATCTCCTTTTAAACAACTGCAACTAATGCTAGTTGTAGTCTGTGAGCAAAGCAGTGCACATAATATGCATAGGGACAATCTTTAAGAAATAATGCTTGCAATCCATTAAAAGCACCACACATGTTGCCAGCACCATCATACCCTTGACCTCACATACTATGAATTTCTAGATTATATCTAGTGAGGACATCACATATTTTTTTCTTAAGTGTTATAACTGTGGTGTCATGAACATACACAATTTGGAAAAAACGTTCTCACAAAAAATCATAGACATCAACAAATCTCAAAATTATAGTCATTTGTTCTTTGTTAGATACATCCTTCGCTTTATCCACCTAAATACAAAACTTAGAATCTCCGATTTCATCACAAATTTTATTTCTAACTTTGTTACCAATAATATGCAAGATTTGTTTTTGAACTTCTGGTGAGGTATACTTTCCATTTCTTGGAGCTTTCTCTAAGATAACATCACCAATATTAGCATTCCATTTTCCCAAAAGTTTTAGCATCTCAATGAAATTATCATGATTTTGGGAATCTAAAGATTCATCATGACCTCTCAATCTACATCCTTGCAAACTAAGCCAACGGACACTCTCAATTGTTGTTGTAAGCCTTAATCGATTCTTTTGAATATATTCGAAAATTTTTTGATTCATAACTTTATCTATATGTTGAGTTACATTCATCAAATCAACAATAAATTTTACAGATTTATTATGCACCGAGTTAGAACTTCTCGTGTGAGATAAAAAGGCACAATTGGCTTCATCATTAATGCATTTCCAACTTTTAAACTCTTCCACTGTAAATGCAGATTGTTGTGATTCACTTGATTCAAAAAGATAGCACGGAAAACAAAATGATGCGTCCTTTGAAGGAGAGTACTCTAACCATGGAAATTTTGTAAACCATGTATATTGAAATCGACGATATTATTTTCCTGATTCAGAACGTGGATACTCTTGCAATTTAAGTTGATATAGTCTCATTTTAATATAAGTTCGTCTAATTTCATCACGATAATTAATAGGATGTCCCCACATTGACATACACAATCTAGGATCTCGTTCAAGTGAAGTTTCATCAAATTCAACTCTTTGAGATTTAGAAAGAGACTCAAACTTCTCATTAGGAATGGATGTACTAGTCTCGATTCTCTCAGATGATGGACTATCAATTTTTGGCTTAAAGAATGATAGAATATTTTTCCCCCTTTTTCTCTCTTGATTTGACATTAAAATAACCTAACACAAATAAATTTTGACTTAATCAGTTTAAAATCTTATAAATCTTAAAGAACGATTTCTAATATATTTTCTAGTATATATCTTACCTTACCAATAGTAATAACTAAAAATTCAACATTATTTATTGAATTAAAAAAGTACTAAAAATATTTATAATTATGTTCTTTAATATTCTACACAAGAACAATTTAAATTAGCAAAATTTTAAAGGAATGGAAAACAATTAAAAAATCAACTAGCTTAAATTCTACGCAAGAACAATATTAGTAAAAAAAATAGAAATATGTTATTCCTCTATACAAAAGCATAACAACATATTAAAAATTAAAACTTGATAAATACATCAAGTAAAAAATCTTCAATTAACTCTAATAATATATTAAAATTTTGATTAGGTTGTATTTTAATCAGATAATTTAGGCAAACAATATATTGATTAGACATGCATTTCAGTTAATTGTGACAAAAAAAAATCTAATCCACAGCTAATATTTGCATTAAGGTAAAATCACACACATCGCTTATACTTAAAATAGTTGTAGAGCAATAAAAATTATGAATCAATCATGGAAGAAAAAAAGTGATCGGCAAAACAAATACAATTCATAAGAGGTATAATGCAGTCGAGGTATAATGCAGTCGAGGTACAATACAACCGAGATACAATATTGTCGAGGTATAATGCAACCGAGATGTAATGCTTGCCGAGATATATTCCCACAGTCTACAATGAGTGGTGATTCGGCAAGGTGTGCGCGGTTGAGATGGGCAAGGTCGGCTGAATGCAAGCTGAGAGGGCTTTGGTGAGCTAGCTTGGTTGGATTAATTGCCTCCAAAGCTTCATCTTGTATTGCGGTCGAGATGGCGAGGGTCATCGGAGATGTCGAGACGGTGACATGAGGAGACTCACAAATGGGTGAGAAAGGGGGGTCGAGGGGGACCTTGGCCAAGCCCCTCCGACACCCAAGTCAGCTTTATGAAACAAGAGAAGTATGGTGACGTTACCCCTGATGGGGATGTGACTTCACAGAGGAGATCTTGGGAGGCATGACCTCATTACGATGGAGATGTGACTGTTCGGAGGAGATCTTGGGAGGCATGACCTCATTTATGATGAAGATGTGACTGTTCGGAGGAGATCTTGGGAGACATGGCCTCATGGAGACGTGATTGTTCGGAGGAGATTTTAGGAGACATGATCTCATTATGATGGAGACGTGACTTAATTGCGGAGACTAGAGAAGAGTCTTCCGGTCAGAGATACAAATATCTAACTAAGCTGATAATAGACGGAGCTGAGGCATCAGACTGAAACATGAAGCTGAATCATAAGATTGAGATATGAAACTGAGTCATTAGACTGAGACATAAAGCTGAGTCATGAGGTTGAGACATGAAGCTGAGTCATGAAGTTGAGACATGAAACTGAGTCATCAGGCTGAGACATGAAGCTGAGTCATCAGGCTGAGACATGAAGCTGAGACATGAAGCTGAAGCTGAGTCATTAGGTTGAAACATGAAGCTGAGACATGAAGCTGAGTCATGAGCCTGAGACATGAAGTTGAGTCATGAAGCTGAGTTATCAAACTGAGACATAAAGCTGAGTCATTAAGTTGAGACATGAAGCTGAGTCATGATATGACCGAGATAAGCTTATGGTCGAGACAAGCTTATGACCGAGATATGCTTATGACCAAGATATGTTTATGATCGAGATAAGCTTATGGATGAGATAAGATATGACCGAGACAAGCTTATGGCGGGGCTGTGCTTATGGCCGAGATAAGCTTATAGTCGAGACAAGCTTATGGTCGAGATAAGATATGACCGAGACAAGCTTATGATGGAATTGTGCTTATAGCCGAGACAAGCTTATGACCGAGATAAGATATGACCGAAAAACTTATGGTTGAGATATGCTTATGATCGAGATATGTTTATGGCCGAGACAAGCTTATGGCGGAGCTGTGCTTATGGCTGAGACAAACTTATGGTCGAGATAATATATGGTCCAGATATAATATGGCTGAGATAAACTTATGGCCAAGATAAAATATGGCCGAGATAAGATATGACCGAGATATAATATTTTCTTGCTGATTTAAATTAACTTGTCGCTCTTGATCGTGTTCTCCCTGAGCTTCCAGCTTGATCATTGACTTAACTCGACTACTTGGCTGAGAATATTTCTATACACATCAATTAGACTTTATGATATTCATTCTCATTCTCTATTTTTTTTATAATTTAGATGTTGTGGGATTCCACACTTTATTATTCTCATTTTTGTTGGATTGTGAGAGATAGCCCATCTTATATTGAAAAGACATGAAAAAGATCACGACTTATAAGATGAAAATATACCTCTATTAGTATGAGATCTTTTGGATATAACAAAAAATAAAAACTATGAGAGTTTAGATCTAAAGTGTATAATATCATACTATTGTGAAAATATATCAATCTTATAAACATCAACAAATGATATCGAGTCAATGATCCATGTTGAGATATGAGCCTTGAACGAAGAAAGTTCAATTGGGTCAAAAAGACATAATGGATTGAGGATCAGACATGGATGATCCATTAAGGAAAGTTCCACATTAAAAAGATATAAAAAAGATCATACACTTATAAGATGAATAGATATCTTCATTGATACGAGATCTTTTAAGTATAATTCAAAAATAAAAACTATGAAAATTTAGATCTAAAATAGACAATATCATATCATCATAGAAATCTATGAATATTATATACACCAATAATTTTTTTTCTTGATCCAATTGTATCAATGAAAAATATATAAAAATTGAATTGACTAGTCTAATCAATTTGTATCTAACAAGATTTAAATTGAATATATATTTGTTCTCTTTGGACAATCCATTGACTAGAGCAGTACAAATATTGCTACGGATGGACAAGGGTTAATTTTCGATGTGGAATCTAAAATTTTCTCTTAGACTTGGAAACTCTCCGTTGTTCTAGCTAACGGGTCATGAGACATAATCGTCTTGTGATTCATTTATTTTTATCATCACCGAGAGATGAACGATGGAGAGTATTAGGGCAAACATAATCGCCTTTTCTACTATAGAAGATTGAATTATTCAATTTCATTTAAAATGATTCTTAAGCAAAACATAAGCATGCGCTACATTCTTTTTCATCCTTCTTGTTCTAATTTTAACAAACAAACATGCCGAGTACTAAAAAAAAAAGGCAAGTGAATCCATTTGTTTAGTTGAAAAAGGAAAAATAATAATAAATAGATTTTTTTTCTTTTTCTTTTTGTTTTTTTTTTTACAATTTTACAATAAAATACTCAAGGTGTTGACTTTAAAATACCTCTTTTATTTAATTAAAACAAGAAAAACAACAAGATCCACACTCAAATAACAAGGTCATATTAATTGTTTGGTAAATGGATTATAAGAAAAATGATAGAGATTAATTATTTTTAAAAAATTAATTAAATTTTTCTTTCTTAAATTTCATCCACATTTGTTTTTTTGTAATAAAATTGAAAATATGTATTATTTTTTTCTTCAAAGTAAACAACGCCTGAGCGTTTTGTCGGTTAAACCGACATATCGAAATGTTTCGGTCTAAAGCCGTAACGGTCAGAAGATATATCGAATCATCGTTGCCTTGGCTGCGGGGAGATCTTGCTCGCCTCGTCGCGGACGCTTACCCGGCGAAGCAATTCCACATTCCGTTAATCCTCTGCCACGGAAGGCATCTCCAGGCCTCAGTCAAATCGGCAACAAGCCCCTCGCCCCTGCATCCCACTCTCCAACCTCTCCGCCTCCATTCGCCGCCTTCGCTAAGCGCTGCGCCCGCTCCCGCCCCCAATCCGGTCATCTGCTAGTCGGATGAGCAGAGAATCCCACGCTGTTGATAGAGCTCGTGAGTGTTGATGGGAGCGCAGAAGAGCATTCAGGCCGGTAAAGGTTGGTCCTTTGCTCGACCTTTTGTATCTCCTGCGTCGTTATTCTGGAGTAAAAGTGGCTTTTTAATCTGATCAAAGATATGGCGTTCACTCAGCTAAGGTCGATTTCAATGTGGACTTCACTCAGAAGCTTTGTGGAGCGCTCTTGTTGCCACATATTAGGTGCTGATCTTCGTGGATTTGGACTCGAATTATGATATTTGTGAACATACATTGATAGAATGTGATTTTTGTTTGGTTAGGCATCCTAGAAATCCATTTTCACAGGTTATTGCAAGGTACTTTCTATAGTTTTGCAAAAAGTTCGAGTTTTGCTTCTTGGAAAGTTGGCTAATGATAAGGTACTTAATTTAGTTTTTTGGATTGTGCTTGTTGTTTTAGGCTTTCGTTGAAGCACCCGGACCTCTTTGGAGGAAATGAGAAGTTGGATATACTGTGTGACAAAGGCCTGGATGATTCAAATATTCTTATTGCATTAAGGCGCCCAAAACCTGATTGGTTGTGTCAACAGTCATTTACTATTCAGGTGAAGTTTCAATATTCCTGATATTCTCGATCTAGTGTCATATGAATCTATCTGTATGTTTTCCTTGTTAAGCATGAATACCTAACATCAGCGATACCAAGCTGTGACCCCCAAATTATTTGGGTCAGTTGCTCGGAGCTGACCCCAAATAATTTGGTCCTTTATATACAACGACAACAAAGTCTTATCCCACTAGATGAGGTCGGCTAATTTGGTCCTTTATATAGTTAAAAAAATTTCATTTAAATCACTTTTAATTGCATTAATTAGATTTTCTTTGGTTCTCTCTACCTCTCTTCTTCAACATTAATCAAATTAATCTAGTCTTGAACACGTCCATAGTACTTTTGAACTTAAAAGATAAAAATTTTATTGACATTTATTTATGTCCAAGTGAGAAAGGTGTTTTTTATTCTTGCAATAACCATTTGAATCTTCTCTTCCTTTTTGAACATCTAACATTGTATTGACCAAAACATATTTCTTGCTCAATGTGATTCAGCATTCAGTGGCTCCTGAGATTGCAGTTCACGGATTTCCTGTCGATCATTTCTCTCGTTCAGGGAGTGGTGGTGTCAATCTTTGCCGCTTCTCAGCAGGTGTTGATTTCAATGAACCTTCTACTTCCAATTGGAGCAACACCACAAGCATCAAATTTGAGGTCTTTATTAGTTACCATTATTCAAAAAATGATTTTTGTGATTTGAAGCATATAAACCTCTTAAAAAGTAATTGTTGCTGCTTTGTTGATGTGACATCTTAAAATTGGAGACATTTCTATTAATAATGATAAGCCATCATTATCAGTTTTCCTTGTGGGTTGTATCAATAGATTAGGAGCCATTTTATCTTCTGTATTCTCTATTCTTCCTTTTATTCCTGTATTCTTTATTTTGTGAAGAAAACCCTGGACATTAGTATCTAGTACTATTTCTAATTCACTTCCCTATTCAGCATGTCCGTACTCTCAATGACGATGGCCGCTCCATAAACAGGGATCTTGATGGTTTTCCCATAACTTCTAGGTATCTGAAATTCCCTTACAAGCATCACTTTATAACCTAGACTTCATTTTGCTCATCAGTAATTTCTTGTCATTCAGTGGCAGATCTTATGATAATATGGTAGTTTTGAAGCAAGAATCCCAATATGCTGTTGCTAATGATGATAATTTTACAAGAGTGAGTCAGATGATATCCTTATCTATTTTTTCAATTATAGTAGTCATTCCAATAGACCTATATCAATATTATTGTCAAGTTGTGTTCGTCCCAACTATTTGAGGCCATTCTAATAGATCTAATATGCATCAGTTAAATTTTCAAATGGAACAAGGACTGCCTCTTTTATCCAAGTGGCTCATTTTTAATCGTTTCAAGTTTATTGCATCCAAAGGATTTAAATTGGGGCCTACCTTTTTGGTCACGAGGTATTTAATTGCTTCACTAGTCTTGTTTCTCTCTCTTCTTTCTTGTTCAGATTTATGGATTTCAAACAATTCTTAATAGTCTTCTTTTCACTTTCACAGTCTGACAGGTGGTTCCATTGTAGGGGACATGGCACCATATCAAGCATTTGCAATTGGTGGCATTGATAGTGTTCGAGGTTATGGTGAGGGTGCAGTTGGATCAGGAAGGTCATGCCTAGTTGCTAATGGTGAATTTACAATTCCCATGGTATGTGAACCATTTTTTCTCTCAGGTTGCTTGTACAATTTTGGAATTTTTTTTTCCTTGACAAAGGTTGCTAGTGGTTGTTTGTACGGAACATTATCGCCAAGGACCCTTAGTGATAACCTTTGTCAGGTTTCTTAGGTCCTCTCCATGCTCCAAAATAATACGGCAATTTACCAAACAGTGCACGTGAAGTTTAGAATTGCCCAAACAACGCTCCATACTTTCATATTTATCAAATAACGCACTTAATTCCCTTTTTATCCCTCCCGCCAAACAGACCTGCACTACAGTGGAAATCCCGAACCATCCAAATGTGGTGCTGGGAATTCAAATTCCAGCACCACAGTAGTATTGCAATCCCAACACCACCACTGTGGTGCTGGAATTGAAATTCTCAGCACCACTGTGGTGCAGGTATGTTTGGCGGGAGGGGTAAAAAGGAAATTAAATGCGCTATTTGGTAAATATGAAAGTATGGGACGCTGTTTGGGCAATTCTAAACTTCACGTGCGCTGTTTGGTAAATCGCCGAATAATACGGATAGCTAGCTGAGTTACTTCTGCTCCAGCTCAAACAAATTTTGAGCTCAAGTTCAAGCTTACTTTTACTACAAAAATTCAAGTCTGAGCTCAGCTCCTTTAACATTTTGCTGCTCTCAAGTTGAGAGAATAACTTATTTACATAGCTAAACAAGTTTTGCATCTTTTGTACTGCTAAAGTGCTTTGCACTTACAAGACAGAAATTTTCCCTATCTTGAACTTGCTTAAATTTGGAATTGACTACATCTTCAGGTATAGCTAGATCTCCTCGATTCAAGGGGAAATTGGACCAAAGCTGAGGCTTGAGTCGCAATCAAGATCAAACATTCAAAATTGAACCTACATTACAATCTCTGAAATTAAAATTCTAACAAAATAATTCTATTTGGTTGCATTTATAAGCTTGTGAAACTATCATCAATGAACTTGTTACAAGTATATAGAGACATTAATAATGGAGATACTTTACTGACATTTAAGCATGTATATGGAGAAATTGATGGTGGAGGCAATTTACTGACATTTAAGCATGTCTATGAAGCCTTTAAATAGGTCTACTCGAGTGCTTATAAATGATTCAATTCGTATTTGCCTATTCATTAACTCCTCATTTAGAGATTGAAACAAGAACACAAGTTAAGGTAGCCTTGCTAAGTAGCTGAGCTAACCTGGAAGGAATTTTTATTGAGATAAGCTCAAAAACACCTGCAAGAACAAGAAGTTGGCTCATTCACAGCCCTACCAATTGCTAGGCTCTTCGAGATTTTACATGCAATTGGTATGTGCATGTTCTGATGCTGGAGCTATTCTTTGCTGCAAGATTTATGCAATTATGATTGTAGATGCATAAACTTAAAGATCTTCTTTGGGTGTGTTTACAATAGTTAATACTTTAGAAGTCCTTTGACACGTGAGTGCGAGACACTATTCAATTGTTTTGTGATGTAATCATACAAGTACTCTATGTCATTTGGATTTTGTTTAATTTCTCCATCTTTTTTGTTATAGACCAAGGAACTAGAAGGTGGCATCTTCATGGACTTTGGAACTGACTTGGGCTCTGCTCGTCACGTTCCAGGTAATGTTTGCCTATCTGAAATCCATCACTGCACAACAATGGAATATATGCATTCTTGTTCGAATGGAAGTTACCATGTAAAGAATCCATCTAATGGTCTAGATGTTGTGACCATGATCCAAATTCACATCATAAATTGAGCTGCACAAGGATTTTGAGGTTCTGTTGGTAGTTCTGTTATATCTTTTCTCTTATTTGGGTGTTTGGAAATTCCTTACCATTGATAATATGAAATGTTTTCATGACACCTATGATTTCATATTTGCTCTTTTTGTCATCTTCTCCTACCATTATATTTCCATGGATATATTATCCAACAATTGTCTAGTTTAATAGGCAACATTTTGAATCTAGTATCATCACAGCTGAGTTAATGATTTTTTCTTACGAATACTAGTTCATAAAGACTAGCAGCCTTGACTAGGTGAAGATGATTGATTTTTTTTGTCTCTTTTTTTATTTTTTGGGAGAATCAATAGTGATTTATGCTGTGATGAAACCATTTCTTTCATTAAAAGCTTGGCCTCTCCCCAGTTATTTGTAGCTTCTCATCCTCAGGTAAATGTGTTATAATCACCTGGAATTGGAAACCATGAAGAAACATGTAAACCTAGAGGAATGAAGAAAGAGAGGGAGATTGCCATTTCATAAATCTGGACTCACACAGTTTTCTTCATGCTCGATCATTCATAATAGCCCTCATGTTGACAGTTGCGAGTTAGTCCTATTTTCTTTAGTAGCATGCCATCTTATTTGGATGAATGCTCAGGTAATCCTGCCCAACGACAAGGCAAACCTGGCTTTGGACTCGGTCTCGGCTACGGCATCCGCTTTAACTCACACTTTGGCCAGTTTCGAGCAGATTACGCTATCAATTCCTTTCAACGGAAGACCGTCTATTTTGGCATCAACAATGTCAGATCATGATATCTCCAACACGCGCCATGGCTAACATTTCTTCATCTGAAACTGAGAGTGAAAGGGCTCGCAGGTGGATGATCTTTAGATACATGTATCAAGCCACAATGCCATCGTCGTCAATTGTGCTTGAATTGAACTTTTCCTTTGATGCTGAATCTTTGATACTCAAGTCATAGGGATTATTAGCTTTCTCAAATTCAGTGAGAAAGGTGTTCATGCCAAATTCTTCATGTTGGAAAAGAAAAAGGAAATCTATGTCTCAAACAATCAATAGTCTTTGAGCCTTTCTACAGAGGAAACAATTTTCATTAAAAGACTTTTTTTTTTTTAGTTGATATACAATCTTCTTCAAACGTTTGTCTTCTTTTGTGCAATAGATGATAGTATTGTCATATATGGCCATATATAGGGCCGAATAGGCTCGATCATGGTGCAAGTGCCAAATACAATCAATTTTGGAAGATTTGTATATGGTGATAATTAGGATTGTGAATTTTATCATTGATAGAGCGTTTGGAGCCTAGAAGATGCTTTGGAACTTGCCTAGATGGCTCCATAAATTCAGTTGAATGCATTGAAGATCAGTGATGCATAACAACTTCATGTGCTTGCTAAGTTGTTCCATATTTATAATATCTTTTAGTTAGTTTTCTTGGCCATTTATTGTGAAAACCAACTAATATTTCTAAATTAGGTTGTGTTGGGTTTTCCAGAGTAAGTTCACCATATGAGTTATAGAACTATACAATGACATTGTATATGTTAAGATTTCAAGGATGAAAGTTATCACTCTCATCGACTCGCATGTGAAACTTCTTAGTATAGATGATACTTGAGGTCATATTTCATGAGCTAAGGCTCGATCGTAGCACCTCGCGAAGCTTTTGTGAGAACCTTTACAGCTTCAGCAAGCTAGAGGTCTTCCACTAGCTAAGCTTGTAAAAAGCCTCTTTGAGGCCTTTGCGAGGACCCTATGAAGCTTCCAAGGGCTGTGGGTCACTGGCAAGTTTTCTACAAGGCTACTCTTTGTTTCTTCTTGTATTTGCTTCTCAATTTCTCCCATTGGTCGGTGCCAGTCGGCACCACCAACAACTCCTTCCAGCAAGGGAGCAAAACCCTAGCAAGCAATGAGATCTCAAATCTTGAGAATGTTGCTCATTGCTATACTAGATTGCTTTTTTACATCTATGAACTAGGTTATCAATGAATATGCATAAATTCTTCCTTCACATATTAGGAATACTCAGTTTTTGTTTAAAAGAGAGAAGATATCAATTCATAAACCACTTACAGATTAGTCTACAATATCTGCAGTACAAAATATGGTACTATGAAGTTGAAACTATTTCAATAATAAACAAAAGAAATTGTGAGAACCAGAACCATGTTTAATAACTTCATAAAACTCGAGTTTAGAAACACCAAAAACAAAAACAACATTAAAAAACATAAAATACAACATGGTAACTAGAGAACAAGCAGAATTTTGTGGCTTCGTTACTTGGTTTATGCATATCAGGGGGGGAAGGGGAATCAATACCACCTGGGGAGGGAGTCTCTCAGATTTGAGTACAGCCTATAGAGGGAATACTGCTGAAGATTGGACACCTCATACCATGAGTTGAGTGCCATCTCATGCTTATCGGTGCCCGAGAAAGCCAACTGAATGCTGATGCTGCAATCCTCGTTTCCATTCTGGCCTATGCAATTGGATGCCCTAATCGCACAGCCCTGGCTAAGACAAACAGAGGATGAGGATCCTGAACAGGCAGAGCAATCAGTCTTCCAGTATAAATTCTGAAGGATGCCTTTGTGGAATTCTAGTATCTGGAAGAAAAACAAATGAGTTAAATCTTTGTGATTTGAGGTGTTCTAGTTTCAGTACCAGACATTGGAGTTCATAAACATGTGTGTACCAGGGTAAAGCTGGTGATGGCATATGAACTGTTACCGACAAAAATTGGGAATGATCTTGCTGCATACTTCCTTCCAGCAAATGCTACCATGTGGCCACTGTTAATCTGAAAAAAAGGAAACAAATCAATGAGCAAAATTAAATGATACAAAGCTATGGTGCAGATTAAAGTTGTTGCCAGGGTTCTCGGTTTGATACCTGTCTTTACTTGAGTGAAAGCTTACTTCCGAACGAATATTACAAAAAAAGATGGGCAGTGCAAGTATTATGAAACTTCTGTTACGCACAAGATGTACTAGAGGAAGAAGCACATTAGTTCTAATACAATAATCTTCTCTGGTATATACGTGAACAAGAACCCCTATATATTTTACTGAGTCAATATAAATAAATATTTAATTAATTGAGCGTTATTATTGATATAACCTAAAATAAAGCTAATAAAATTCATTTAGCAAATTCCAAATAGTTGGAACTTATACTACATGACCTTAGGCTTGATTATATGACATGAGTGTGGAACCGAGTGTTCAACATGATTATTTTTATAAACTTTTACACAATCAAGAATTATATATAGTATCCACTTTGAGTGTCAGTGTTTGAGTGGTGATGTTTGTGTGTTAGTATCTAACATGGGTAAGGAAAGCGTAGATGAAGAGTCTAAATATCAAAGGTTGGGTCCAACACAATTTGATGATGAATGGACAAAAGCCCTTATTGGTAAAGGACTATCAGAGAGGCAGAATCACAATGTAATAGTTACATAAGAAGGTTTCAGGAATCAAAGAAACATGTCATCAACTAAGCAGCTTTGGATTGAAATACAAAAAAGAAAAAGAAAAAAAATTAAACACCATTAATATCTCCAGATAAGTAGCTTAATTTACAGTGACACTCTTTTGCTAGAATTATCAACAAACATCATGGAGTAACTCAGGAATTTTGAGAAAAGATGTAGCCAGTGTGCCTACTCTACTCAAGCCCTTGTGTTGACTACTACAAGTAAAAAATTATTTTCTTTTAAACCTTCACGCTATTTATACAACAAATAAGCTCGACTTATCAAAATCTGTGATTCAAGATACAATTTATTGTGGGGGCAAGACAATTTCTTTCTTTAACTACTCACAACCATGGCATCAAGGCATTAATTTGTAGAGGAAGCTCAAAAGAAGGCACTTTGATTCCTACAGCATGTCCCACAAGGAAAGTTGATCTGCGCGGCAAGCAAGGAAAGTAGCAAGCAAGTACTTTTGCCCAAGGCATTGAACCTCAATTTTCTGGACTATTTCTACAATTTTAAAACCCTACTATTGAGACCACCGACTTAATTGGCTGGCCGGCAATTCAAAACGCTACCATCGAAGCAAAAGCCCTAGCGAAATCTCGGAACATATTCGAACAGCAGGAGGTTGGAAAGGGGGAATTCGAGATCTTACAGAAGGGGTGGTGGTGGTATTGACAGTGAGGAGCGAGATATCGTCGACCTTGGGGCGGAAGACCGCGAGCTGAGCGCCGCCGGAGGAGAGGGAGAGGCGGCCGTCACAGGGCGAGAGCTGCAAGGTCCGATTCTGGTTAAGGTAGAACGAGTCGATATTGGAGAAGGCGATCCCGAGGGTGAATCCATCCCGCCGCCGGACAGTCGCGTCGCCGCACGGGCTGAAGACGGCGTTGTGGTCGCCGGCCTCCGAGGACCCTGCCATCATTACCGCCAAAAATATCGCCACCGCCACGGCGGCCGCCGCCGAGGATCTTGATTCCATTTTCCCCGTTCTTGATCGGATTCGCTCTCTTCTTCACCTCTCTGCGACCGATTGTATGGAACGGATCGAAGAAGAAGCGAGCGGAAGCGTGGACTTTGTTCCCTGACTTTGGAGTTTTTAAATAGTGATTGGTCAGGGGACGCGATGACGAACGGACCCTTCGTTCTGTCAGTATTTGGCAGTGGGTCCCGTCTAGTGGTTACTACTCTTTCACCAATGACAAGGCAGGTAGAAGACGCAGTAACTACAAAGATCGTTTAAGCAATCTGAATAATTTTAAAAATGATAAGTTGGATGATAATTTAAAAGAGTAAAATATATATTTTAATTTAAAATAGAAATATTTTAACAATAATATAAAAAACATTAAAGTGTATTATTGATATTTTATCGCATTATTATTCTCCCGAATAACAATAGTATGGAGCATAATAAAGAAAAGGTAAACGCACTTAGAATTCGTGTAAGAGAGTCAATCTTTCACTTCTCCGAAGGTGTTACTCTGTGATTTATTAACGAGTTTTGGATCAGAAATTCTTTACGATTTATTTCTTACGATGATTTAAAAGTAGACCGATAAAAATCACTAATCGATAGATTTCAACGTTTTATTTAAGACTGTATTTGGTACTAATCTACTTTGTAAAATAATCCAGATTATATTACAAGATTAATTACTTTATTTATTATCATTTTAAAATTGTAATGTAATATAATCTGGATTATAAAAGACACTAAAATTTTATAATATGAATTACGAAGCAAAACCTATATAATCCAATTACATTCCAAATCGTAATTTGAAAAGTGTCAGATGCTCAACAATTGAAGTCGATCGTCGTCGTACGTTGCCGCCATCGATCGATCGGTCATCGGCCGATCACCATCATTGGTCGATCACCGCCGCCACCGGCCGATCGATCGACCACCCGCTGCCGCTTAACCGATCGCCACCGTCTTGCCGGCTGTCCATTATCAGCGACCATTGCCACCATCATCGATCGATCGGCCAGCCGCCGCTGTCCGCCTGACCGATCGCCGCATCATCATTGTCGTCGACCACCGCCACCGACGGATCGGTCGCAGCTTGTTATCACCTATCGTCCGACCGACAGATTTTTGTCGTCGCCGATTTCTCGATCGCCGTCGTCGACTGACCAATCGTTGTTGGCCGACCAATCAATCGCTCGTCGCCGTCGATCCCTACCATCTTTGTAATACATATCAAACAAAAAAATGTAATTATATTTGTAAACCAAGATTATATACAATTTTTATTAAAACATAGTAATGTAATCAAGATTACATTATTTTACATTACGAACTTGATTACATTGCAAGTGTAATTATATTACGTCCTGCCAAACGTAGCCTAAAGGTATAATCAAGAAGTTATAAAGTAAAGTAATAAAATAAAATAACCCCCTTATGACACAATGCGATGGTAAAATCAATGATGGACTTTGTAAAAAATCATAGATAAATTCTTAACTATAATTTTTGTCTGATCAATAAAAGGAGATTTTGAATGTTGAAAATTTTTGATAGAGTCATGTGTACTTTTTGAATTTGTCTGGTGTGGATCATACACTCATTTTTATAACTAGTCAGAATTGTCATTGAGTTCGATGTCCTCTATGATAGGTGAAATTGAATTTTCCTTGCTTATATACTAACAATCAAGTCGTAAGAAGTCTAATTTCTAATTGATCTTAACGTTGGTAGAAATTTATAATATTTGATAAGGAATTTGATTATTCTTATTTGTTATGGTAAAGAGAAGATGAAATTTTATATGAAAAAAAAACAAAACATCTATATCGATTCATCCATCAAACTTGTAAAAGTTATATTTCTTTTCTATTTTCCTTGTTTTTGTTCATATTTTCTTTTATCAAAAACTGAATCTAAATTAATTTAAAAATCAAAGTGGATTTTATAATGTCATTTTTTATGTTCAAATTTATCAAATTAAATTACATTTTGAATTATATTTGATCATTTAGCATTCCACGAACTTTGATTTCTACATTACCTTCTACACGTAATTAATATTATTTTGGATTTTTTTTAAAATAATTTTCGAGTGTTATTAAATATTGATATGGTGCATTTGATTCATAATAACAATATTAAAAATTCAACAAAATTCTATGAAACAAGTATTTTCCTTTTGTATTAATTGTTCCATTTTAAACAATAGTATTTTATTTTCTACATACAATTTTTATTCAAATATAATAATATAATCAAGATTATATTACAAGCGTGAGTACATTACGTCCTATCAAACGTAGTCTAAAGGTATAATTAGGAAGTGATAAAGTAAAGTAATAAAATAAAATAACTCCATTATGACACAATGCGATGGTAAAAAATCATAGATAAATTCTCAACTATAATTTTTGTCTGATCAATAAGAGGAGATTTTGGTTGTTGAAAAATCTTGATAGAGTCATGTGTATTGAATTTGTGATGGATCATACACTCACCTTCATAATTAGTTAGAATTGTCATTGAGATCAATGTCCTTCCTCGAACAGAAAATTATTGGAATATAAAAAAAAATAAAGTAAATTATCGATGAGTGAAATTGATTTTTTCTTACTTGTATACTACCAATCAAGTCTTAAGAAGTATAGTTTCTAATTGATCTTAATGTCGATAGAAATTTATAATATTTGTTAAGGAATTTGATAATTCTTATTTGTTATGATAAAGAGAAGAAGATGAAATTTTATATGAAAAAAACTAAAACATGTATATCTTCAATTCATCCATCAAACTTGTCAAAGTTATATTTCTTTTCTATTTTCCTTATTTTTGTTAATATTTTCTTTTATCAAAATCTAAATCTAAATTAATTTAAATATTAAAGTGGATTTTATAATGCCATTTTTTATGTTCAAACTTATCATATTAAATTACATTTTGAATTATATTTGATCATTTAGCAACTTTGATTTCTACATTACCTTCTACACATAATTAATATTTTTTTGGATTTTTTTTTGTTTTAAATAATTTCCGAGTGTTGTTAAATATTGAAATACGGTGCATTTAATTCATAATAATATTAAAAATTCAACAAAATTCCATGAAACAAGTATTTTCCTTTTGTATTAATTGTTCCATTTTAAACAATAGTATTTTATTTTCTAACAACTATATTTTCATTAAATTTCATATCTAAAAAAACATATTAATAATATAATTAATACAATAGCAATTACAGCCAAATTGATTCGCCCAGTCACCTCATCTAAAACAACTAAACCATTAAGCTAATTCATTATATAATTTAAAAAAAAATAAATGAAAAACATATTCTAAAATAAAATATGAAATAATTATGTTATAAACAAAGTCTCACAATATTCTTAGAATCGATATTCCCAATTCATTTTGCAATCAAAATACATATATTTATTCTAGAAAAATCATAGTGAATATAAAAGTTCCTATAAAACCAATGCATGCTTATTATTTTATTCTTGCCTTAAAACAACTCAAAACAATTTAATGCCATCACAAACGTTCTTCTTTTTTATTTCTGTTCCGGTTTTCATTGAGTTGGCTAAAGAGCCAAATGACTGGATCTACCAAGAAGAAGGCAAAGAGGAAAGTTCAACTATGCAGATGGCAAGTAAAGTTAAATTTAGCAAAGTGAAAGGTGTAAAAGATAAAAATAGACTAAAGAAAATGATACTAGTGATGCATAAATCTTAAGAAATAGGAACAAACATGACTTAATAGTGTTTATGATGGAAGGGAAAAGGAAAGATATTATGCAAAAGACAAAAGAGAGAAGAAAGATGATTCCCTTCTATTTTGCTAACCATTTTGTTAAGAAACTGAAACTAAAGGGAAAAGAAGCTACCAACTCGAAGCAAGGAAGTAAGAACCTTTTGGTCTTTAATCAATGTGTTAAGTCCACCATCAATTTCTTCTGCATCTCAAAAGCTGCTGTTAGTGAATTTGCATAATCCTGAGACTCAGAATATGATCTTGAAAGCTAAGTTTAGTGAAAAAAAAAAAACAGTATGGGAGAGAAGGTGTTGAAACTATACAGTTGTTATTGACCATTATGGACATACAAAAGGACTGCCTTATGTATCACGCATAGGATATTAATAACTCAGATGCCTCCCTTAAGCCATCTAAAAAGCTACCTTGAACTCTTAACAAGCACCACATTGAAAGGCCAAGGTAGGTGTTTACAAATGAAGAGGAAAAGATGGATCAGCTTCAGCCATTTACTCTCATCAATCTCTGCAGAGAATAAGAAAACATCAAAACAGAAGAGTCAGAAACAAAACTCCAATAATCGATCGACCTGTTCAAACAAGCAAAAAATTTTAACCACAATGAGTTCAACTAGGGAAAATGAAAGTTAAAAACTAATCTTAGACAAAACCTGATAAAAGGCTTTTCCGATGTCTCTGGATATGTTTACTAGATATCCCAATTTATTCCAACCTGGTGAGTTATGGATGTAGACAAAGCTCGATAGAATACTTCTCCGATGTCTGTGGATATGCTTACTAGAGTTTTAGTATGCCATCCCTATTTAGTTCGACACGGTGAGGTATAGACTTGGACAAATAATAAAATACTTTTACGATGT
Source organism: Wurfbainia villosa (assembly GCA_025175895.1). Taxonomy (NCBI): domain Eukaryota; kingdom Viridiplantae; phylum Streptophyta; class Magnoliopsida; order Zingiberales; family Zingiberaceae; genus Wurfbainia; species Wurfbainia villosa. The sequence continues at coordinate 9,489,993 of CM046001.1, read as the reverse complement.
CTGTGGATATTTTTACTAGAGTTCTAGTGTGGCATCCCAATTTAGTCCAACATGGTGAGTTATGAGTTATGGACTAATACAAAAGTTTTCTAATCTTAGATGATATAGCTACTATTAAGTTGGGCTTAGACATTTTGAGTCAATGTCAGACTTAATACGTCATGTCTCTCATCTAAATGAACCGTGGCATTCAGGTCAACCTAAGTACTCAGGAGATTTATCTTGGTGAATATTAGTTCACAATGAGGTGATGCCTTTGCTTTCAGCAATATAGCAAGAGATTACCTTGTGGCCCAAATAAAGAAGGGGATAATTGGCCAAAGCACTAAAGATTGAACACAACTAAAATGAACACTACCAATTCAAGTATTAGTGAGATGAGAGCTACTGATAAAAACTTCAGACAAAGTACCATCTTCAACTTGTAAGAGGTTTAGTGATAAACACGGATCTAGCCTTATTCCCATGCAACCATTAATACAGTAACCAAGATGCTTCATGAAATAAACAACATTTTGAGATAGCAGATTGCGTCATTACCTCAGACATTTGCCTCTGCACCAGGACCTTCAACAGCAGACTGGAACCGAGAATGGAGCACTCAATCTTGAAATATAACACTGTCAGCAAGGTTAAGCAGGGGATCAAGGCAGTCTGGAGAGAACTTCCGTGCGAAAAGGTATGAGTAGGTGGAATTCGACCTCCTTAGTTCCTTAATGAGATCGCCCAATATCTCCGGCGGCCAATAGGTGTGTGGATGGCCACCTACACTGTCAGTCCAATTCACTCTGGTTAAAGTGTACCTGCTGCATCCCTCGGGGTCCTGCATCTCGAGGAGGGTTGGAAAATAGTGCTCCTCGGGGTAGCAAGAATCTTCTCTAGATTTGAGGCAAGGTAGCTTAAACTTCTTCCACAGCCGGCGGTCACGCACAACCATCACCGCATGGCGCCTTGCCAGGATAAAGAACTGTGAACCAACACGGAACTGGTCGAATGACACTTCGGGGAGCATGACGTCGTCTCCGCGAGCAACGTAGCGGTCCCGCAGGCCTGGTTCACCTGCAAGGATCTCGATGAAGCTCCGGTGTCTGTGACGGAGCACGCCATCAGCGTGGGCAGGCGGTGGGGAACCGGGGTCGGCGAAGACGGCGTGGTAGGTGAAGCGGAAGGAATGGAGAGGGATGCAATGCTGAGAGACGAGGGCGAAGAAGGCGTTGGCTGGGTCGTCGATCAGTGCGGCCGCGAGGAGGCGGCGTGCCGCGGAGATGAGAGTCGGCGACCCCCGCTGCGTTGCTTTGGCGGGGATGAATCTGCCGCGGAAAGAGGGCGTCGGCGGTACCAGAAGACGGGCGGAGGGGTCGGCGTGGATATAGACGTTGAACAGCTGCTCATGCCCGCGGAAGAACCGTTCCCAGAGGGGCGCGAAGAAGAGGTCGGAGTTTGTGAGGAACATGAACGCGATCTTTGGCATCGCAACAGCGCGTCGGCGGAGCCCGCCGGCCCCGCCAGCAGACGCGAGCGTGGCGCGGCGGAACAGCGCGAGGTCATACATCTCGTCGCAGTCGGGTATGCTAGGGAGCGTCTTCGGCGGCAGAATTCGAGGAGCCAAAACGAACAAAACCGGCACCGAAACCAGCAAAAACGACGAGATCAGAAACGGCGACGAGGGAACAGTCATCGTCCTCTCTCGATCCTGATCCCAAATCCGGAACAAAACCTTCATCCCCACCACCAGCAACCCGAACGAATCAAAGATCAAAAACTCTTTAGGGCTCTACGCGAGCAAATCACCTTCAGGATTCGAATCTTCAACTAAATGCCGAATGCGAGGTGTCGATCGATCGCCGCTGCTGCAAATTTCTCCCTGCCAACCTCAAAATCCAAGCTTGGCGCTCGCGAAGGGTTAAAGATCGAGATTTGGTACTTCGGTGGGTGGAGTGAAGAAGAGTGGAGGGATTTCCGTATCCATGTCCCTTTCCCATCTCTCCTCGCACGCAATTATTTTTTAATTTTTTCATTAAAAAAAAAAAGACTAATCTCGGAAATCTACCGGACCACAGCGATTATTATTATTATTATTTTTTAACATTTACTAGAAGACGCGTTTGCAGCTCTGAACCCAAGAAAGAAGGAGAACAAAAACAAAGCAACTCTATTGTTCATTTCTTGGTTTAGGGGTTTAGGATAACCCTAAACCAATTAAACACAATTTGTCCAAGAAAGAAGGAGAACAAAAACAAAGCAACTCTATTGTTCATCTGTTCTTGGTTTAGGGGTTTAGGATAACCCTAAACCAATTAAACACAATTTGTCGAAGGTTTATCTTTGTAGCTCAATGCGTGCTTCCGCCAAATTTAGATTTAGATTTCTATTAGCTATACAATCTTTCTTCCGACAAAATAGTGTTTTGGCATTAGAATAAACGGTTGATAGTTTTATCATCTAATTGAGATTATCTAAGCGAAAATAAAAGAAAAACGAAACTGTAAAAACAGAAAAAAGAAAAACTTACAGAACCTTTTCGCGTCCGAATAGTAATGGAAGAAGATGACTCTCTGTCTAAGGAACGATCACCGCGAAAGCTCCTCTTTCTCCACAAGCCAAATCCCGACCGTGCCTTAGAGTTCTTTATCTCTCGCTCTCCGAACAAGCTCTCGACGTCAAAACCCTAATCTCTCCTCTCTCTCTCCTTTGGACGCACCCCCCTTATAAAGGGGGTGTTTATCATTCTTATTGACGTCGCGCACTCGCGCAAAGACATGCACACGTTGCTTTGCAACGTGTGTACGCTGCAGTCGCCCGAGCAGTTACATCTCCCACTCGTTCAAAGCATGTCATATAGACAAAATGGTCACATAGACCAATAAGAGGTATTTAGTCACATAGACTAAATAGAGTCGGAGTCATTAGTCCCAAATGACTAATAGAAGTATCATGTCGCATAGACCAGAATCATGTCGGAGATTATAGTCCCAAAAGACTAATAGAACAGAGATCAATAGTCACAAAGACCATTAAAACAACCAATTCATACTTAGAAAAATGGCTCGTGCGACAGCAAACACACTAAGCAATCCAATGCTATGAAAGTTGTTACACCTTACATAGCTGCTCATAGAGCGATCAATGCTAAGAAAAGTTGTTACGCCTAACTTAGCCGCTCTACAAATAGTATATAACCATTCTCTGAATGACACATAGTCACTCACCTGATGACCCATTGTCATCCTCCAGGTGGCTCCCAGCCATTTTCCAGGTAGTACTGAACCTTTCTCCTGGTGGTACTTAACCATTTTCCTAGATATAATGTCTTGCTATTTGTCCAGATTAAATAATCTCCATTTACATCAATATGAACATCTCTAATCCCTTATAGTGACCATCAAGTCAAGAGCATGTTCTATATTCTCAATATTCACAAACATTTCCATTCATAACAGAAATGGGTCGACTAGTGAATAATTTTCAAAGGATATAAACATATTTAATCTTCCTTTTTAGTGTGAATCCATTCATTTTAATCAGTCACTTTCCTAGTCATGTTCCATAGACCGAATCATCTATAGTCAATAGGTTTACATGTTAAAGTAGCAAACCCTGATTAAAACTTCAAGCAGACATCTAAATAGTTATAAAGGGCAAATGCTGAGATTAACATATAATTTCAAATGACTCACATAGTAGAGAAGCAGGGATTCATTCTCCTACTACCCTTATTGTCGCCTTAGCACACGTGGTATGAATCATATGGTACAGATCTTGATTCAGACATCCCAAATGCTTAACCCTGAATTCAACATATGAATTCTAATCTGGCTCATAAACAGGTATAATAAATGTTGGAAATATTTACTTCGATCACTTTTCTTAAATGATCTTATCTTGATACATATATCAAGACGACCCCAACTTATAGGTATGTATCTCATACATATATCTTCCAAAGCTATCCTATAAGCAATAGTCTTACCCCTAATCGTACATAACAAACAGAGATGATTGTCCATGTGAGAGGACCAATCACTACCTGTCAACATGCTCACCGAGATCTTATCAGAATGTAACATCACATACACTGAATAAATTATGGCTTGTATTAAAAATAACAATCAAATTACAATATTCGATTGTCATTACAAAACTGTTACATTCTACGAAGTCTCATAGACTTTACATGCTCATTAAATGACTCTCTAGTCATTGGCTCGGTAAAAGGATCTGCAAACATAGCTCGAGTAGGGATATACTCAAGAATAACCTTATTTTTAGCAACAATATCCCTGATAAAGTTGTACTTTATAGCAATATGCTTGCCCTTACTGTGATATTTGGGATCCTTGGAAAAAGCTATAACGACTTAGTATGATGAGCGATCCTTTGGACTCTCTTATCTTGAATCTTGGATGCTTGAACCTCCTTAACTGCACGCTTCTTATCTGTCGAACATGCCACATATTCAGCTTCCATGGTTGATAAAGCCACACATGCCTGTTTCTTGCTATTCCAAGAGATGACGCCACTATTCAACAAGAACGCATAGCCTGATGTAGATTTTCTATCATCTAGGTCCCCAGCCTAATCTACATCTGAATATCCCTTCAGGCTCATATCTGATCCTTGATAACAGAGACTGTAATCTATCGTCGCTTTTAGATATCTGAATATCCTTTTCACTGCCTTCTAGTGTCTCGATCCTGGGTTTGACTGGAAACGGCTGACTAAGCTAACAACATAGCTGATATCAGGACGAGTACACAACATAGTGTACATTAAACTACCAACAGCACTGACATATGATTTTTTTTATTTATCTCGGCTATTTCATTAGGAGTTTTGGGACTCATACTCTTGCTTAGAATAATACCTTTCACAATAGGTGTCTGTTCACTGTTGCAATTAGACATGCTGAAGTGTTGTAACATCTTATTTATATAAGACTCTTGAGACAAACCCAAAAGTCTCTTAGATCGATCCCTGATGATTTTTACTCCTAAGATGTATTCAGCTTCTCCTATATCTATTGTGTCAAACTGTGATGAAAGCCACTTTTTGACTTCTATCACAAAACCTATGTCATTTTCTGCAATCAACATATCATCAACATATAATGATAAAATGACATACTTTCCTTTATCCTTCTTCAGGGAAACACAATGATCCTCATTGATCATTTCGAAACCATAAGATAAAACCACTTCGTTAAATCTTATGTTTCACTATCTTGATGCTTGCTTTAGCCCATATATAGATTTCTTCAATCTACATACTTTATCTTCTTGGTTGAACCATATAGATTTCCTCATCAAGCTCACCGTTAAGGAAAACAGTTTTTACATCCATTTGATGTAACTCCAAGTCATAATGCGCCACTAAGGCCAAAATAACTCGGATTGACACAAACTTTACTACGGGAGAAAATGTCTCCTCAAAGTCAATACACTCCTATTGGGTAAATCCCTTTGTAACTAGATGAGCTTTGTATCGGTTAATCGATCCATCAGCTTTTCTCTTTATTTTGAGAATCCATTTATTCCCAATAGCCCTTCGGCTAGGAGGGAGATCGACTAACTCTCAAACATGATTCTTAATCATTGACTCCATTTCCTCAACCATTGCAACTTTCCACTTTTCTCCAGCTCTAGAGCCCAGAGCTTCTTTTACTGACTGAGGTTCCTCATCGTCAACATGGAGTGTCATCATTGCCTCATTCTCAATATCAAACCTTTTATTAAGTTTGATCTTACGAATACTTTTCCATAAGTTGAGCTGATGAAAAGTCACCCCGTGACTAGGCAAAGTACTCTCACTGGGTTGACTAGTTTCAGGTATCCCACTAGATACCTATCTAGTTGATAACGACTCTTCCTCCTCAAATATAGGAACTGTCTTATCAACTTCACCTCTAGCTGGGAACTCCGTTTCGAGAAAAGTAATATCTCTCGAATCCAATTCAGAGATTGTTCCATCTGATTGCTTACCTATGAAAACATAATCTTTTGAAGTATCAGAATAACTTATAAAGATACACTTCTTACCTCGAGGTCCTAGTTTTCCATACTTGTGAGAACTGTCATGAACATAGGCAGCCGACCCCCAGGGTCTCAGATTTCCTAAATCTGATTTTCTATCTGTCCAACTGACTTTGAAGACACTTTGTTAAGTATATAGGTTGCAACTAGTAATGCATCTCCCCAATAAGAGATTGACAAATTAGCTTGCGCCATCATAGACCTAACCATTTCGAGAAGAATCCTATTTCTTCTCTCAGCAACCTCATTTTGCTGTGAAGTTCCAGGGATCGTCAGCTGTCTAATAATTCCTTTATCATTACATATTGTCTTGAACATATTAGACAAGTATTCTCTTCCACGGTCATTGCGTAAAGTCTTAACCTTATGCTCCATTTGATTCTCAACTTCGTTCATATAACGAATGAAGCAATCCAATGCTTTATATTTGTAAGAAATCAAATACACATGACCGAAACGAGAGAAATCATCAATAAATATAATGAAATAGGAAGCTCCATGTCTAGCCCTCACATTCATTGGACCATAAATATCCGAATGAATCAATTGCAATGATGACTCTGCCCTAATAGTCTTACCGAATGGTTTCCTAATTGCTTTTCCAGCAAGACAATGCTCACATACAGACAAGCTAATCTTAGCTCGAGAGCCCAATAAGCTCTCTTTAGCTAACCGATTCATGCGAACTTGTCATATATGTCCTAACCTAGCATGCCAAATATCATCAGTTATTTCTGCATCACTAGTAAGAGCAATATTTGAAAAGCAATTATCAATCGCACAATTGTCATTTGGTTCCACATCAAGAACCATAAAACCATTCATTAAAAAACCATAACCGATTGACACTGAGTCAATCTTGAGTTCAACACACCGACTGTAAAAATTTATACAATACCCTAAATCAAGAAGACAAGTAACTGATACAAGATTCCTCCGAATCTCAGGAGCATACAAGATATCATGTAGAAATAAAGTTCTTCTACCCCGAAGGTTAAGTTTGCAAGTGCTGACTCCTTTGACTTCGACTCTTGCATTGTTTCCTACATATATCTATTTGTTGCCAGCTGGTACCCGGCGGTACTCCACATATGTAACTTGCTACCGCGCTACATGATTGATTGCTCCCGAATCTATAATCCACAAAGGATAAGAATCAGGGAACAATACAAAACTAGCAACAAAATGCTCAGAAGACAAACTAGAAGTTACCTTTCTTGGTTCGGTACACTCCCGAGCATAGTCACCCTTCTTGTCACAATTAAAGCAAGTTACTTTGCTTTTAGGTTTCTTCCCCGTCTTCTTGTTCTTCTTCTTCTTGATTGGGTCTGTCTCACCTGCAGCAGCAGCTTCTTTCTTCTTTCCCTCCCCCTTCTTGAACTATCTCTTTTTCTTGGATCCAGATGATCCAGGAGAACCAGCAGCCAAATAGGCTTGGCCAGAAATCCTTGTGGATTCTACTCTCTTTGTCTCTAGTTCAACATGGCGGGAGACATCAGCAAAAGTCTTAATACTCTCGCTGTGAGTTAGGGTCTGCTTCATGGTCTCCCAAGAATCTAGAAGGGATCGAATGACTGCCTGAACTTGTTGTTCATCTGTCAGCTCGTGATCGACAGTTCTAAGCTCCCGAATCATATTCGACATCTCCCTGAGATGTTGAACCATAGTAACATTCGGGCGCTTCTTGTAGCTATCGAAGCTTGCTCAGACTGACTCCGCTGTACTTATCTTTAAGGGCAACCCAGACAGCATGGGCTAAAGGATACAACTCATACTCAAAAACTAGGTCATCTATCATTGAACTAATCAAGATTCCCTTAGCAGTGGAGTCTTTCTTCTTCCATGCCTTATAGGCATCAATATCTCGTCTGTTTTATGCAGTGGGACCATCTACAGGTTCTATCATGGATTCGACGATGACCTCTAGAACTTCTTGTTCCTCAAGTACATACTGTATCTTGAGGTGCCAGATCTTGTAGTTATCTCCATTGAGTTTCTCACCCTTATTGAGTTCAACTATGATATTTTTAGTTGTCATAACCTAATATAAATAAACACATTATTTAGTTATTCAGTGTATAATTTTATGTATGTGATCTATAAATTGACTCAATATGAATTCGGTTTGGTTTATAAAATCAAGTGACAATCCAATGCCCACTCATCATTTGTATGTTCCAATCGAATCGACTTTGATCAATTACATTATATACATCCCATCTTAATATGATATCATTAAATGAACATTTCATTTAAATTGTACTCAATATGAACAAATCAAAGAGCAAAAATATCATGCATCATGTAGAGTTAACAGCGAACTCTACAAAATGAACATATCATTAAATTAAACTTATTGTACATTGTCAACACATAACAAAGATAACTCTACTACTCATAACTGAAAAAATAAACTAAACAACTAGATAGATAATCATTACTCCCACTAGGACAAATATTAGTGCAGTAATGATCCAAACATGCCCAATCTTCTTGGACTGAACTAGGACATCCCCCACCGAGATGCTCTCAAGATGATGTTAGGATGCAGAATCTTCCATAGGACACCTTTGAAGCGATCCAAAAGGAAAGATTCCATCAAGGTCCTCTTTCGAATCATTCTCTAGATCATCACGATGCACCTCACAGTCCTCGTAGTGAAGTAGCTCAGCGCATAACTGGGTATAAGAGGCGGCGTCCTCAGCGCCCCTCGGATCGATCGTAATGTCACTCGAGTGTTGTGGCGTGGCGGACCCGAGCCATAATGTACGTAATTCTCCAGAATCGGAAACTCCTACATCTCCAGTCCCCAGAACAATCTATCAAGCCTCCCGATGTGCCACCCGACTCCATGAGTTGAGTCATACTCTATCCCCTGAATAACCTTTCTCAGTCGATTATGCAACACATCGCGTCTCGTCATAGTGGTAATCATCCGTGCCATCTGAAAATTGATATTAATTAAGTTAGTACAAAATCGACAAACCAGTACATATACCGGCTTAATTCAATTTATATATAGACATAAATCCATCAAAATAAATCAAGAACAAATTTCCTTGATTTTATGGAGGACTGTCGACAGACTTACTTAGACCAGTCAATTGGTACATTTACCAATTGACTATAATCTAAGTTTAGTCGACTAGTACCATGAAGACTCAATATTAACCGTGATAGTCCAAACACCATGCAATTTGCTCCGAGTACCCCATGCACTCAAGCAATATGCATAGTATTCTTTCTCATCGTTCCTAGGCATCAACTCTAGTTTATTTGGTCTATCTCTAAGTTGTTTATATCAAGTCCTAATTGTTCCAAACAATTCCTTGATTATTTAGTCATGAGTTTAGTTGACCAAAGTCAACTTTAGCAAGTCATTCAATACCGACTTCTAAGAATTGTGTTTAACTTAGCCCGATCCAAATTTGACCACGACTGACTCAGCCACAACTGATTCAGCCAATGTCAAATCATGCTAACCAACGCCAATCTGGACAAATCCAGTTCAGTCAAGCATGATCAAGTCGAACCAAATTAGAGTTGAGGTAACCAAGTTCAATTTACACTTGGTCGTGCCAGAGCACTTAACACCTAATTGGGCACCTAGCTTTCGTTGAAAATCCAATTAATTGAACCTATGCCCAAATTAATTTAGATCTCAAATTAAATTCTAAGTCTAATTATTTAATTTCCAATTATGCCTCTCTAATTGACAGCCCAATTAAAAATCCAACCCAATTGGAAATCCAACCCAATTAAAAAATTAAGCATCTCTAATTGACAGCCCAATTAGAAATCTAATGCATCGGCCCAATTACATTCGGCCCAATTAAAAAACCGCATACAGCAGGCGTAAACCCCTGGCGGTGCCAAATCGCCTAAGCAAGCGGTAACCGCTCTGGCGAGCGTGCAAATCACAGCGGGTGGCAAACCGCCACGGCGAAGGTAAACCGCCACCGCCATGCGACAAGCGCCTTGTCGGTGTCAAACCGTCTGACAGAAACCTGCCGGCGGTTATCTTATACACCGCCTTGTAGAAACCGCCACCCGGTGGTTGTCGCCTTGCGGTAGCGGCGGTTAAACCACCCGCCCTACGAAACCGCCTGTCGGCGGATTCAACCGTCTGGGTAGCGATAAATCGCCTGCTATCGGTGCTCAAAAGCGCCTGTCGTGGCTCAAAAGCGCCTGTCGGAGCTCAGCGCCTGTCGTGGCTCAGCGCGCCTGCCGATTCACCGCCCAGCGATCGGTTAACCCGACAGCCAAGGTGAAAGCGCCTGCCGTAGTTATACCACCTGGTGATAAGTAAAGCGCGGCGGGCTCAGGCCTTACTGGCGGCGGTGAAACCGCCCTTCGAGGATAGTTCCGGCCATGACAACGATTAATATTTCGAGGCCGATTTATTTTCGGGGCCAGGTCCTAACTACGGCTTGATTTATCTAGGGTGGTTTTCCACTCGACAAACCACTCTGGAATGACCAGGGTGATTTGTCCAGAGCGATATTCCACTCGCCAGAGAAACAGTATTCACTACACTGTTCATCTTCTTCCTCGCACGATTTTTGTGATGAACAGCTTATTTTTGCAGAAAAAAAATTCTAATTTTTATTAGATGCTTTCCAACAAGCGTTCTGATACCATTGTTGGTAGTTTTAGCATCTAATTGAAATTATCTAAGCGAAAATAAAAGAAAAACGAAGATGTAAAAATGGGAAAAAGAAAAACTTACAGAACCTTCTCGCGTCCGAATAGTAATGGAAGAAGATGACTCTCTGTCTAAGGAAAGATCATCGTGAAAGCTCCTCCTCCTCCACAAGTCAAATCCCGGTCGTGCCTTGGAGTTCCTTATCTCTCGCTCTCCGAACAGCCTCTCGGCGTCAAAACCCTAATCTCTCCTCTCCCTCTCCTTTGGACGCACCCCCCTTAATTATAAAGGGGGTGTTTATCGATTACCTTGCCGAAGTGCATTGCGCCGCAAATAACGCGTGTGCGTTAGCACTTATAGTTCGCGGTGTTGAAAAATATATTCTTTTTAATTGTTAAATTTTGTTATCTTCCTATTTATTTTATAATCTAAATATTTGAATTTTACTATCTGATTCAATTCTAAAAGTTCAGCATAGAATCGTCAATCTAATGACCTTCATCGATCTGTTCCACGACCATTGTGAAGGAAGTAAATCACGAAGGGTCATATGAGCCTTGACGTAGTGGCCAAGACACGTGGGGATCATCTAAATTCATGAAAGGATTTTAGACCTCCTCTGAAATCGACCCATGCCACTTCTGTAAGCACTGTCGTGCCTTAATCACCACGCTATCCCCATGGGATCAAAAGTACATCTTTGATTCTTAGTAAAGATGTGAATAAAATTCATTATCAAATTTATTCAAAATTTGTTAGATAAGAAAACAAAGTTTATAGATTAGTAAAGTCGTTATACGATTTAAAACGAGTATCAAAATAGTGACTTGAGAAATTTGATAATGTCACTAAGGAAAGTGGATTTAAAATAAATAAAAATAATAAATATGTTTACAGTAAAGACACATAACATGATTTTATCATCTTATATTTTTACGTAGATATCATACTTATCATTTGGATAAATAATAAAATAATCAAATCCACTAAAGATCAAACTCAAAATTTGATATGAAATTAAGACATGGTCTAGCTGATGTGATCTTAGAAATTAAGATTCTTATAACATCAGAAGGACTTGCTCTGAGTCTGTCCTATTATGTAGGTAAAATTCTTGAGAGATTTATCAAGGGTGATATTGCATTGGCATGAACTCTAATAGAAACGAGTCAACATCTATCGAAAAATCGAGGAAACAGTATCTCTTAGATAGAGCACCCCAAAGTGATTGAAAGTCTGGTGCACTTAATGAATTGCCCACGACCATACTTAGCTTACGTAATGAGCAAACTAAGTAGATGCACGAATAATCCAAGTGTTGAATATTGAAAAGTGATAACACGAGTACTAAGACACTTGTGATATACTCGTGTATATAGATTGCACTATATGAGATTGTGATTGAAGGATACAATAATACGAGTTGGATATCTGAAGTGAAAGACTCAAAGGCTACGAGTGGATATATATTTACTTTGGGTAGTGCAACCATTTCGTGAAAATCTTTTAAGTAAACCCATAATAAACAGATCCAAGATGGAGTCTGAGTTTGTAGCTTTTGATAAATGTAACGAAGAGGTTGAATGGTTACAGACTTACAACAATTATTAGAAAATGTTCCTAGATGGTCAAATCTGTGCTGACAATTTGCATACATTACGATAGTCAATCAATAATTGGTTAAGCATAGAGTCATCTATATAATGGTAAGTCTAGACATATACGTCGTACACATAATATCATTAGATAACTACTCTCAACTAAAATTATCACTGTTGACTATGTAAAGTAAAAGGATAACCTAGTGGATCTGCTAACCAAAGGGTTAAACTGAGAGTTAGATGTAAGCTCATCGTAAAAGATGGACTTAATACCGATAAAAAATATTAGTGGAAAGGAAATCCAACCTATGCAGACTGGAGATCCTAAGAACTAGATTCAAAGGAATAATCTAACTGCACTGACTAAGTAAGATCACTATGGGAGGAATGACCCAGTGAAATAGTGAGAGGATAGAGGTTAAGCACACAACTTTTAATAATCGAATAGAGTAGTGTGAAATACACTCTAGAGGTTACCTATGTGAGAAAGAAATGGAGCAGCTTCAAAGAGAATTGCAAGTACAATTCTTAGCTCTTCTCACAAAATTAAGCGTGTTCATGGTAAAAAATGAATACATTCATCAGAACTTAGATGTATCAGGGAGAATCATAGATGAGATATGTCAATACTTATACAAACAACAAAACAGCTCAAAGACATCGTGTCTACTGTCAACCAATAACCAAATATATCTTCACAAAGGAATGTTCAAAGGGTAAAATCTACCTGTCTTATATTGGACTCAACTATTGAATGTTATCATTTCCATTCATGTAGAGATTATTGGAAAGAATATGAATAAAAAAGTAGTCGAAGAGATGAAGGAAACTTCATTGTATATAGGACTTCAGTCTCACATTGAAAGTTTCAAGGTATCATGGTTAGTTTATATTATTTCACAAACATATATGTTATAAACAAATGTACAGAGAGACTCTCTCTCATACGCGCACCCACAAAAGTGTGCAGATCCAGGACTCGGATTGCTTTGAATCCAACCAACGAGATACTCCTGTAAAAAGAGCTACGGTCTTTAGCAAAAAAAAAAAGATCGAAGAAATCGCCAGTATTCCCTCTCTCTTGCTTTCTCACCAACGAGTACTTCTTTCGCTCGGCAAAATTCTGATAATAACACTCAAATACATTTCAGTTCGCGCGACCACCAATGTTTGGTATATATCGTGGTTTTGTTATTGTACCCTGAGAAATAGACCCTTAGAAGCACAATTAAGGGGAGGAATGTTTTAAGAAAATTATGTCGGACACAGGCCTCGACATCCTTCTTGGCAGTCCGAATTGTCTAATTCCCAAGCATCTCTCAACTCGCTCCCCGACTCAACACTTTTCTCGATGCTCGAATTGCTCCCCGACCCGTCGCTCAATGCTTAGTCCGCTCTATGCTCGACACACTTTGTCTCTCGGCTCACTGCTTCATGAGAACCTCTCTACTTGGTTACTTCCCGAACATCTACTTTCTCGGTGCTTAGTACTCGGTCATTTCCCGATTCGACACTTTCTCGATGCTCAGTCACTTCCCGACTCGCACTGTGCTCGACCCGCTTCCCAACTTGCACTCGGTGCTTGATAGTCCCTCGGGACTCGTTCAGTTAGCTTACTGATCTCCACTTGGAGGTCAAAAAAGGGACTCAACAACTGAAAAATTTATATAAGAAATCAAAATTTTACCTTATACTATTAGAAAACATGATTTGTAAAAGTGAAGTTAAAGACAACCTACAACTGGATCAGTCCAAATTGACTGTTCCCGCTTATGGCGACTCCCTTGTGTGCAATGGCAGCGCAGGAAATTCAGACTTAAATTTGCAGAATTGTCGAACATGAAAAGTGATCTGTTTGGATTAACAGGATTGAACAATCTTGGAAATACATGCTTCATGAACAGTGCTCGGCAATGTTTGGTGCACGCACCAGAGCTTGTTGAATACTTCCATGGAAATTATCGTAAAGAAATCAATGCTCAAAATCGATTAGGCATGAAAGTACGCCATTGTTTGATGGATTCATGTTCATTTGAATACAGTACTATTTTCAATAAAATATTTGCCTTTTTCTCTTGTAGCAACATTTGTGGTTTTGAATTCGTGAAAATTTTGCATAATCAAGTTTCTTCTTTGACGTGAATATAATTTAGTTTACGGGACTTAGAGAGTAATTAAAGACATGAATAGAGTTCAGTCATTGGGCCAGGGAACGAGGTGGGAGTGAAGCTACTTGAGAAGAGTAGAAAATTAGAGTGGATCGAGTCGAGAGCGAAGTGATTCAAAAATAATAAAAAATAGGAGTAGATCAAATCGGGAGCGAAGCGATTCGAAAAAGGTAAAAATTAGGAGTGGACCGAGTCGAAAGCGAAACGACTTGAAACGGATAGAAAGCAGGAGTAGATCAAGTTAGGAGCGAAGTGGCTCGAAAAGAGTAGAATGCAGAGGTGGATCAAGTTGGGAGCAAAGCGACTCGAGAAAGATAGAAGGTTGAAATAAACTGAGTCAGAAAACATAGCGACTCGAGAGGCGGAGACCACTGAAGAGATTCCTTCTTTGTACGGAGTATACTTGGTCCCCTAACGCCCTTTTATAATAATAACTTTTATATATACGTGGCATGCCACGTGGAGATTTCTAACATAGGTGATCTTTTAATAGCCTAACAGCGACGACACTAGTAGATAATTTAGGTGTGCGAAGAATCTCAAAGATGTTATATAAAGACAAATTAAGATAAAGAAATGAGCGCTCTCTCTGGACTCTCTAGTCTTCTCTTTCTTAAAAAAACTTACACAACTATTTTTCTCCGTCTCTCAAGTCTAATTTAAACATAAACATTGGAGGGTCGTAAGCCGGAATATCGGCGGCAGTCATTTGATATATGTTAATTTTTATAAGGATACTATTTCGAACATGAGAACTCTGCCTCTTCCAAAAGATCAGCAAAATGTATCTGAAAAAGCTACCGCATCCTTCTTTATCATATTTTCCCGTTAAATCTGTTCTTATAAACAGGGAGAGCTTGCTATGGCATTTGGAGATCTCTTAAGGAATTTATGCACAGTTGGTAGATTGCCTGTTGTTCCTCATGTTTTTAAGGGAAACCTTGCTCGATTTGCTCCACAATTTAGTGGCTTTAACCAACATGATTCACAGGTATTCAATTGTGTCCGCTGGAAATTTGATTCAGAGTCTCCAGAATTATAGCTTAAAATTGGAAATTGTTAGAAGAGAGAGACACTTATTTTGACATTCATGCTTGTTTTCATAGGAGCTTCTTGCTTTTCTGTTAGATGGACTTCACGAGGATCTGAATCGTGTCGAACACAAGCCATATGTTGAAGCTAAAGATGCATCTGGTCGTCCTGATGAAGAAGTTGCTGATGAATACTGGTGAAATCATTTAGCTCGAATAGATTCTATCATAGCTGATATTTGCCAAGTGAGTTCTATAGTCGCACAATGTTTCTCATAACCAATACACCACTAAATGTTAAGATTACTAATTCCACTTTTCATGTTCTTGCAAATTAAATTTGACTGAAAGTTTGATTATTCTTTATGAAAATTAGTCTATGCTTTTCATGCTTAAAGTACTTCTACCTAGTAATTGGAGTTTCGCGTTCTTGCTTAACATTGCAGGGGCAATATAAGTCGATTTTATTTTGTCCTGTTTGCAGCAAAATGTCCGTAACCCTTCATGTACTTATCTCTGCCACTGCCATCAACGACAATGAGGGAAATGACTGTTACTGTTTTCAGTACCGAAGGTAGCACTGAGCCATCTGCTCACATTAAATGTGCCCAAATCTGGGAAACTGAAGGACCTTATTCAGGTTCTAGGTGCTGCTTCTTCATTGAGAGACGATGAGAGTCTATTGATTACCGAGGTATGTTCTTCTAAAACAAAAAAAAATGTTATATTCAATCAATGAACTTTTGCCTTAGCATTGAATTAACCAATATTGAAGCATCCACATAATTGCATTATCCATTTCAATATCCCTGACTGAAGATGAAGATCGCCTAGCAGCATACCGGCTACCAAAAGATGCTGAAAAATCTCCATTTGTGATTTCTGCACACCAAAGATTGGAAGAGTGGGCTTTATAATCTCTATTTGTTTTTGCTCCACTTGTGTTTTTGAAGTCATTGTTTTCCTATCGAAATCAAATTTCATGTTTGGACATTCTTTCAGGGTATTAAGTTTGCAGTAATGCATACAAGACTTTTAGAACTTAAGCTACTTTCTTGAGGAGAGTGGTTCCACATTGTTTCTACTCACCATTAATTTTGCATATTGCCCTGGACTTACAAAAGTTTTTATCAATATTTGCTTATTTGGCTATATTAGACTGACACAGTAAGTTTGGTAAGTGGAAGGGATTTCACTTTCTTCCTCAATGGTTTCACAGATATTCTTAGACGCATTTGTGTTCGACTCCTGTTGATGTTGAGCAATTTGTTGTTATGTACATTAAGTCAACATGGCTCATTCGTTGCATTCCACTCTCATACAAAATAATCTACTAGGTTGGAGTTTCTGTGCACAATGTTAGCAGTGATGATCTTTTCTGCTTGTAAGAATTCTCAGACAAATCCAATAAAATCATGTATTCTTTTCAAACTCCATTTCTTTGAGAAACACAACACGACTGAGGATTACTACTTGCACAAAATTCAGCCCTTTTTCTTTTTGTTTTGAGATTCGGAGCTGTTTTGTCTCCTGAATCATTCCAATACATGGTTCAAATTGCTAGTTTTCTACGTGCCTTTATAAGTTCATGCTCTTGGCCACCAAAGTGACGGAAAATCTTCTTTTTTTTTTTATGAATTAACTGCTGAAATTATTGCATGTTCTTTTCATCTATACATGTTATCTTTCTGATCAAACAATTGAATTCAGACATTATATTCTTAGCAGAAGGACAAATCGGAAAGGCTTTAATTTGGAGTTCCTCTTGTGACAACACTACCAGATGTTGTCGATGGATCTACTATAATCTACTATTTACAAGCTGTTTCTGAATCTTCTGAGTCCATTTAGAAAAAAGCAAGAATGCCGTGTTCAGTGACCAGGAAGATCGATTGATGCACTAGCTGCTCTACTGAGACAAATCTCAATATGGAAGCTGACAGTGAATGTGTCTCTGATAATGGGGATGAATTTCAATTTCATTTAACAGATGAAGAGAGTAAAATCATGCAATCCAAAATAGAAATAAATGAGTCCATGTCTTTGCCTGCATCGTTAAAGCATTTATTTGTGCTAGTCTGTTGGCAGAATAAAGCCTGATCTCTGGAGGTTGCCTGAAGTTCTTGTCATTCACTTGAAAAGGTTCTCATATACCAGATATACAAAAAAAAACAAGCTCGAGACATTGGTAGAATTCTCATATACCATGTATTTTTGTTGTGTCGTATTAATTCTCCTTGAGTTTTGATCGGTTCACTTGTCTTCGGACTGTTATTGTTACTTGTGTTGAACCTGCCCATTCCTCCATTCACGGTTTTGAGTGTTTGAAGCTATTTTCAGTGCATATTACATTCCTTGAACTGTTTTATTAAAAAAAAAAAAAATTTGGAACCGCCACATTAGCGGTCCCTCCTCGCTCTCTGGAGGAGGAGGAATCGATCCATAGTCTGAAAGGAGAGTGCATCGATGGCAGTCACGACTCTGATTGACCCGCTTCACTTAAGAGTTATTTGTATTTAACCTGCTAACCCTAGGGGCTTCCTTGAACTGTTTTATTGATCTACAATGAAGTGATTCTTTGCCATTGGCCTCCAATTTTACGCTGCGGACATCTACTACAAGAGCATTTTGTAATATTATTTGTATATATGTCAAGATTTGCTAGGTCTAAGGTTCTGCACACCTTAAAAAAAATAAAATTAAAATCCTCAATCTAGCGGCTCCCATCGATTTGTCTCACAGTCATTATGAGGAAGGTAAATCACGAAGGATCCTATGTGTTTTGACGTGATAGCCAAGATACATAAAAATCATCTGAATATATAAAAATATTTTAAATTTTCTCCAAAATTGATTCATACCACTTCTATAAATATCGTCATATTTTAATTATCAAGTACATGTTAGGGAAGACAATAAATTGGGTTTAGGATGTTTAGAAATCCTAGGACTGCCATATGTGGTATATTAAAAATTAATTAGTTTACTGTGAAGGAGAGACTCTGAGATGCCAATGGATGATTTTGGAGAATTTTTTTTAAAAAAAAATACAAAGCAATAAAAGCATAAATAAAGAGAATAAGAAGAAATGGATAAAACTATTGCGAAAGTTAATATTATCCAAGAGATGGTTTTAGAAGATTTAAGTAATTTGGTTTATAATTCAACTGAAGTGCTAAAAAGAATATAATTGGATCAATTCTATTTTGCATTCTGATTTCTTAAAGAATTAATATATAGTTGGTGTGGCACTTTATTAACAATTCAATTAAACAATCAAAGAGAATATAATTGGTTTAATTACTCTTTGCATTCCGATTTTTTTTTAAAGAATTACCAGAATATATGTAATAAGTCGACATAATGTTCCATTAATTAAAATAGTAGTAATGAATTGGTCATGTCATACTTCGACTTCTCCAAGTTGATAATTAAGTTTAGAAGATTAAGCGATTGATTTAGAATTAAGTTTAGAAGATTCGGCCGGATCGCGGTCAGAATTCGGCGTCGCCCGAGCCCCGCCGGACCACCGGCAAGGTGCGCGTCGATCGCGCCCAGTCCGGCGGCCGGAGGTGGTTGGGCGGCCATGCGGCGGTCGAGTAGTGTCATGTGCGAAGCACGACGGTTAGTCGGCGTGGTCGAACTCTCTCTCTCTCTCTCTCTCTCTCTATATATATATATATATCTATATATATACGCGAGTCATGCACAACAGTGTCTCGATCGTCCAATCAAATCACAATTATGCGATGCGAGAATACATTATTTCTTGCGTGAGATTTCACGGTTATGGACGTCGATTCATTGCCAACCGACCGCAATCTGATCGGATTCTGACCACGATTCGGTTGGCACCGGAGTTCGACCGTTTCCGACCACAATCCGATCGGATTCCACTCGCGATCCGATCAGATTCCGATGCTGGCCGGATCGCGACCGAATTGAGTCGAAATGGTCGTGATTGTCGCCGATGCGCGCCCAGCTGGCGCGATTCATGCGTTTTCGGCCGCGATTCGATCGGAATTCGATCGCTATCTGATCGAACTCCGGTACCCATCGGATTGTGGTTGGATTCCGACCGAACCGTCGTCGGATTTCGGCCCGATCGTGGTCGAAATCTGACCTTCCGTCGGCGAGATCGACGACGTCGAGCATGCAATTATTGTGCATTTTCTTATCGTACACAGTCGGATAATAAAACGGTGCTCAACATATCAATTCTGTATATATATATATATATATATATAATTGAATTGATTTCTCTTTGGATTCGGATTTCTTAAAGAATTTACGTGACATATTTAATAGGTGGCGTGAGTTTTTAACAATCGAAAAGGTAGTTTTGAATTGGTCGTGTCATACTTCATCTTCTCCAAGTTGATAGTTTCAGAAGATCAAGCGATAGAGTTAGAATTCTAGTAAACCATAGCAAGAAATATATTGCATGCATTCGTATTCTTTTAAACAATTAACAGAACATATGTAAACGTGGGAATTTTATTAATCAAAATTGATTCGGCTGAGACCGGGATATTGAGATGTTCAATGGCGATGACGGCAAAGGAGGGATGACTTGATTCAAAGAGTTGATGCGGGAATGGTGCCGAATGAAAGGGTGAGTTATCTCGGATGCGGACCGAATGAGGCTTCAAAGCCAAGACGAATCCTGCGCAGAAAGAAATGGTTAAGGGCACCGAGAGAGATCTCAGCTAGGTTCCTCCAACGCTCAAGACAAGAATTAGTAGATAGAGAAAATATGGATGCACTAACGTAAAGTAAAAGATGTCGAACCTTTTTTTCTTCCCTTCAAGTGCCCTTTATATAGGCGAAGTCCTGCCTGCGGAGTTGTACGGGGGTGGGTGGTATGATCTTATGACAGGATGGCGTCGGCTATTAGAGATAATTAAGATCATTATCCTCATAAATACTACCGGTGCATGAGTCATAATTAATACCCTCGCACGGTTGATAGGAGACACACCTTCATTTAATAGACTTGATATATTTTTCTGAAGCAGGTATGGTCATATGTCATCCTGTCGGAGAAGATTATTACTAGAGAAGGTCCTGCTAGCTATTTTGTCCCCAATGAATGTCACATCATTTAATTAAAGCTGAGACATAATATATGCTAGAAATGTCACCTGGCAAGAAAGGAATATGTAATTGAATGTTAGACTTCGGATTGTCATATAGCCGAGATAGAATATATTAGCCGAGATATAAGGCCTTTGTTTTTAAAATGGTATTCTTCATTCAACAAGGCCGAGAGATGATAGCTTCTTCATTCGGGAAGGAGCTGAGATGGAATAAGGCTTCTTCATTCGGCGTCTTACCGAGGTGTGAGGTCTTCATTCAGCTTTTATCATTCGGCTTTGTGCTGAGATGTGATGTCTTTGCATACCAGCTGGCTTTAGTGCGTGAGTAGTTATAAATACAAAAACCTTTGCCATTATAGGTTAGTTTGCCCGGTATCATAGGCATCTCCCCCCAAATCTAGTCGAAGGACATACGTAGCATGACTGACTGGACTGACCTTAACTTGCTATGATTTATTCTTTTGATTTAATAGGGTATGGGAGGCAACACTTAACACCTGTCCTCGAGACCGGACAAAATCCGTCTTTAGGGATATGTCATAAATGTAGGGATTCAGATATGATTGTCTTGTTTCCTGAGGCTTCGCACCGCCATGCCAAGTGTCTGTGGGATCCCGAAAAAGGATTCTTGAGAGACGAAGCAACGCAGTTTCTTTATAAATACCCTTTGACACCTAGGTTTCATCACTTCTGCGTTCGACCTTCTTAGCATCTTCTTCTCCGGCGATCATTCTCTCCTTTCCTTCTCCATCGAGGTTCCCCATCCCGTAAGTCCTCTATCCCTTTCTCCTTTTTTCGATGGTTGCATCCACTGATCTCTAGTACTTTAAGACTCGTAGTGTTGTTACCTCCGACCTTCGTAATGAGATTAGGTCCGCTTTCCACATCCCTAACTCTTATAGACTTAGGGCTCCACAGCGAGACCAACGCCCCCATGAGCCCTCTGCCGAGTTTACGGCCTTTTTTCATGATCAGCTAGCAGCTAGTCTTCGTTTTCCTATCCATCCCTTTCGCGCCGAATTGTCCAACTATTTCCTCATCCCTTTACAACAGCTAGCTCCTAATTCCTTCAGCCTCATCAATGACTTCATTATCATCTTTCTTTTCTATCACCTTCCCCTATCGGCCGCGACTTTCCACGTCTGTTTCATCTCGAAGAGAAAAGAGGCAGGTGTTTTCTTTTTCACGGCTCGCTGAGAGACCAAATTCTTGGCAAAGTTTATCACCTCGCATAAGTATTAGAAGACCCGATACTTGTTTGTGAAGTCAGAGTCCTCTTTCCTTTGGCCGAATGGGTGGCAGCTCGAGATGCCTCCTTCTCCTTCTCTTCGAAGCTTTAGGAAGACTCCTGCTTACCGAGAGATAGTGAGAGTTCTCTTGGGCTTGAGCTTCGATGTAAATGTGTTGCTGGAGGAGGGGCTCTTATACCACTTCGGCTTAAGTCCAATAGAAGCCGAGCTGAGTGGTACCTTAGGTAAAAATCTTTTATTCTTTCTTGCTTTGCATTATTAACTCTAACTAGCTTTTTGTCTCTTGCAGCCGAAGTCATGTTCAGGGCTTCTATTAATAAGAAGATGAAATGGAAACGAGCGCAAATGATCGCCCTTGCGGATGCTCTGACCAAGACGTCGAAAAAGACCGATTCTGAAGGCCCCCCTCCACCTCGGCCCTCCATGGTGGTCGAGGTGATTAGTTCAGAAGGGTCCGAGGAGCAGCACCAGCACCAGAAAAGAAGTCGGGTGGTGCTTTCCTCCATCGAGGGAAGTCCCTCCCGCGGATCGCCTAGCCCAAGTCTCCATGACTCAGCTTGGCCGAGTGGTGTCGGTCCCTCCGACAGTCCGGCTCCACCAACAGAGGAATATCCAGGCGTCCCCGATCCTCCAGCCGAGCCCACCACCTCGCATCCTTACAGCCTCAGCCCGTCTCTGCCCGAGATGTCATCCGGACATTCTATACCAAGACGGGAATGCCCAGCCCGGGGTTTCGTCCAGGAAATCCGAGATGCAGTAGGGGCATCCACCAAGGAGAAATCCATCCCGGCTTTAAGCGACGAGATGAACACTCACTTAGCACAGGTAAAATTTTTTTTTTTAAGTTTTTCTCTTTCGTCCCGTGTACTAATTTAGCTTTTCTTTGCGATTCTGGGGTACCACAGGCGATGACTACTTGCCCCACGACCACAACCTTCCAAGGTATGTGGACTCGGTGATGACCCGCTCGACTCCGCGATAAGGAGGCGGGCTCGAGATCACCCAATAGGCGATCATGTCTCGATCGAAGGTCGCCGTTACGAGGATGACCTTGAAGTCGGGAAATCGAGTGCCTTCATCTTCAAGTGGCTGAGGCGGAGGAGCTTAGGGCCCGAGCAGAGGAAGCCAAGGACAAATTGTTGCAGGTTAAGCAGACTAGAGTTGCTCAAGTAACTTTCGAGGCCAAGCGGCGCGACGAGCTAGCGGCCCAGGCGGAGGCAGCCATGGCTGAACTGGTTTCTTACTGGGTCGGTGAGGAAGACCGGCGGGAGCTGCGCAAGAAGGCATTCCTCGGCTCGGAGGAGTTCTCCGATATTCTAGGGGGGAGGACCGTCGACTTCCTAGAGATAGGATACGAGGGAGTCATCCGGCATTTCAAGGAGGTGCCCCAGAAGAACTTCCACCGAGTTATTGAACTTACCGTGCCTTATCGATGAGACTCCGGACTCGGCGCTCAGTGGGCTCCCCAAGTAGTTTTGGTTTTCATTTTTATTTCGAGTACTTTTGTAGCCGCAACAAGCACTAAGTTTTTCCCTTCGACAATTTTTGATAACTTGTAACCTCATGTAAACCTGTGTTTTACTATAATAAGTTCTTGCCGAACCTAACTGTCATTGTTTCGGAAAAATTAATCGCATCTCTCGACTTTTTCAGAGTGTGAAGGAACGTAAAGAAATAAATCATACTTATGCAGTAATTAATAAGGCTTGGGATGGTGATGGGTATAATAAGTACCTTCACCCTGCCTTGAGGTAAGGGTCTTGGTCGAGACGCACCACGATAGGCGACTTAAGAAGTAATATGCCCCGTCAATCGACCATAATAAGAATGAGTTGAGAGATAATACTTTGAACCAGCTGTGATAGACGATCTTTAATGAGAATACTCCGAGAGAGAAATACTTAGGGTCAACCATGATAGGCGATCTTTAATGAGAATAATCTGAGATGCATCGTGATAAGTGACTCTTATAAGAATGCACCGTAATAGGCGTCTTAGGCCAAATTGCACCGTGATAGGTGACTTTGAAAAGATCCGCTGTGATAGATGACTTTTTATAAGAATGTGTCGTGATAGATGGCTTAATCCGAATTGCACCGTGATAGGTGGCTTTTGAAAAGATGCATCGTAATAAACGGCTTTTATAAGAATACACCGTGATAGGCGGCTTAATCTGAATTGCACTGTGATAGGTGGCTTTTGAAAAGATGCGCCGTGATAGGCGGCTTAATCCGAATTGCACCGTGATAGGTGCCTTTTGAAAAGATGCGTTGTGATAGGTGACTTAATCCGAATTGCACCGTGATAGGTGACTTTTGAAAAGATGCACTGTGATATGCGACTTTTATAAGAATCTTGTAGTGATAAGCGGCAATTGAATTACCTTTGTGATAGGTGGCTTTTAAAAAGATGCGTCATGATAGGCGACTTTTATAAGAATGCGCTGTGATAGACGGCTTAATTCGAATTGCACCGTGATATGTGACTTTTGAAAAGATGTGTCATGATAGGCGGCTTTTATAAGAATGTATCGTGATAGGCGACTTAATCCGAATTGCATCGTGATAGGTGACTTTTAAAAAGATGCATCGTGATAGGCGACTTTTATAAGAATGCGTTGTGATAGGCGATTTAATCCAAATTGCACCATAATAGGTGGCTTTTGAGAATACATGCCTGCAATCATAAAGAAAAACTCTTATTATTCACAAATGAAAAGCTTTCTTACATACCTTGTGAATGTTACACATGATAGGGTCGCAAATAGAAAACATTTCATGGTCGAGCGAGCTCTTTTCCTTCGCCATCTTGGAGGTAATAGGCTCCTGAACTAAGCTTCTTAATGATTTTGTATGGGCCCTCCCATCGGGGTGCCAATTTACGGACTTCTCCCGCGGGCTGATTTTCTTTCATACAAAATCGTCGGGCTGAAAGGAGCGAGGTACCACTCTCTTGTTGTAGGCCTGTGCTAACTTTCTCCGGAAAATATTCATTTGGCTGGCAACATTGTCTCTTGTCTCGGTTACTAAGTCTAACTCTGCCAGCCTTGTTTCATCATTGTTGTTGTTGTCCAAAGCGTAAGCCAAGATTCTAGGCGAGCCCATACCAATTTCAACCGGGACTAGGGCTTTAGACCCATAGACTAAATGAAAAGGGGTGAAACCAATACTATCCTTGGGAGTTGTTCTGTATTCCCAAAGAATGTTTGGCAATTCTTCCACCCAACTTCCCCCCATATGATCCAGCTTAATTTTAAGCCCCCGAATCAACTCGTGATTGGTCACTTCAGCTTGTCCATTACTACTGAAGTCACATAGATGTGAAAGTCTGCTGAATCTCCAATTGTTGGTACCATTTCTTTATTTTTCAAGCCTGAAATTGTCGCTCATTGTCCGAGACCAACTTTCTTGGAATGCCAAATCGACAAACTATATTTTTCCACAAGAATTTCAATATGGCTTCTTCGGTTATCCGGGCCAGGGGTTCTGCTTCTATCCACTGCGACCAATAGGAACTTTTTATGATTCGACTCGGTTGGTAATGGACTCACTATATCCATCCCCCATTGGTCGAAAGGACATGATATCAATGATGTTTTTAATAATTCACCGGTCTTAGAAAAATTTTTGATGTTTACGCAATCGAGGCGAATCCGTCTGTGATGAGTGGCGTCCTTTTAAAGAGTCGGCCAAAAATACTCGGCCAAAATAATTTTTCGGGCTAAAGATGTTCCTCCCGAATGATTTCCATGCAGATCCTTCATGTATTTCCCTCATGACATAATCGGCTTCTTTCATGAGACATTTAAGCGGTGAGCGAAAGCCCTTTTATATAGGATGTCTCCGATCAAGACAAATTGAGTCCCCTATTTTCTTGATGATCTGTGCCTCGGCTCGATCTTCCGACAATGTCCCCTTTTTCAGATAATCAACAAGGGGAGTTCTCCAATCCAATGGGTTTATGGGCACAACCAGATCTTGATCTATATGAGCAATGAGTTGAGTCTCGGCCAGTGAGTCTTCAAGGCTCCAAGTAGTGAGAGCACTGGTCATGCGAGCCAACTCGACAGCCTTCTGATTATCTGCCCGAGGGATTTTGTGTAGGGTAACTTCTTGGAATTCAGATGTCATTTTATGATAAACCTTCATATACAATTGAGTCAGCGATTGTTGGTGCAATCGGCCCTGGTCACGATTAACCAGACTCGAGCGATGTTTTGATGTTTGACATGGAAGTTTGACATTGATATCTGATATATTTTTGGGGAGATTGTTGGAGCAATCGACCAGGTCATGATTGATCGGACTCGAGTTTAACTCGAGGGGGATTTTAATGGTTGACTGGAGTTGACCATGTCATGGAAAGTTCAAGTCTTGAGTACTTGGCATGTAAAGTCCAAGCATGGGTCTTGGCAAGGAAAAGTCCAAGCATGGGTCTTGGCATAGAAAGTCCAACATGGGTTGGCAAGGGAAAGTCCAAGCTTGAGTCTTGGCATTTGAGAATTCCAAGGGGTTTGATATTGGCGGCGTAAAGTCCAAGCGGGAGTCTTGGCAGCATAAGTCCAATGGTTGTGGCGTAAAGTCAAGCGGAGTCTTGGCGGCGTAAGTCAAAGCCTTGGCGGTGTAGACACCGTTAGCATGACATAGCCGATGGAAGCACCTGAAGGCTAGCGCGATGGATGAACAAGTCATGGATGACTTGGAGCGATCCGAGAGGCGTGAGGCTTATGGAGGTGGCTAGAAGGCTTAGGTCTAGGCTAAGAGTGGTTTAGCAAGTATGGGGGCATCATACTTGAGTTAAAACCTCATGTTTGAGGTGTGCCGATCGGCCCCGGTGTCATATAGCGATCGTGGTGTGAGTCAACTAGGGTTTGACTGCGGAAAGTGTCCCAGCAGTCGACTGCCAGAGGTGGGCAGTCGACTGCTGGCTCGAGCAGTCGACTGATCGTGTGATCAGTCGACTGGTGCTCGAGAATTTGGGCACAGAATGGAGTCTGACTCGACTGTTGGGGTTAGCAGTCGAGTGAAGGCTCGATCAGTCGACTGATAGACATGATCAGTCAATTGATGTCCTATCCGTTGGATTTTTCCAGCGTGGATTACACCGTTGTCTCATAGCAACAGTGTCATCAGTCAACTGATGGTCCCGAGCAGTCGACTGATGGCGATTTCCAGCCCAGACAGAAGCTTTAAATGGAGCTCGTGAAGGAGAAAATCAACATGGTCCTTTGAGGAGCTTTTGGGGCGAATTGTTGATGTAATTCAGGGTCTCCAAGTGTCACTCAACCAACCAAACAAGCAAGCTTCCAAAAGATCGATTGTAAAGTTTTCTTTGCATTTCTTTTGTTGTATTTACTTGTATTTGCTTGTTGTATTTCGTATTACTGTTGTAATCATTTGTACGAGGTTTCTCCACCTCCGGATTGTTCCGAGAAGGAGTGTTTATTAGTGGTGTATGATTGGAATCACTAGAGCTCTTTAGAGCTCGATCCGTGGAGTATGAACCGTTCGGTTCCAAACTACATTATATGCTTGTGTTGTGAATTGTGTTTGTCGTATTTCGTTATTGCTATTTGTTTTATTTCCGCTGCGTTAACGAGATTTATAGACGAACGCAATCGAATTCCATCACACAATAAATCGATGCTATTCACCCCACCCCCCCTCTAGCGGTCAACATTTCCTCTACAAGTGTCATATGAGCCTTTGACTTGTTCGACGGCCAGCTGTGAATCAGAATATAAAGAAACCCGCAAAGCTCCTACATGCCGAGCAGCCCAAAGACTTGCTAGTAAAGCTTTGTTAGAGGCCTGGAAGTTAAGTTGCACTGCAATCCAGATCATATCTTCCTGCAGAGATACTAGCAGCACTCTCACTCCGCTTCCTTGTTTAATAGTCGAGTCATCGATATATACTCGCCATGTTTCATTTCTTTCAACTCCCGGTGTCTCGGCCAGGAAATTTGCTAACACTTGTGCTTTGAGAACCGTTCTGAGCTGATACTAGATATCGTACTCAGCTAATTCTGTGATCCACTTGATTAAGCGGTCGGATGCCTCAGGATTTGTCAATATTCTTCCGAGACTACTGTTGGTTAGAAATGTGACCGAATGAGACAGAAAGTAGGGGCGGAGTTTTCTGGTCGTTATAAGTAGAGCTAGTGCCAATTTTTCTAGTGTTGTATACCGGCTCTCAGCGGATTTTAATAGATGACTAACAAAGTAGATAGGCAATTGCCTACCCTCCTCTTCTTAGAAGCGATCGACGCTTCTGAGCTCTACCTCGTGACCAAATATAATCGCAAGCTCTCCCGGCCTGAGCAAGTGTAGGCAGCTCAGATATATATTGCTTCAGCTCCATAAAGGCTTGTTCATACTTCTTGTCCTATGAAAACTGAGCTGACTCACGAAGCACCTTGAAGAAAGGAAGGCTCCGCTCAACCGACTTAGGGATGAAGCGTGAGAGTGTCGTTATCCTTAGAGCAACCTTTGTATGTCTCTGATATTCTTGGGAGAGATCATGTTCTCTGAGGCTTGAACTTTTTCAGATTGACCCGATGCCTCGTTCGGTCACAATGTGCAGAAACTTACCTCCTCGGCTGAATATACATTTGTTAGGATTGAAATTTGAATTAAAATCTTGGCGCTGTTGTCTCCGTCATATCCTTAACAATGTCTTCAGCTTTTGTAGACTTGATGAGAATGTCGTCCACATATACTTCAAAGGTTCGGCCTATCTGCGACCGAAATACTTTATCCATTAGCCTTTGGTAGGTGGCGCCGACATTCTTTAATCCGAATGACATGACCTTGTAGCAGAAAGTCAAAAAGTATCGTTCGTCATGACAAAGTTGACTTTCTCTTGATCTTCTTCTGCCAACGGAATTTGATGATACCCCTGATGTGCGTCTAACATACAAATTAACTCACATCCTGCCATAGAATCAACTAGCTGATCTATCCGAGACAAAGGGTAGCAATCTTTAGGGCATGATTTATTAAGATTTCTGAAATCTATACATACCCTCCACTTTCCTTCGGATTTTGATACTAGTACAATATTTGATAACCATTCAGGGAACTGCACCTCTCGGATGTACCTGGCTTGTAGTAATTTATGTACTTCGGCTCGCATAATCTGATCTTTCATCGGGCCGAAGTGTCTTCTCTTTTTTTTTACTGGGCGAGATCCAAGAAGGATATTCAGTCGGTGCTCCATTATGGCCCGGGAGATGCTCCGATTTTGTTCTTCAAACCAAGTAAAGACGTCTCGGTTGTTTTCCAAACAGTTAGTTACTCCTTGTTTTAGCTCGGTGTGAATCGGCGGACTCGAATGACTTCGATCGAGTTGATCGATTATATTTGTACAACTTCCTCCAATAGCTCTTCTCGGAGTATAAAACTCTAATATTTTGATCTTTCGACTTTTTAAAGTCGATCAGGACTACTTCCACATACCATCTTTGAGTTGTCTTTTGATCTCTAGTAGCCTCCCCAACCTGATTATTCATGGGGAATTTGATCTTCTGGTGATAAGTTGATACGGTAGCTTCGAAGGAATGTAACGTCGGCCTTCCCAAGATGACGTTATAAGATGAGACAGCGTCTACCATCGTAAAGGTAGTGATTCTGGTCTGGGGGAGGGGTTCCTCTCCCAGAGATAGAGGTAGGTCAATCCGGCGGAGTGGAGATACCTCGTGCCCCGAGAAACCGAATAGAACAGATTCATTGGTTGGGAGTGGGTCATTGCGCATATGATCAAAAGCATCTTTAAAACAAAACATTAACCGAGCTACACATCCACGAAGATTCTGGTCATGTAATAATTAGCAATGGTGGCTTGAATCACCAAGGCATCATCATGCGGAACAAAAACTCCTCGCAGATCCTCGAGTCCGAATGTGAGTGAAGGTTGTTCGGCCTGTTTCCGACTGGTGCTCACCTCCATATTTTCCAACCGCCTCCCGTGAGCTTTTTTGGCTCAATTTGAGTCTCCATCTATGGCCCCGCTAGTGATCATGTTGATAATGTCGCGGTGTGGAGTGTTGGAGAGTTCCCTAGGCGACTCTGGCCGAGGAGAAGGCTATCTTGAGGAGGCTTCCCTGGTTCTTCGTGGAGCTTAGGCTTGTCTACTCGGTTCCTCCAGTGAAGGTTGACGTTCCTGCTTCAGAGGTTTTTGCTGTGCATAGCTCCTTGGCTCGGGCCTCGCCTCTATTTGTGGAAACCTAGGTTGGGCACTAAAATTCTATTGTTGTTCCCACATTACTTGTCTGATTTCTTCAGCCAGATTATAGCACTCCCGTGTTGAATGGTTGTAGACCTAGTGAAAGGCATAGAAATGGATGTGCTGACTGGGCATCATCAAGGGTTGAGTGGTCTCTTGAACCGCGTGAATTGCCTGATCTTTGACCAACCGTGGTGCATAAGCAAGCGGGGCTCGAGGAGGACGAGTCGGTGCTGGTGGGAGAGCCTTCTTGTTCGACTTCGAGGGTTGCATCTTGCTAGGCTCTCCCGCGCTTTTCTATTCATCTGCTGCTCTTTTGGCCTCCTCTAAGTTGATGTATGTTTCGGCTCATCCCAATAGTGCCTCAAAGTGGGGTGGGGGTCTCTTCATCAAAGATTTCGAGCAATCCCCCCGTATTAAGTCTTGCGAGAAGGCATTAACTATTATCTCAGACTAAATGCCCGAGACATCCACAGCTATCTAGTTGAACCGGTGTATATATTCCCTTAAGGGCTCGTGACTTTTTTGTTTTACGGACATAAGGTATTGAGCAGTTTTTCGGTACCTTTTACTGCTGGCAAAGTGCTGAAAGAAGAGAGCCGAGAGTTCTTGGAAGGAGCCGATAGATCCTTCCAGGAGTCGATCAAACCATCTTTGAGCAGGATCCACCAGGTTGAGAGAGAAGATTTGACACTTTGCTTCATCGGAATATTTGTGCAGCAAGACAGCTTTCTTGAATCGCCCTAAATACTCTTCGGGATCAGTGGAGCCGTTGTATTCTCCGACAGATAACATCTTGAACCTCTTGGATAATCTTTCAGCTATAATGCTAGAGAGGAGAGAATCCAAACCGACAGATGGAGCTTTTCCCTTTATGGGATCTCAGTGTGACAGTGTGTAAGAAGGCATTTCCTCCGAGGATTCTTGCAGAGATGACGTTGAAGATGGCTCAGTCGGCAGTGATACTATGGGAATAGCTTTGGGAGGAGCTGGAGTTGATGGGGCAGGGCTGGCGTCGGGCCTTGAACCGGGCTGGGGGACGACAACATAGAGGCAGGCCCTCTAGAAAAGTGCTCACATATGACATCCTCCATAGTGGCTTTGACTAGGGCGATGATGCTTTCCCTTGTCATGTTTCCTTTAGTAGAGTTCAAGT
Organism: Wurfbainia villosa; assembly: GCA_025175895.1. Taxonomy (NCBI): domain Eukaryota; kingdom Viridiplantae; phylum Streptophyta; class Magnoliopsida; order Zingiberales; family Zingiberaceae; genus Wurfbainia; species Wurfbainia villosa. The sequence continues at coordinate 9,458,792 of CM046001.1, read as the reverse complement.
TGTCGGAATTCGTTCCTTGGTCTCTCATCCTCGTCTTAGTAGTGTTTGCATTTCCCACAGACGGTGCTAATGATTCGGCTAAGACCAGGATGTTGAGGTGTCCAATGGCGACGACGACAAAGGAGAGATGACTCAGTTCGAAGGGTTGATGCGGGAATGATGTCGAATGAAAGGGTGAGTTATCTCGGACGCGGACCGAATGAGGCTTCAAATCCGAGATGAATCCTGCGCAGAAAGAAACGATTAAGAGTGCCGAGAGAGATCTCGGCTAGGCCCCTCTGACGCTCAAGACAGGAATTAATAGGTAGAGAAAATATGGAAGCACTAGCATAAAGTAGAAGATGTCGAACCCTTTTTTTCTTCCCTTCAAGTGCCCCTTATATAAGCAAAGTCTTGCCTGTATGGTCTTATGACAGGATGAAGTCGGCTATTAGAGATAATTGAGATCATTATCTTCATAAATATTGTTGACGCATGAGCCATAATTAATACTCTCACACGATTGATAGGAGACACGCCTTCATTTAATAGACCTGACATATTTCTCTGAAGCAGGTATGGTCATATGTCATCCTGTCAGAGAAGATTATTACTGGAGAAGGTCCTACTGGTTATTTTGTCCCCAATGAATGTCATATTATTTAATTAAAGCTGAGACATAATATATGCTAAAAATGCCACTTGGCAAGAAAGGAATATGTAATTGAATGTCAGACATTCGGATTGTCATATAGTCGAGATAAAATATATTAGCCAAGATATAAGACCTTTATTTTTAAAATGGTCGTCTTTATTCGGCAAGGCTGAGAGATGATAGCTTCTTCATTGGGGAAGGAGCTGAGATGAAATAAGTCTTCTTTATTCTACATCTTACCGAGATATGAGACCTTTGCATACCAATTGATTTTAGTGCATGAGTAGTTATAAATATAAAAACTTTTGCCATTACAGGTTAGTTTGCCGGGTATAAAAAAATAGTAGTAGCGAATTAGTCGTATCATACTTAATCTTCTCGAAGTGGATAGTATCAAAAGATTAAGCGATCTATTTAGAATTTAAGCAAAACCTTCAAATGGATATTGGCGAATAGCAATAGCTAATTAGCCGTGTCACACTTCATCTTCTCTAAGTTTGGTTCGACCACAAATTGGATCATGGGCGGCGGGCGGCGGCTCGCAAGCGAGCGCGAGCATGTCGTCTTCGCCGTTCATCGGAATGGGCCACCTCGGGATGCTTTCCGTAACAAATACCATGCTGTACCGCCACTCCTCCCGCTTGGCGTTGTAGATTACGCACAACACCTTGAACTGCTCCGGTCGCCGGCGTGTGCCCACCCGTCCAGCTCCTCCTGCAGCAATATGTCGCACACCCGGCGCATCTCCATCAGGTCGTCCGGGCCCTGCAGAACTGCCTGGGTCACTTGGTACATCGGCGTGATCCCCGTTCCGCCGTCGATAATCGCCGACCGCCGCGTAAACCTCTTCTTGCTTCCGTCTATCAGGAACGTTACCGCAGCCGGTACAAGGGATGTGGCCGAGCGGTCGTTTGATGTCCAAGACGGAGCCGATGGGCAGGGCATCCAGATGCTGCGACATGAGCTCGCTGTTAGGGAATTTAGGTTGCTCGCCCTTGAAGTAGACCTTGACGAGTAGCTCGAAGTGGCCGACCACGTCCACTGGACTCGTCGGTGCGTAGGCGCGCATGCAGATCTCGCCGTCAATGGCGGCGCAGAGGAAGATGTGCCTCTCGACGGGATCATGACCGCCTTGAACATCATTTCCTGCATCATCGCCGCCTCAATTACCTGATTAACTATAAAATCGAGAGTCCACTTTCGTCATCCCATGCATCTTCACCTTGTTGCATTGGGCTTCTCGGGGTGGTCGAGAGCTCACACGAGCCAGGTGTCGCCGCCGTCCAGCGTCGCCTTTCTTCCTCCGCCTGTTAAGTATTGTGCAAAAGGCTACGACTGAACGACGACAGCATCCTGATCGACTTCGGCGCCAACTGCACCGAGGAGTTCGATCGATGCCATCCACGTCCGCCAAGCCAAGGCGCTAGTTCCTCGACACCTGCCGCATCGGCGAGCTCATCCCCTCTGGAAACGTCTCCGAAGCCTCCGTCCACGGTGCGTCCGACCTCTCTCATCTCACCTCGCCGCCATCCGCGAGGCTGAGCTGAGAGCGGGCCGGTGGCGCTCAGTGCACGCTTGACTCCGGAGTCCATCTCTCAGGACGTCCGCATATATTCCAAGAAATCAATTGCTGGGCCTCCCGTCGGGAACCATATCTTCATCTGCGCCACAATCGACGGTATAAGCTCTGCATGCGCGCCTACACACCGGAGAGTCCAGCGGACTTGGTCGGCCACTTCGAGCTACTCATCGAGGTCTTCTTCCAGGGCGTGCACGGTGCACCCTAAATTCCCTAACGGCCGGCTCATGTCGCAGCATTTGGATTCCCTGCCCACCGGCTCCGTCTTGGAAATGAAAGGCCCGCTCCGACACATCCATTAAACCGGCTGCGGTAACTTCCTGATAGACAGAAGCGAGAAGAGGTTTGCCGGCGGTTTGGCGATGGTTGCCGGCGGAACGGGGATCACGCCGATGTACCAAGTGACCCAGGCAGTTCTGCAGGGCCCGGAGGACCTGACAGAGATGCACCTGGTGCAGGCCAATCGATCAGAGGACGACATATTGCTGCAGGAGGAGCTGGACGGGCGGGTGCGCCGGCGGCCGGAGCAGTTCAAGGTGTGGTACTTAATTATCGAGGCTAAGCGGGAGGGGTACCTGGCGGTACAGCACCGGATTTGTTACGGAAAGCATCCGCAGAATTCTGATAAACGGCCAAGACGACATGCTCCCGCTCGCTTGCCGGCCGCCGCCCACGGCCACGATCCAATTTGCGGTTTACCCGACTTATAGAAGATTTTGGAACGGCCGATTCGCTACTATTTTGATCAATGAGCCGCGCCTTCAGCCTGTTTTATAGGGTTTTATAATTTAAAGAGGAATCAGTCCAATTATATTCTTTTTAATGGTTTACTTAATTAATGGTTTGCTTAATTTACTTAAACCCTAAGTGATCGTTTAATATTCTAAAAAGATAAAGTATCACACGACTAATTCACTATTACTATTTTTTTATATATAGTCTAAATATTTAGACCTTTACCAACTCTAGATGGATGTAGAAGTGAACAATTAATTAATAATTGAATCGACTGAATCGATTAAATACTATAAGAAAAATGGAAAATAACGATGAAAATAATTCATCGTTAATATCATGAATTATTGCTAAATATATTTTCTGACGAAACAATTTAAATACGCTAGAGTAAATCATAATAAACATGTCGAAAGAAACATTAGCGATGAATTAAAAGGATTATCATCGTTAATATTAAAGCGAAATAAAAGCGCCGCTAACAATAAACATTTAAATCGCAAAATCTTGAATGGCAGAAATAGGAAAATCACTGATATTAGCGACGAAATATACAAAACTCGTCGCTATCTATCAGTCGAGTGACGCAATAAAGTAGTCGACTGTCTAATTTTGTGTCCACCATCGGGAGACACTCGACTAGTGCCTCGACTGGCAGGTTAACAACGAGAACAACTTATTTCGTCGCTAACATCACTCAAGCGGCCAAAGCGATCATTGTCTAATTTTGCCCGACTCTGAGCGGGAACTCCTCAACTGGCGCCTCGACTAGAGATACTTCTACGATTATATGTATAAATTTCATCGCCAAGTTCTCTTGTAACGCGCTATTTAGCGACTCGACTGATACTCCAAATTTAACGACGAAATTATAAATTTCATCGTTGACCCTCAAAATCCTGAAGCCGTATATCGACCGTTAGCAACGGAATATTAAAAAATCATCACTAACTATGAAAATATAGATTTCCAAAATTCATTTTATTTATATTCGAAATCCTGTAATACAATATCAACCACACAATTTAACTTAACAACATACAACTGAAACAATAAAACCAACATATACATTTAAAAATAACTAACGTAACATCAAATTTAAAGTCCAAAACATCCATTTTCATAAATTCTTAGTATTAAAATGCAAACACATTCAAATCGAACACAATTTCACTCATTCAAAATATAAATGCTCACAAACTCTAAGGTGGAGGAGGAGATGGAGCTGAAGATGACTCATGCATCAATGATTGTAATGCTCCAGGTGCAAGCCGATTTAGAATTGCTTCGAACATATCTTGTCTTGATCTCATTGATGTCAACTCATCTTGGGTGCTAGCAGTTTGAGTGTTTGCTAGCTCCTTTTGGGTGGGTGAAGTTGTTCATGCAAATGTTGCATTAGTTGTTCGGAGGAGGAGTTGGCATCTGAAGAAGTGGATCTAAGCGGTTTTGACCCACTTCAAGTCCTCTAATATATCTAGAGCGAAAATCGAGTACTTGATCACACACCTGATCTGTAATCTGATCTGCATCGATGTCATCTCCGATTTCTTGTGACTGGATGTGTTCATCTCACAGTCTCATTATTTCACCCTAAGAATAATAAAACACATTATCAATATGTTTACAAAGAATTACTAATATTTAAAAATAACTTTACTAAATTTTATGGATTATATCTTACGTATGCAGCCTTGGCTCTCTCCTCATTCCATCCTTTTGACGAGGTCTGATGAGTTGTATTAAAGACAGTAATCCGATATTTTCTCTGAGACTGATCGATCTGAAAAATATTATAATGTGTTAATATTAAAAATATCAACCAATATATTATACCTATAAAATTTGTACTTACACCGTCGTAACTGTACTAGATGAATGATTTTGAGTCACATCGATGGGTAAATGATAATTGTGCTCGATTTTGGGCATTTATTGTCAATCGGGTATACAATATCAAAATTTGTTAAAATGACACTTAAAACATGAATTGCACATATTTTAATTTATATATAACTTAGATAATTGGTATAGATTGAGTTACCTAAAATTCCTCTGATTCAAACAGATCGTACATATAGTTTCAATCTTCTTGCGTCTCACAAAACTCGCTCGGCATATGATGCCACCGCTAGGTGTGGGGGAGGGGGAGATGCAGTAGACTCTTATAATGAGTGTGCATTTTATTTTGATTATCTTTGTACCGTGCACTCATTAATTTGTCGGTCTCCTTCCTTACCGACGCTGCCTCCTCGGCAAAACTAATATCGAAAGCAGCCTGAAAAAAATATCAATATTAAATTTTAATAACAAATGATGGTTGATTCTTGAAATAGCAAAATACTCATACTTATAGATAGTCAGTCATATATCATCTGTTTATTATCTGCGAGGATATGCTTCTAACTCTTAGCTTGTAGAAGAGCGAACTTCTTAATTGATATACCTAACTCTATCATAAAAGTTGTTGTATTGGTCCCGATAGGGTGACCATCGCTCTTACGAAATGTAATGGGTATCGTCGAAGCCAATCGGAGTGTGTGCCTCATGTCTCTCTACGTGTCGGATGAACTGTAAATCAAAGAATGTTAACAATTAACAAGTTAAATATATAGAAAACAAAATATACATACTTAAAACCACATAACTAACCAGTAGGAACATGAGCACTGTCATCGTCAGGCGTAGGCACAACTGGGGGGTGCTCAATTCTCTTAGACGGTATAGTTGTGACATAAGCATTATATATAGATCAACGTATAATAAAAGATTATATTAAGTACATGAAATATAAATGAAGAACAATATAAATACCGTGTAAATACATCTAATCACTATCATTATCTGAAAAGGATAAATAATATCCGTCTCACTTTTAATTTCACTATCTTTGTCACCCCGAGGAGTCCTGCGAGATAAAATCCAAGGACATCTCCTGTCAATTTTCATACAAGGCCTACACGACCACTATACATCGGTCACTATACGCGGTGGGGAGGGTGGCGCGCGGAAGAATTCGGCGCAGGAGAAAAAATGAAGCCGGCGCGAGAGAAAGGAGTGCGGTGCGCAGACGCAAGGAAGAGAAGTCGGTGCTTGCGGAGAGAAAGAAGAGAGAAATCGTGGTCGCGAGAAAGGGAAAGGCTCGGGCGGCTAACCGCGTGAGAGATGAGGAAATAGGAATATAAAAACCTAGGTTTAATTTATCCTATTTACTCATCTAAACAGGCCCTTTAAAAGCCTGTTTTTTCTATCCCCGTCATTATCTCGTACGACCTCCATTTAAATCCAGAAAAATTCTGGAAAAATTTCTAAAATTCTCCAAAAATTCCGAAAATAATTTCTAAGATTATTTTCTTAATTTTGGCCATTTAATTTAGTGTTTTAAATTTTAATATTTAACATTCTCCCCCACTAATAAAAATTTGGTCCCCAAATTTCCTGCTCATGTACAAGTATGAGATGTCACAACAACCATCTCAGATATCTGGAGACAAGTCACACACCTCAAGTGACTAAGTGGGGTATTGAGCTCTGATTTTTTTCCTCAAGCTCCTAAGTAGCCTCCTCATCTGTGAGGTGACTCCACCCGACTTTGACAAGTCGTACAATCTTATTCCACAACCGTCGTTCCTTGTGATCCAGAATCCGTACCGAAACTTCTGCGTAAGTAGCATCAGGTTGAATAGAATCTGACATACCTGACCGAATATGTGTAGGGTATGACACATACTTCCTCAGCATGGACACATGAAAGCCATCATGGATACTAGCCAAAGACGGTGGTAGCGCTAGGCGGTAAGTGACTGCTCCGATCCTCTCCAAAATCTCGAAAGGCCTAATGTACCTTCGAGCTAACTTACCACGAAGGTCAAATCTCTTCACCCCTTTCGTGGACGAGACTCGCAGGAATACATGATCACCAATAGAGAACTCCAGAGGTCTCCGTCTCCATTCCGTATAACTCTTCTAACGATCCTGCGCCTTTGTCATCCTACGTCTGATAGTACGGACCAACTCTGCCTCAATGCTGAGCTCTCTGGGGTTCGAGCAACTGGGCCTCCCCAACCTCCTCTCTGAGGGTGGGTGTACAACATTGTCAACCATACAATGCTTCAAACGGGGCCATTTGGATAACCGAATGATAGCTGATGTTGTAGGCGAATTCCACTAATGGCGAGTGGTCCTCCCAGTTGTCTCCGAAATCTATAACACAGGATCTAGTGTCTGAATGGTCTGCTCAGACTGTCCATCTGTCTGCGGATGGAATGCAGTACTAAAATGAAATTGCGTGCCTAAGGCCTGCTGCAGACTCTGCCAGAACCGGGACGTGAATCGGGGATCTCTATCTGATATAATGCTCAAAGGAACACCATGCAATCTGATGATATCCCGACAATATAACTCTGCCAAATAATTCAGAGAGTCGGTCTTCCGAATCGCTAAGAAATCTTGTGGTTGGTTAGTCAGTCAACGACTACCCAAATCGCGTCATGACCTTGACGTGTCCTAGGCAAACCCACCATAAAATCTATAATAATATGCTTCCACTTCCATTCCGGTAATCGGAATTTCCTGAAGCATCTGTTCCTTAAACTAATGCAACTCCGAAAACCATTATCCTCCTCGAAGTTAAAGACGAGGAATTATCTTTTCACAAGAGAAGTCCATCTACCGTCCTAAATCCACTCCACCACACACTCTATAAGTGCATGGGAGGCTATCGCGACCAAACTTCCTTGTTACAACCGTTTGTGTTCCAGCTACTCTATAGTAGCTATCCAGTAGCTAGCTAAAATCCCATGAGCATTCCTGCTCCTCACCTCTACAAAACAACATAATAACTGCGAAGTCCACGTCATATATATGACGGCTTATCTCACAGTCCTTTAACTGCCGTAAGGTTTGGATACGTCTATTCAATAGCATCGGAACCGCTACGATCCCCGAAACGATACATCCATGTGCACTACCCTTCCATCCAAACCAGAATGATTAATCAACACTGATGTAAAGGTCAACCATCGTCTGAACCCTGAAACTAGTTTCACAAGCTTCAGACCAAGTAAATTCCATCACCTTTCTGATCCATCCGGTCAGCGATGTAGTACCGCTTGAGCATCCTATCCATATCTATGGTAATAATCAAATCAATACCAGCAACATCACCATCTACGGTGGCCGAGTGCTCAACTCCAACTACCACCATCACAAATGCTCCAATCGTGTCCAGAATACACGATTTCCCAAATCCCTGGACGACTAAGTCGTCATAAGTCTAACAAGATAATCAAACCTCATGCAATTCATACCAAGTATGAGATTGTCATCGCTACACACTGCATTCTCGTTACTCTAGGCTGATGATATAACAATCATCACAACGACAATGATAATTGTATGACACCATGTCACTACAATATCAACCAACTAGTCATAAATCAATCCTAGAGTATGCACAGGTGTCCTATAGCGGATCTAAATAGATCATCTATCCAAAATGAAGGATATTTATTTCCTTCCCCAACTACCGCATTCTATCATCAATAATCAATGCATATCCTCAAAGGTCCATCTCTCTTTTAACAAAGAGTTCCGGATCTTCTCTAAAAAAAATACTGGGACAGATAAATATCCCATCCAACACCTCCTATAATAAGATAAAACGATCTTTCATCGTCTTAACCAGTGTAGACATACACGCCTTATCCATAACCAAATCACTTTTAGTAGGGACTGATATTTTCTGAGGGTTTACTCCTTGTCCTTCAAATTGGTGGCTAGCAGGCCAAATCCCTAGCTTCCTAATTCGACATCAGTCGTCACCTCTAAAGAGTCCGTACTTCTAAAATCATCGTTAGGTTCCTCAAGGTCAATACATCATCGACCTCGTCCTCGACCATGAGTAGGGGCAATTTCATTAGGTCAATACTTTTCCTAACCACTAAAGTACTGTAACCACTAAAGATAATACTTTTCCTATAGCTCAGAGATATCCTTCAGCTTGCCTGGTCCCAAAACACGAGAACTCCCAAAAATCCAAGGGAAAGAAAATCCTCGGAACACAAAACCCATAAACCAAAACCGCAAACCAATAAAATTGTCACGTCCTGGGGGCATATCCGTCATCCAAATGACAGAGGAGCCCCTAAGTGACAATATTCCGAAATCCATGGACCAGATCTAGTAAAAACCTCGAAATAATTATAGAAATACTAGTATTTTAATAACTGCATGCATGCACGACTAAACATATATCAATTAAAGTAAAATAGTTTTATGACCCCAAATCAAACTGTGACAAAATCCAAAGTGCATAACAAAATGCAATACCGATAAAATAAATAAAGCGGCATCCCGACGATGCAGGGAGATAAGCACGGCAAGGAACTCTCTGAGCGACACAAATGTAGGTCAACAGGACACGTCCTCCATCAGTTAACCTAGAGGATAAGTGAGGAGGGATAAGTACAACCACTCTGTGGATGTATAGACAATAGTGCATAATCATAACGCACATGATGGAAGTCACAGGGAACAAGCTAGAGTAACCCAACCCTCAGAGTACCAATATCAGTCTGCAACTATCTTGATCAGCAGTATAACAAATATACCTGCAACATACCCAACCACTGCAACAAGCAGTGCACCTCTGGATATCACGACAAAGCCTCGTGGCTCTCGAGGTAATACAAAGGGAATTGTCTATGAGCTACCGCGAACGTAACTCGTGGGCTGACAATCAATAGCACGGTCTACGCGCAACTATATGCTACCACGAATGAGACTCGTGGATAGACAGGCAGTATATAAATATCTAATTATTGACTGCACGCACTAGCGTACTACCACCAATAGGTCGCGTGAGCAGTCAATTATCCTAGGTTGTTAAGCCTAGGGTTATCCAATACATCCAGCATAAATTGACTTTCAACATCGACAAAGATCATCGATCTACAATTAAACCCATTGAGGCGGTCAAGCGAGAGTTTCAACACCTCTAATATGAAAGTTCTACCAAAGTCGGTAAAGATCATCGACTTATAAATAAATAAGTCGAGATGATTAAGTCTAAAGTTCCAACCCTTCTAACATGAATGGTTATCAAGGTCGATAAAAATCATAAATCCAGTCCACTCATAAACTCGTCGAGACGATTAATCATAGGATTTCGTCCCAGCTAACAGGAAACGTCTATCAAGGCCAATAAGGACAACAAATCTACTAACCAACCCGGCAAGAGGGTTAAGCCTAAATTATATCATCCTACCAGTTCAATCGTTCATGCCCCAACCTGCAACCATTAACATATCTCGTGGGTACTTAAGACGTAAAGTAGCTATCTAGCTACCAGCGTCATACGAATCCGATTATTACCAACTCCGAATGAATAACGCAAGAATATAACCTTACAGTAGGTCATCTCAACCATGATTGGGAGGCATGATTGACCACATATATATAAAGCACCTACCTATAGAGAGACTCTACTGCAGACTCTCTCTCAACCAAGAATGAGAGATATAGTAAGGATTTGCATCCTAACCATACGAACTCTACTAGTCCGATCACCATATCACTGAAACAGTAAATGGATAAACATATATCATTAAGCACATCCGGGTTATTACACCTAGGGTTCCAACACCTAGGGTTTTATTAATGTTGTTTCATTCCTGAGATCCGCTCCTACAGAATAACCTCATCTAAGTTATTCTATCTCTACTAGTCTTAATCATGGTATCCACCGCAAAAACACATTACCATATAAACACATAACACCTTTGTCTACAACAAGCGACATGAGTCATACTAATGGCAATCAATGGCTGAAATTAATTAGGGTATAACTAAAGGGTCATGCTAGAACAAAGTTAAGGCAATACTAAATGAAGCATCAGATGCTTATATATACCCTAAACTACGTAAGCAATGTAATCCTGTCATCATACACTAGGATCTAGAGAGTCAAAGAACCTATATGTATACCTTCTACCAATTTATCCATCTTAGTCATATTGTTCAACTAGTCTAATCTCAATACTAGTCAAATCCTAATACTAGTCCAAAAAGTAAGAGGTAAACATCTACCAATAATATCTAATCATTTATATCACAATGATAACTAGCTACGTATAGCAGTAATAGCAATTAATAACCATATGCTAATGATAAACCAGCAACCTAAAAATCTAACCGTCTAACAGATATCAGGTTAACACAATACTAGACAAAACATGATATTACCTAAGTAAACCGCATAATGCATATAACCAATACAAATATGTACCAAATCTAGAAAATTTTCTAAAATTTATTTACCTGTTAGCCGTCTGGAGATGTCTTGTCGTCGCCAAATCCCCCAAATTGACCTCGTCAATAATACCTCGAATTTCCGAAACATAAAAAAAATCGTCGGAAATCCGTACAACTCCGAAAATACCCCAGTTAACCTGTCAAACGAGGCAAACTCCGAAAACCCAAAGACCCTAAGGAACTCGAAAACTGCTCGATATGCAAATAAATTGTCACGCCAGGAGTCCGTCACGGACAAAAATCCGACATCTCCTTCAGCGGGTGACAATACCAATTTTCATACAAGGCCTACACGACCACTATACATCGGTCAACACGATCGGAATCCAAACACACACGCAGGTAATAAAATAGGCCTCTGGCCAACTATCACAGTAAATGGTAACCAGTCCACAATAACTAGACTTACCCCTTCTGCCATCTGGGCAGGAATACCGAACCAAATCCAATCGAAACAAAACCGAATAACGGTCTATAAGGACACTAAAAATCCACGAATACAAATATCCAACTCCAATCCTAAACATGTCTTCTAATCAAAATATCCAAACTATAGAAACAAATAACAAATAAAAACTTTCACGACGAGTGGGGTTTAGCAGCTGGACTCTCCTGACAGCTTCATCCTGAAATAGATATAAATCAACGGGATAAGTTCAAAGAACTCAGCGGGTATAGTCGATATGCAAAGTAAGATATAGCTAACAATAAAAATCATGCCAGTACAGTCTCACATATAGGGTAAACAAGAAATAAATGAAAAAGAACTGTACTCACCTGAATCTCCTACCCTGATATAGGAGCATGTGCCTGACTAGAAGTAATAAAGTCATCACCATATATATAAATATGAATCCTGTATGCATGGCAATCATATGCAACATCCAAGACATCAATAAAAATGCAACAAACACAATACAAATGCTAACCATACAAAGTGCATGTCGTGCAAATGACATGGTCACCCCTAACGCCAGTCAGTCGCCTCACACGCGATGGTGAAGCCGAGTGGGTAGGGCTATGACAATTGTACACTCTGCCATCACTGCTCCTGAGTGACCGAGTGGACAGGATGTTGTCGGAGTACACCTATCCTCCTGCCCCAAACAGAGTGGGGAAGCTAAGCTTTCATCTCCTGTCATGGAGACGGAGGAGGGATCCTCGCCACTTCTACGTTGCCTCATCGCTACCCATAGCGGACCCGGTGAACTGACAGCAATCGCACACACCCTCCTAATGTACCACTAACCCATGAGTGGAAGTGTGTGCGAGCCATGTAGCTGCTATAAAGGCTCGACCTAAAGGAATCATGCAAAAATGGTGCATGATACTAAAGCATGTAAATCCTACTCAAAATACCTACCCGAATAATATGTACAATCAATATGTACATATCCATAATCCAAGTAACTATGATCCAAATAAAACAGGGAAGATATAATCATAACCTATCACATGCATGTATCAAGTAGGCACCAACAATATACTAGGCATATAAACATTAAAATTATTGCATGCTATCCTAACTAGCATATCAACAATGACTATATCTAAAAGATAAGTCAAAATACCCGCCTGATAAAATATCCGCAAAAAGAACCAGATCGTCATGATCGGGTACCTGCCTCATGACCGAAACCTGCATACAACATGACTATTGTTAAGCACAAATGCAATTCACCGACAAATCGAATACTTAATCGATTTCATTCATAACCCAATTAACCCAAATGCTTAATTACATCCCGATCACCTCCCACCTAATATAACCATCTTTTCGTTCAATTACTCGAATATGCTTTTACAACCCCTATTATCATGTGTACAACGTCCAAACAGAACCTCACCGCCTATTCTATTCACCGGAGCAAAAATCCCGACTGCCCTAAATCAACCGATCAAGCTCACGACCCTAGAATTCCACCGCGACCCTTCCCTAAAGCTGCCTGTTAGCGAAAAACCACGCTCCACTGCCCATCACAAAAAGGACCGCGTTCACAGCGATGGTTACCTTCTGAGATCAAGGGGAAAATAACAAGGAGAGGACAGTGCCTTACCTTTCTCCAATGACAATCGGAAAGAACAGCTCTTGATCGGATCGTTGTCGCTTGCAGAGAGGTAAACGGACGAAAGGAGAAGCTACGATCGGCCTAGCTGCTGTCGGCATTCGATGGGGTTGGCGGAAGAGAAGAGACGGCGACAGCAAAAGACTTGCGGCGATGGCGAGTGGCCAAGGTAGCAGTCGATGGCCACGTGCACTGCGAGGCGGCGATCACGGTGAGGAGGGTGGCCTGCGCGGAATTGAGAGAAAAAACGAAGCCGACACGAGAGAAAGGAGTGCGGTGCGCGGACGCAAGGAAGAGAAGTCGGCGCTTGCGGAGAGAAAGAAGAGAGAAATCGTGGTCGCGAGAAAGGGAAAGGCTCGGGCGGCTAACCGCGTGAGAGATGAGGAAATAGGAATAGAAAAACCTAGGTTTAATTTATCCTATTTACTCATCTAAACAGGCCCTTTAAAAGCTTGTTTTTCCTATCCTCGTCATTATCTCGTACGACCTCCATTTAAATCCAGAAAAATTCCGGAAAAATTTCTAAAATTCTCCAAAAATTCCAAAAATAATTTCTAAGATTATTTTCTTAATTTTGGCCATTTAATTTAGTGTTTTAAATTTCAGTATTTAACAATCTTCCCCATCGACAATACGATTACTTTGAGCGCCCATATCTAGATCCACTTGTGCATTTGCCATATTAATTTGGTGATGCTCAACGTCTAATCGACAAAGTCGAGTTATTGATAAGTCTTCACCGACTACTGAAGTTAAATCATTTGATGAAATCTCTTGGTTTGGCTCTATGATCAAGATATTACCACCCTCAAAATCTTCAGATACTTCATCAACTTCAGTTACTTCGTATATATCACGGTGGTGAACCCTTTGCACGACCTTCCAATGACCTCCACGTTTGATATCATTCAAATAATATACTTGATTTGCTTAGTTTTCCAAAATGAATGGGTCATCATCATACCATACTTTAGAAGTGTCAATACACATGAGATCATACTCTTCCACCAATGATTTTTATTTTGGATTACATTAGAACCATTCACACCAAAATAATTGAACTTTATATCCGAAAAAGTAAAATATTTGGATCACATCCTTCAACAAACCAAAAAAAAAAAAAAAATTGTCCCCATCGTAAGAGGATGGTACACTAACCCCACTATTCTGAGTAGTTTTGTGTGAATCACGAGACGTCGTATGATATCGAATCTCATTTACTATGCATGCATCATATAGTTGAACTTCAGCATCATGTCCCATCGCTAAATAATACAACTCATCTGTGATCTCTGAATTTGTTAAATTTTTTAGCGTTACAATTTTATCCCTAAATCACAGTGGGAAATCTTGCTCGTGATTTTGCATCACTTGATCAATATAAACCTTTTGGAACACAAGTTGTTGATGTTTACTGTATAAAACTTAATCAATTTAAACTCTGTGAATGAAATAAAATTAAAGTAATAACTTAATGCAAACACTTACTTTCGATATCGGTCGACTTCTTTACAATTGTTCAGAATGTACCAATGTGCTTTCTTAAACAATGACAATGGCAATTTTAGACTTTGTTGGTTGCCAAAGACTCTTATTTCCTGTGAGAAAACACTTAATTTGCATTTTTGATGGCTGGACATCTTTATTCCATTCTGGCCTAAAAAAATTTGTCTCAATCTGACTCATATATAACGAATTGAAAGTCAATGTCTCATTTACAATATACCCCTCTACAATAGATCATTCAGGTCGTACTTTATTACGAATATATTTTTTTAGCCTTCCCAAATATCGCTCAAAGGGATACATCCTCATCGAACATTATAATCTAAAAATTAATCCTAAACTTATCTTCTAATCGCAAAATAATCCTAACAAAACCCTAAATTCATCGTCTAATCGCTAACAAAACCCTAACAATCGTATATATAATTTACAATAATCTTAAACCCTAATAAAACCCTAAATTCATCGTGTGAGTATAACAAATTTCTAAATTTATCATCTAATCATAACAATCATAACAACAATATAAAAAAAACCCTAAATTTATTGTAAAGCTTTGAAGGAAGAATTTGGATAAACCTAAGTCTTCGCGTCGAAGGATGAGCTTGAGATGGTGCCGAGAAGAAGTCAGAGCTGGAGAAGAAGGCGTAGGAGTTGTTGTCGGAGCCAGAGACTCGCCGGAAGAGAGGAGTCCTCGTGTAGGAGATCGTTGGAACGCTAGAGGGGGGCGGTGAATAGCTTGATTTCGTTGCTCGATGGAAAGCGTTCGTGTGTTCGTCTACAAGCTTCATTAGCACGCAGCGGAATAATAATAAAGTGATAATGAAATAGACAAACACAACACAACACGAGAATATAACGTGGTTCGAAACCGAACTGTTCCTACTCCATGGATCGAGCTCTAAAGAGCTCTAGCGATGCTACAAACACACCACTATGCAAACACTCCTTCTTGACACAAGTCGGAGGTGGAGAAACCTCGTACAATTGATTACAACAGTAATACGAAAGACAAACAAGCAAATACAATGCAAATACAAAAACAAGTAAAGAGAACTTTACAACACTTTACTTTTAATTGCTTGAATGCTTGGTAGCTTGGATTGCACTTGGAGACCCTGATTTACAGTAGGAAATCACCCCAAAAGCCCTCAAGAAACCATGGCGTTTTCCTCCTTCACGAGCTTCATTTAAAGCTACAACCTGTGCTGGAAATTGCCAATTAGTCGACTGCTCGAGACCATCAGTCGACTGATGCCACTGTTGTCGTGAGATAACGTCTAGATCCACGTTGGAAAAATCCAACGAATCCATAATCAGTCGACTGATTATGACCATCAGTCGACTGTTCGAGCCTCCACTCGACTGCTAACCCCAACATGAGTCGGACTTTCATTCTCGTGCGAAAAACCGAATAACATGATCGATCATACGATCACCGATCGGTCAATCAGATCGCCGATCTGCCCTCCTCTGATCGCTAAGGCACTTCCCGCAGTCAAACCCTAGTTGACTCAGTCCAGTCAACTATCACATGGCACCAGTCGACTGGCACACCTTAAACATGAGGTTTTAACCTAAGTATGATTCCCCCATACTTGCTAGACCACCCTTAGCCTAGACCTAAGCCTTCTAGCCACCTCCATCAGCCTCACGCCTCTCGGATCCCTCCAAGTCATCCATGACTTGTTCATCCATTGCGCTAGCCTTCAGGTGCTTCCATCGGCTATGTCATGCTAATGGTGTCTACACCGCCAAGGCACATTAGACTTATGCCGCCAAGACTCTGCTTCGACTTTACGCCACCAACCATTTGACTTATGCTGCCAAAACTCCCGCTTGGACTTTACGCCATCAATATCAAACCCCTTGGACTTCTCAGATGCCAAGACTCAAGCTTGGACTTTCCTTGCCAACCCATGTTGGAATTTCCATGCCAAGACTCATGCTTGGACTTTTCCTTGCCAACCCATGTTGGACTTTCCATTGCCAAGACCCATGCGTGGACTTTCTCAAATGTCAAGTGTCCCACTTGGACTTTCCATGCCAAGTACCCAAGACTTAGACTTTTCCTTGACAATCACATTGTCATATGCTTTTGTCGAACATCAAAACATCTCTCGAGTCAAGCTCAAGTCCTGGTCAATCGTAACCTGGGTCGATTGCACCAACAATCTCCCCCTTTTTGATGTTTGACAAAAACCAAATAAACCATTGAGTTAGATCATCTAACTCAAACCAATCATCCCCATCAATTTTCCCAATTGATGTCATTCTCCTAATAAATTCTTCCCCAAAACATTCTCCCCCTTTTTGACTAACATCAAAAAGGTTCTCTCCAAGGAGGTCAATGTCTCATGTCCCAATGAGATCTTACAATCTCCCCCTTGGTTCAAAGATACCTAGGATGTCTACCATCTTCCTAGTGATAAGTCTCATATCACTCAAGAGAGGCAATCCTATTCACTCTCCCAATTTTCAAATTGGGTATCTCAAAATCCCATTTTTCCCTCTCATGAGGAAAAATACCATCCATCATTCCATGATGGATACCTCCCCCTAAAGGCTTGCTCCCCCTTGACCATTGCACCAACAATGTCCTTGGGAAGTCCCTGAGCCAATAGGAACTCTAAACCATCAAAAATAAAGTTCAAAGTTCAAACATGAACTCTCCCATCCTTAAATTTGATACAAACCCTAAACAACTCTCTTAATCCATATCCAATGGATTTTCACCCTTTATAATACTTCCCAAAACATATCCTAGGGTTAGGAGTGGTTAGGGAACTCTAACATAGCTGAAAGTGGGGTAAATAAATTTTGTTTTCTCGAAATCAGCTTGGCAGTCAACTTTATCAGAGATCAGTCGACTGACACTCACATCGATCGCCACGAGGCGTCATGCTGATCGATAATCAAATTTTGAATTTCGAAATAGATTTTGAAAATTCATAAATAATTATATGTATATCGAAAAATCACGAAAATTCATACGTATAATACTTATGAGGGTGAAAAATGATAAAAAAATATTTTACCCATAAAGTATCGAAATTGATACAAAATCCAAAAGTGAATAAAAACTTCAAAGTTTTAGCTCACTTTGTATTAATCTCATCAATGGTAACTGCTATCAAAAGATAGACTTCACCAAGATTTTTTAAAAGAATTTTAAAATATTTTCAAAACCTTATTTTGGATCATATTCCTTGGGCTCAATGTACATGACTTGTACACAAGTTTTTCCAATGATCCACAACTAATATAAGATTAGTTTAGGTTCATCTAGATGCAAAAACTATGCACCTTGGACTTAACTCATATCCTAGCATCTCACATGTATCTAGGGTATATAAATACACATAAAGTCAATGTGATGTGAGATGTGGATTTTGTTCTCCCTAATCTAGGGTTTCATGCATTTTTCTAAGGCAACTCTACTTGATTCCCTTATAAATGGGACTCCAAGTCATGTCATTATCCTTAAATCAATTTTAATCAAATTAAATGTATGGAGTATGATCATGGCATAAATGATAGCAATAATTAAGCATGACCAATGATCATGATGTCATGACATATGATTAAATCTAAAAACACATGACATTTAATCCTTAATCCTAAACATGATCATGACATATTAAATGATAGAAATAAGCATGATGTCATGACATGACATATGATAATCAAGGCATGGCTAATAAAAGATATAGGTATAGGAATATCTAAATTTTAATATTAGTTGTCATTTGATATAATTAGGTATATTTTGCCATATTATCATTTTTCTCCCTAGTGTGCCAAAAACCCAAAATGACACACTATGACCTCTAAACCTAAATTGTGCCAATTTGATTGAATTATCAAACTTCTTAAATGATATTGACACATCCTAAAATCTTTTAGGATCACAATATCAATTCTATTTCCAAGGTATCCATAACCTTGAAAATATCCTAAAGTGTCACCTTTATCATGGTTGAGTTAACTACCCATCCAATCAAGGTTGACACACCCTAAACCAATCTAGCATGAATAAATCACGCTCTTAGGAACCCAAAACCTATTTGAGCTCCTAGGGTTAACTAGATATTCCTTAGGGATGACCTCCCTAGATATCTTTCTAATGACTCTTCTAGGCTTGTTAGCCTTGGTCATTTTAGTCTTACCTAGGTTGACTCTAGGGGTTACTCCCTTTGCAACCTTCTTAGTGGCTTCCCTAGGTTTCCTTGGAACTCTAACCACTAGGCACATACCTTGATCAACTCTAGGGATGACTTCCCTATTGACCTTGGTCTTCCTAGACCTAGTTTGTGTTCCATAATCAAATGGAACACTATGATAAGTCACCTTAGGCTTAGGTTTGTGATCCAAACTTTGCTTGCCCTTGGATGACTTTTGTCTCTTAGGCCCTAGGTGTTGACTTTGAGTCCTTGACCCTTGACTTTGACTATTTGACCCTTGAAATTGATTTTGCATCTTCTTGAGAGTCTTTTCAAGTTTTTCAAGCCTTGACCTCAAGGCTTGGTTCTCTAATTCTAATTGCCCAATTTTAGAATTTTGATTTGGTCCTTGGCCATTATCCTTTCTAGGCATATACCTAGTCCATTTAGGGTTAAAACCTAGGTGTTCTCCTATTTTCCTAATAGACTCCCTAGGTAAAATTAGTCTTGAGTTATTTGACCTAGGTTTGTCTTTAGAAAAATTGTTTTTAGGGACATTAGTTCCAAATTTCTCCTTATTTTCAAAATGAAAATTCTTAGCTCCTAAACAAAAGTACTTGTTCCTATTAGCATACTTTTCATAAATTGCAACAGAATTAAAATTTCTAGCATGCTTTTGTCTATTAACTAAAGAAGGATCATTATTTAGATATATCTTAGGGTTTGCCTTAGAGGCTCCCCCTACTTGTGATGCTCTCTTTTTCTCTCCCTTTGGACATTGACTCCGGTAATGCCCTTTTGAATTGCATTTGAAGCATATGATATGCTCCTTGCTCTTTTGACTTTGGGCACCGGCATCTTTGACCTTTGGAGCCGGTTGAGCCTTCTTTACTTTCTTTGGACACTTACTCTTATAATGCCCAACTTTCCTACACTCAAAACACATAATGTTATTTTTATTTTGAATAGAGGTGTTTGAGTTACCTAAGTCAATGGAGGCCGGAATCGGATTTTGGGCTTCTTCATCTTGACCGGATGTTGAAGCTTCTTCTTGATGTTGCTCCGGTGATCTAATCTCCTCCCCTCAATCCTAGAGGTAGAGGTCTCCTCTGATTCTACTTCCTCTTCCTCCTTGGATGTTGATGGTCTCTCAACCTCCAAGTCCTCACTTCCTTGTGAGGATGATGTGCTTGCCTCTTCGGTCCCTTCCTCTTGGATCGGTGATGGACTTTCATGGAGTTTTTCCACTTGGCTCCATAGCTCCTTGGCATCTATATAATTACCTAACATACACAAGATATTGTTAGGTATTAAATCAATCAAAAAATTTATTACCTTATTATTTTTCTCGAAGACTTAGACTTGCTCTTCGGTCCATCTCTTCTTCTTGAAGAATCCACCTTTTGATCCTCTCCGATACTCAAATCCATCCATCAAAATGGACCATTCTTCGAAGTCCCTCATCATCAGGAAGTCCTCAATTCTCGCTTTCCATTGTCTAAACCCTTCTTGTCCATAGAAGGTATAAGGGATAGGTGTGTTGATATCACATCATAGTTGCTCTTGAACTTCCATCTTCACCCTCTAGCGTGCTCCCTTAGTTTTTAAACTTGAAGAGCAGTCTTGCTCTGATACCACTTGTAGGAGATCATTGGAACGCTAGAGGAGGGGGTGAATAGCTTGATTTCGTTGCTCGATAAAAATCGTTCGCGTGTTCATCTACAAACTTCGTTAGCGCGCAGCGGAATAATAATAAAGCGATAATGAAATAGACAAATACAACACAACACGAGAATATAACATGGTTCGGAACCGAACGATTCCTACTCCACGGATCGAGCTCTAAAGAGCTCTAGCGATGCTACAAACACACCACTATGCAAACACTCCTTCTCGACACAAGTCGGAGGTGGAGAAATCTCGTACAATTGATTACAACAGTAATACGAAAGACAAACAAGCAAATACAATGCAAATATGAAAACAAGTAAAGAGAACTTTACAACACTTTGCTTTTGATTGCTTGAATGCTTGGTAGCTTGGATTGCACTTGGAGACCCTGATTTGCAGTAGCAAATCACCCCAAAAGCCCTCAAGAAACCATGACATTTTCCTCTTTCACGAGCTCCAATTAAAGCTACAACCTGTGCTGGAAATTGCCGATCAGTTGACTGCTCGGGACCATCAGTCAACTGATGTCACTGTTGTCGTGAGACAACGGCTAGATCCACGCTGAAAAAATCCAACAAATCCATAATCAATCGACTGATTATGACCATCGATCGTATTCGAGCCTCCCACTCATTGCTAATCCCGCGATCGAGTCGGACTCGATACATGCACGAAAAATCGAGCATCGGATCGATCGTATGATCGATCATTGCTCGATCAATCAATCGCCCTCCTCTGGCGATCGTGCTAAAACACTTCATGCGATCAAACCCTAGTTGACTCGATCCGGTCATTGCATGGCACAGGTTTTAACCCAAGTATGGTTCCCCCATACTTGCTAGACCACCCTTAGCCTAGACCTAATCCTTCTAGCCACCTCCATCAGCCTCACGCCTTTTGGATCCCTCCAAGTCATCCATAACTTATTCATCTATTGCGCTAGCCTTCAGGTGCTTCCATCGGCTATGTCATGCTAACGGTGCCTACACCACCAAGGCACATTGGACTTACGCCGTCAAGACTCCGCTTGGACTTTATGCCGTCAACCATTGGACTTATGCTGCCAAGACTCCTGCTTGGACTTTACGCCGCCAATATCAAACCCCTTGGACTTCTCAAATGCCAAGACTCGAGCTTGGACTTTCCTTCCTAACCCATGTTGGACTTTCCATGCCAAGACTCATGCTTGGACTTTTCCTTGCCAACCCATGTTGGACTTTCCATTGCCAAAACCCATGCTTGGACTTTCCCAAATGCCAAGTGTCCCACTTGGACTTTTCATGCCAAGTACCCAAGACTTGGACTTTCCCATGACAATCACATTGTCATATGTTTTTGTCGAACATCAAAACATCTCTCGAGTCAAGCTCGAGTCCTGGTCAATCGTGACCTAGATCGATTGCACCAACACCTCGCACGCGTCGGAGAAAAGAAGTCACGCACGCCGGAGATCTCGCACACACCGGAGAAGAGAAGCCAGAGGACAGAGAAATCGGAGCCAGAGCACGGAGATGAAGGAAGATTCACACCGAGCTTGTCGCCGAAGAATCGTCGGAGAGCAAGAGAATCGTCGGAAGAGGAAGTCGTGTCGAGAAAATGGGGGAATCGGCGCGGGCGAGGGTTTTTTTCGCAGAAATTAGTGACGAATTAACAATATTCGTTGCTAATATTTATTACTTTAGCGTCGGATTTTTACACTTTCGTCGCTAATATTTGATCATCAGTCGACTGGTGGGATTGACGACTCGACTGACAGTCCGGCTACAGAATCGACTTAATTCGACTGGCCACTCGACTGAATATTTTGCGACAAAATTTAAATATTTCATCGCTAATAATCAGTCGACTAACAGGATTGACGACTCGACTACCAGACATTTGGCCGGCCACAGAATCGAGTTACCACGACTTGCCGCTCGACTGACTATTTTCGACGAAATATAAATATTTTGTCGTTAATAATCAATCGACTGGTGGGATTGACGACTCGAATGTCAAACATTTGGCTGGTCGCAAAATCAAGTTTACTCGACTGTCGACTCGACTGAATATTTTGCGACGAAGTTTAATTAGTCGTCGCTAAGTTATTTATGATAAATATTTATTTATTCCGTCGCTAAGTATCATTTTACGACGAATATGTTCATATCGTCGTAAATATATATTATATTAGCGATGAAAATTTAAATTTTCGTTGCTAATATATCATTATTTACAACGATAAAGAAATTCGCCATAAAGTTCTAGTTTTAGCGACGAATTATTCATTCGTCGCTATTTTTCACTTTTCTTGTAGTGAAATAAAAATTGAATAAATTAAATTTTTTTAATAAATTGAATCAACAAAATTTTTTAATAAAATCGAACATATCAAACTGTTAAAAAATCAGTTAATTAGGTTGAAAATCGAATAAACCGAACAAATCGAATTTTTTATTATCGATCGATTGATATTTTCATATCAGTCGACTGATGTGAAAGATCAATTGATTGTTGAAGGTGGAGATCGTGGGGTTCGAGACAATCAGTCGATTGATTTATATTAATAAATCGACTGAAATTTATCAGTCAATTGATATGACAAATCAATCAACTGATGGACTCCAATTAAATTTAATCGATTTAATCAATTATTTTTATTTCGAAATCGAAATTGAATCGAATAAATCGATTAAATCAATATTTAAAAAAAATAAATTTATGAATAAACCGAATCTAAAAGTTCAATTCAATCAGTTCGATCAATTTATTCGATTTAATTGAATTTTTGCTCATCTTAAACGAATGATCCTTCTCAGATTCATCCATCAAATAAATTTACTCACGGTCAAATTAGAATTAGAATTTGCCCAATTAGAATTTGAACTCTAATACTTTCAGGATTCATCAAGTACCTTTCCATGCACCATGCTCAAGAGCTATTATTATTATTTTTGTTAATAAAAAATTGTCAACTTGTTACGTATATTTTGTTAATTTTTTAAGAAATTCAAATGCAAATAGGAATTAGTCCAATTATATCCGGGAGTTATTATTATTATTTTGATTAATAAAAAATTATCACCTTGTTAAGTGATACCGCCGTTACCTCTTCTCTATGAACTAGATAGAAGAGCTCACAGGCAAGGTGTTACCCGAACCAATTAGAACGGTTCGGACGCAAGCGCCTGAAATAATTGGCACGGGAAAGTTAGGGAAAGTAACCGACACGGCAAAGCGAAAGCGGAAGGAGACGCTTCGTTGGAAAATAAGCCAGAATCGGTTCGACTAGATAAGCCTAGAGGCAGACGGAACGGATAAGAATCGGTTCGGCTAGATAAGCCTAGAGGCAGACGGGACAGGTAAGAATCGGTTCGGCCAGATAAGCCTAGAAGACAGACGGGGCGGGTAAGAATCGGTTCGACCAAATGAGCCCTAAGGCTATACTATCCGTGATCTATAGACCTAAGTTAGTTTCACCAGAGGTAGATGGTTGAGGAGGACAGGCTAACCTAGTTTCCTGAAATATAGATAAGGAGGTGTTATGTAACAGAAGGAGAGGTCCCCACATAATATTTCGAGGAGCCTTACTCGTATCATGTAATTATTCTCCAGGTGGACGTGGTGGCCACGTGTACGATGAGGATAGTCCGCAAGGTAGCAATGGATCAGAGAAGGAGGATAAAAGGGAAGAGGAGGACAGAAGGAAGGAAATCCACAATTATTCCATCAGACACGAAACGAAGACGCAGGAGGAGGAGGAGAGTTGTCACTACTTCGCCGGAGAAGGAGAGCAGCGACCCCCGTTGTTGCGTCGCACGTACTCTTTCTTGTATTGGAACTAAACTGTAAGAGATTTTCTCCTCCGCCTCGGGAAGTTTCCTTTCCGTAAAGGAGGACGTTCATAGTGGAAAGTGCTTGGGCATTGTCCCCGGTGAGAGAGCTCACCTTCGTGGAGTAGGAATATTCATTCCGAACCACGTTACATCTTGTGTTCTAGTTTCTGCTGTCTGTGTTGGTTTTGCATTTCTTGGCTTCGTCTTCTCTACATTTTTTACTGTTGCGGCCTGTGAGAACCCCCAAAAGCTCCCTTCGTGCCTTCGTCACATCGAAAGGAGGTAAAACGAATTTTCCTCGCAGCATCAGTTGGCGTCGTCTGGGGGAACATTGGTGGGGCGTCGAGATCACGGAAGAGATACAACGACCGCCGCCTCCTGAGGAACACCCCATTACCATCTTACCATCACTAAAGTCTCGATGGGCCAGCATTCTGAGGCCCTCGCTAGAGAAAGAAGAAGGACCGGATATCTTCATCCTCATTCCGGCGAACCTTCTTCCCGAGGCCCGCCCCCAGAAATGCCTCCTCCCTCTCATACAACCGGTAATGTTGAAGTATTGCTTGGAGAAGGACTTGGGGGGAGAGCACCTCAGAACACTACGCCCTTGACCCAGACCCGACGGAAAGAACAGGGTGAAAGTCGGTCGACCAGACCTCCAGAAGTTTATGAGCCCAGTCCTTTTACCATGGACATCCTCTCTGAAGTCCCCCCATCCTACTTTCGGAATCCTCATATAGATAAGTATGATGGCTCAACGGATCCCGAAGAGCACCTATCGCAGTTCGACGAAGCGGCCTCGCTCCACTGTTATACCGATGCCCTCAAATGTCGAGTCTTCCGGACCACCTTAACCGGCTCGGCACAAAAATGGTTTAATACTCTGCCCTCGGGATCCATCACTTGTTTTGCTGATTTTCAAGGGCTGTTCAGTCGGGAGTTTTCCAGTTGCAATGTGTATAAGCATGACGCCTCCATCCTGATGCACATCACACAAGGGCCCTCAGAATCACTCAGAGGGTATCTTCACCGGTTTATCTCTGCAGCTAGGGGTATTCCTTCTGCAAGATCAGAATCTTTCAGAGTCGCCATTCCGCACGGACTGAATGAAGGCCCCTTCCTCAGTTCCCTTTTGAGACAACCTGCTAACATCTATGAGGAGTTGTTAAGTTGTGCGGAACAATTCATCCGCGAGGAGGAAGGACTGCAAGTGCGAAGAGCTGAACGTGCTGCCGCAGCAGTCCCGGCCGAAGGAACTCGTCCTGCCGCCCCTCAAGTCCCCCCTCGTCGAGGTTATGTGCGACCCTTTCGACAGGAGGCTCCGAGGCCTCGGCTATTGTTACAGGGCGCTCGCCCTGTGCCGCCATTACAAATTATGGTCGCTGAGGCACTCCCTCCCGCAAGGACTTGGAAGGAGCGGGAGATGGAATTCTATGATCAGCAGGGTCTACTGCAACGACCCTTAGGATATAGGGGGATCCCACGTAACCCCCCAGCCCCATTCTTCTGCCAATATCATATGGAGTATGGTCACGCTAGTGGCCGATGCTTCAAGCTACAGGAGGAGCTGGATCGCCTCCGAACCGCATACCCGCAATTGCGGTTCCAGACGGGAGGGCCAGCACGGCGAGGACCCCGACCTAATATAGCCCGCCCAGAGCCGTATAGGCAACAACCTCAAGTCACTTTCCCCCAAACGCCGTCCCAGGAGGTCATTTCTCAAGAAGGCTCATCAGGTGAGGGCCCATCATCCAATCTGAATAACTCTCCCACACGGGGGGTTATCCATGTTATAGCCGAAGGACCTATTGATGGGGACTCCAACCGGGCGCGGAAGTCATACGCCCGTCTCATGGAGAGTCTAGCCATTATCACCGGCCTCTACACGCTGTTTCATTCGGGCGGAAGATCTTGGTGTCCTCTTGCCTACGGATGCCTTAGTTATCCGAATATCCCTAGCCAATTACGAAGTGGCTAGGGTGCTGGTCGGCTCGGGAAGCTCTGTCAATATCCTCTTTCAGAAGGCTTTCGGACAGATGCAGCTGGGAAATGCCCAGCTAGAAGATGTGGCTACACCCCTCTTTGGGTTCGTAGGGAATGTGGTCCACCCCACCGGGCAGATTTTGTTTCCCCTGACTCTGGGCGTAAAACCCAGCCAAAAAACCAATATCATACCTTTCCTCATCGTGGATGCTCCGTCCACTTATAATGCTATTCTTGGTCATCCTTTTTTTACTATCTTTCAGGCGGTGGCTTCCCCATACCACCAGAAGTTGAAATCCCTAGTTGGACCGTTGGTGGGAGAAGTCCGAGGGGAACAGAAGGTCGCCCGTAGCTGTTATGTACAAATGGTTCGAGATGACCAGAAGAAGGCCTGAACCGATGATCTCAAAGGGAAAGCTATCATCATTTCTGATGTCTGCGTCTTGGAAGAATCCCCCCCCCTCAAAGCAGACAAAATAGAGGAAGGAGAGCTGGTGGAAATAGCTCCAGGAAAGGCCACACTGCAGCGTGGAGGCCAAGGAGGAGCGAATGAAGACATCTTTGCAAGAGATGTGCATGATCTCACAGGGATTAACCCTTGTGTGGCTGAACATCATCTCAACATAACCAGAGGAGCCCGACCCGTCCAACAGAAGCGGCGACACTTTGGACCTGAGAAAAACAAAGTCATAGCTGAGGAAGTGGACAAATTGTTAAAGGCGGGTCATGTAAAGGAAATCCAATTTGTCGAGTGGGTTTCCAATGTAGTCTTGGTCCCCAAGCCTTCTGGGCAGTAGAGGATGTGTATCGATTTTCGTGATTTGAATAAAGCGTGCCCTAAAGACTGCTACCCCTTGCCTTGTATTGATCAGTTGGTAGATTCTACTGTAGGATATGAAGTGGTGTCCCTAATGGATGCATACCAAGGATACCATCAAATACCTTTGGCCAAAGAAGATCAAAAGAGGGTTAGCTTTGTGACGGCAGGAGGGTTATACGCTTATGTGGTGATGCCTTTCGGTTTAAAGAACGTCGGGGCCACCTATCAGCGCCTCATGGACAAGATTTTTACGGAGCAGAAAGGAAACAATGTAGAAGTCTACGTAGATGACATCTTAGTCAAATCGAAAACCACTCGGGATTTGGTCAAGGATTTAAATGAAACCTTCGCTACATTGAGACGGTTTAATATGAAGCTGAACCCTAATAAATGCCTGTTCGGGGTAAAAAGCGGCAAATTCTTGGGGTATATAGTAACTGAGAAAGGGTTGCAGGCTAACCCTGAGAAGGTGTAGGCGTTGTGCAACATGAAGTCACCCACTAACTTGCGAGAGACCCAGAAGTTGGTGGGCAGGATTATTTTCTTATCCCGATTTATAGCCAGATCGGCGGACAAAGGGCTACCTTTCTTCAAGATTCTGCATAAGGCTACTAAATTTTAGTGGGACGATCAATGCGAGCGGGCTTTCTAGGAGTTGAAGAAATACTTGGCTGAACTCCCACTGCTAGCCAAACCAGTGGCCGGAGAACCGTTATGGATTTATTTGGTCGTCTCAAAGGGAGCTATTAGTTCGGTTTTATTGAAACAAGAAGACTCTCACCAACAACCTATTTATTATACCATCCATATTCTGAAGGGGGTTGAATTTCGGTATACAAAGCTAGAGAAGCTAGCATATATTCTAGTTCTGACCGCCCGCAAATTGAGGTCGTACTTTCTGGCTCATCCCATCACTATTCTAACTCACAGTGAATTAGGCAAGGTCGTCACTAAGCCCAACTTCTCCGGAAGATTGGCCAAATGGGTGGTAGAATTAAGTGAATATGATATTCACTACCAACCCCGAACCATTATCAAGGCCCAAGCGCTCGCCGACTTTCTAGCGGAGGTACCTTGTGTCTCGGAAGATGGTTCGTCAACAAAAGAGGAAGGATCGGATACATGGAATATATTCGTAGACGGTTCTTCAGGATCTACGGGTAGCGGCGTCGGTGTTTTATTAATTTCCCCTTATAAGGAGGAGACCCGCATAGTCGTACGCCTGGGATATCGGGCATCCAATAATGAGGCGGAGTATGAAGTCATTCTAGCGGGATTGCAGGCTGCTAAGGCAGTGGGGGCTTCTTCAATTATAATCCATTCGGATTCCCAGCTGGTGATATCGCAACTTCAAGGTTCTTTCGCGGTTTGAAAGGAAAGGTTGCACAAGTATTTAAAAGCTTTTGAGAAAGAAAAAGTTCAGTTTCAGCAAGTCCTCTTGAAGCAAATTCCACGGGAGAATAACGGGAAGGCAGATGAATTGGCTTGGGTGGCTAGCGCTATGGAAGGAGTGAAATCATTGGAAACGGTCCATGTGGAAATCCCTACCTCCCTAGCGATATGCAGTGGGGAGGAAGTCGCACCCGAACCAAAACTAATCCCTGATTGGAGGACCGACATCATAGCTTACTTACAGCATGGAAAGGTCCCTGAAGAAAAAGGAGCGACATCTGCTTTAATGTGCCGAGCCAGACGGTTCACCCTCTTAAATGGAGACTTATACAAGACGTCTTTCGGACGACCCTTATTGAAATGCTTAGGGAGTGAGGATGTTGAATGGGTACTCCGGGAGATTCATGAAGGTTGTTGCAGTAATCATCTAGGGGGGAGAGCTTTATCAAGGAAGGCCCTGTTAGCAGGATATTTTTGGCCTACTCTCCAACAAGATGTCACTCGTATAGTGCAAACTTGTCCAGCTTGTCAAAAGCATAGCAACCGGTCCGAATGGCCGGCTGAATTAATGAAAGTTGTGGTCACTTCATCTCCTTTTGATCAATGGGGAATGGATATAGTGGGTCTGATGCCAGTAGCACCTTTGCAGAAGAAATTTTTATTGGTGGTCGTAGATTACTTCTCCAAATGGGTGGAAGCAGAGCCTCTTGCCAAAATTACCGAGAATGCTGTAATAAAATTCTTATGGAAGAACATTGTCTGTCGATATGGCATTCCTCGGAGGATAGTTAGCGATAATGGACGTCAATTCCAGGGCAAAAAGATTAAAGAATGGTGTCAAAGTCTCAATATTCAGCAAGCTTTCACTTCAGTAGCCCACCCTCAAGCTAACGGTCAAGTTGAAGTCACTAATAGAATTCTCATTCAAGGTTTGAAGACTAAACTGGGCACTCAGCGGGGGAATTGGGTGGAAGAATTGCCCGAAATCTTGTGGGTCTACCGAACCACACCAAAAACTATAACGGGAGAGACTCCTTTCAGTTTATTATATGGGACGGAAGCTGTTATTCCGGTCGAGGCTCTTTTAAGTAGCGCCAGAGTAGAAATGTACGAGCTAGAGCAGAATCAAATTATTCGAAGCACTGAGTTGGACTTGGTGGAAGAAAAGCGAGAGACGGCAAGGAGGCGAGCGGAATCTTACAAGCGGAGAGTGCAGCAAGCCTTTAATAAGAAGGTGATGCCTCGAAGATTTCAGAGGGGGGATTTGGTTCTGCGTAAAGTTAATCCCGCTGGAGATCCCGAAAAATTAGCTCCAAACTGGGAAGGGCCCTATGAAGTGACGCGTCGCGTAGCTGGGTCGGCGTATTATCTAAAGGACGATCAGGGCAAAGAATTTCCCCGACCATGGAACGCTATTCACTTGAAACCTTTCTACACTGTAAAAGAAATGAGGGATAAGAGAAGAGGAGTTTGAAGGTCCTCGAGGGGATGTACTTGATAATTTGTTGTGTTCATTCAATATGTAGCACATATGAGTTTGATTGATTCACAATGATACCGTAGTTCTTATGGCGAATTCTGAAGAAGAAAAGAAGATAACAAAGGGACTACGTCTCGAAATAATACATCAGGTTATAACCTAAACCGTTCGGGAGGGTAGCGCCGAAAGCCGGCTTCCCAATTTAAAGAAAAAGTGGGGTAGTTTGCGGGGGGAAGTCCTTGGTGAGCGTATTGGCGAACCGCCTCGTTAAACCCATCTTGATAAGTGGCACGTAGCAGGATGGTTAGTCGCTCCTGGTGGTTCGGACGGTCAGGGCTCCGATCCCGATGAAGCCTACGACATTTCTCTTGTTGCTCTTGAAGAGTTCGGCGTATGTCAACATAGCGTCGAGATACCTCCATAATAGCATCGACTAGGATGGAAATATTATCGGCTCGGGAGGATTGATTTTGCTGGATAAGGGTTGTCATGTCCATCATATTCTGGCGCATCGAGGCCGAAATTCCCTCCACCGCCTCGGAGTAAGATCTGGTGCGGGTAAGCTCAGTGCCTAACCTCTGAAGGGAGGTTTCCTGCCTGCGTATATGGGCGTGAGCATGCGCCCTAGAAGTTATGAGGGAGGAGTTTTCTTGTACCTCCTTGCACAGGCGGGTGCGGAGGTTCCCTATTTTATCCTCCGCCTTCTGGTGCTGAACTCGAAGACGGGCGATGACATCTGAATCTCGTTGCTTCCCCTGAAGGAGCTCCTCTACCTGGTTGCGAAGACTTATCAATTCTTGAGAGGAGGGAGACTCCTGATCAAGATGCGCTGGCTGAATGTTTCGCGGGGGTAAAGATGGTTCCGTACCAGCTCGTTGTTGTTCTGTAATGCCGCTATTATATCGACATCTTTTTGAAGTTGATGGCGAGCTTCTGTCAGTTGCTCCTGACATTGTGGTAATTGTTAGGATAAGAGGTGTTCTCGATGTAAAGCGTGCGCGGATCCTCCGTTCTTTCTTGTTCCAACTGTAGAGATTGAGCTCGATATTGTCGGAGGGAGCGATCTAACTCTTGGTAATTGGTCAGAGCATGTACGCCGATTGTTGAAAAGAAATCATACAGTAAGAAAATTAAGGAAGTCGATTGAAGAAACATACCAATTCTAGGGCATGATGCAAGCCTTCCATCCGGGGAGTCAGTTCTTCTAAATTCAATATTCGAAGACTCAGAAGCGGAAGAAGCGAAGGGGCGGGCGATGCGAAGGTGGAGGTTCAGACAAGAGGAGGAATAGGAGTAACCACGAGTTGAAGCGGGGTTGGAAGGCGGAGAAGGAGGAGCACTAGCCAGAAGGTTTATCGGGGGCGAAGTCGGGAGCAAAGAATCCGAAGCAGAGGGGAGAAAATGTGCTACGGCTGGCGGAGAGATGGGCACATCCGAAGTGGCGAACGGGAATTGATTTGGCGAGGAATCCGGAGAAGATGATATGATGAACATGGGGCTGGAGGAGCCTTCGTTGGGAAGGCGGGAAATAGAAGGAGGTGGGCTATTGCCCATAGGCGGTGAAGAGCTCTTGGTGATAGCGGAAGGAAGTAAGCGGTGGGAGATGTCGATCACCATGGGCTCAAAGATGGGCGTGTTCAAGGGAAAATGAAGGCAAGGGCGCAGTATTTGCGGTTAAATGACATGGGCGCCACGATTTCCCAGAATCCTCTTTGGGTTGTGATGAGGAGGAGGTGGCCTTGCATGCAGGAGTGGAGTGGAAAAGGGAAGAGTTAGGGTTTGTCGGTTGCCTAGGGGAGGAGGATGGGATGATTATGGCAGTTTCGCGCAGGGTGGATGTAGCAGGGGTTTCAGACGGAGGCGGAGAAGAAGGTAGAGGTGTGACAAGGGGCGATGGTAGGCGAGGCGAAGCGAAGATGAAGATGGCGGTGACCATCACCCGTTGGACCCGGGAAGCGGGCTATTTCGCGGAAAAGGAGGAATGAATCGTCAGTGGGAGAAGGAAGGAAAAGGCTAAAGGAGATGATTAGGGGCAGGAAGAGGCGAGAAAGAAGAAACAGATCTGAGGAAAGGAGATGAGAAGGCGAAATGATGAAGATAACTAAAAGAGGAAGATGAAGCATCCCATAAAGGAGGAAGAAATGGGTTGATAATGGCTATTGGGCTCCTAGTTAGTAGAAGGAGAGGCCTAAGCGGAAGTACGAAGATTTATTTCTTTGATGGCCCATTACAATAAAACCCTTGCTTTCAATAGAAAGGATGAATGAGGTGTTCTCTTGAGACGAAAGGAGGAGTAGCGGTGGAAGCGGTTCACTTTTATCTTTGAAGGCTTTGGGCAACTACATATTATTTTATCCCGTGTGGTGGTAGAGCGGAAGAACTGAGATCTCCTCGATTATATATCATTTTATCCATGAAAGCGAAAGTTGAATCTATTATTCAACTTTATATTATTTTATCCCGTGTGGTGGTGAGCGGAAGAAGCGAGATCTCCTCGATTATATATCATTTTATCCCATGAAGCGAAGTTGAACCTATTATTCAACTTTATATTATTTTATCCCGTGTGGTGGCGGAGCGGAAGCGAGGTCTCCTCGATTATATATCATTTATCCTGCGAGCGGAAAGCGAGAAGTCATTA
This sequence comes from Wurfbainia villosa, assembly GCA_025175895.1. Taxonomy (NCBI): domain Eukaryota; kingdom Viridiplantae; phylum Streptophyta; class Magnoliopsida; order Zingiberales; family Zingiberaceae; genus Wurfbainia; species Wurfbainia villosa. The sequence continues at coordinate 9,425,994 of CM046001.1, read as the reverse complement.
TTATTTTATCCCGTGTGATGGCGGAGCGGAAGGCGAGGTCTCCTGATTATATATCATTTTATCCTTGAAGAAGAAGCAGAAGTCATTATTATTTTATCCCCGTGTGATGGCGGAACGGAAGAACTGAGGTCTCCTCAGTTATATATCATTTTTATCCCCGCGAAGAAGTTGAACCTATTATTCAACTTTATATTATTTTATCCCCATGTGGTGGCGGAACGGAAGAACTGAGATCTCCTCAGTTATATATCATTTTTATCCCCGCGAAGCGGAAGAAGCATAAGTCATTATTATTTTATCCCCGTGTGGTGGCGGAACGGAAGAACTGAGGTCTCCTCAGTTATATATCATTTTTATCCCCGTGAAGCGGAAGAAGTTGAATCTACTATTCAACTTTATATTATTTTATCCCCGTATGGTGGCGGAACGGAAGAACTGAGGTCTCCTCAGTTGTATATCATTTTTATCCCCGCGAAGCGGAAGAAGCAGAAGTCATTATTATTTTATCCCCGTGTGGTGGCGGAACGGAAGAATTGAGGTCTCCTCAGTTATATATCATTTTTATCCCCCCGAAGCGGAGGAAGTTGAACTTATGATTCAACTTTATATTATTTTATCCCCGTGCGGTGGTGGAACGGAGGAACTGAGATCTCCTTCGTTGTATATCATTTTTATCCCCACGAAGCGGAAGAAGTTAAAGTCATGATTCAATGATAGGTTATTTTATCCCCATGTAGTGATAGAGCAGCAGAGTCAGGTCATTTAGCGACTCTATGTTATTACATTCCTAGCAAGGTAAAAGGGCAGAAGAGCCAAAGTATGTCCCCGTTATGTGTCATTATATTCGGGTATGAGGAAAGTAAAATGGGGCATAACTTAAGAAATGCTGGAAGAAGAAGACAAACAGGAAAAGTTCATTGCTTCAGAAAGGTTACATATTCTAATTCTTCTTACAAGAAGAAAATAAAAAAAACCTTATATGTAGGGTATTACAGTTCTTTGTTAGGAGGGGCTGACGGAGCTTCTTTGCGTGGCGGAGGTTGGCACATTAGTTGCCGAAAGTAGGATTGCTGCAGGAAGATCTACTTAGATAGTTCATACAGGACCACCTGCTGTATTGACACAATGAGTAGTTCTTTGGCGGAGACTTCCCTCGCTAACATGTTCTTCCAGGTTAGCAATATAACGTTGCTCGTCCACTCTTTCTTCAGAAGGAAAGGAACTGCTGCCCTGTTCAGACATTCTATCCATGGCTAAGGGAGAAGAGGGGAAAAGATGTATGTTATACAGCTGGGGTTGGAGGTCCTTATAACGATGGGGGAAGAGGGCGCATTTATTAGCATAGGAAGTGGGGATAATGAATGCTAGTAAAGAAGGGGAAACGTAACGACAACATGTGAAAAGTCGCTGGTACAGTACTTATAAGGAAAAAGGGTTTGAATCCCCGGGAGATGGTAAAAGAAAGTATGTTCAGGCATGATTACAGTCCTTTTGATGGCAAAAATCTCACTTCTACAGGAAAACGACAAAAGCAAATATCAATTCCATCCTTCATTTTTGTTAACATATTTAAAATGGTTACATCATTTAATCTATGAAGATTTTCTCTGATTGCTCTTAACAGAAGAAGTGTTAGAGGTCTCCTCGGGGGGGGGAAGGTGCCAAGATGACCCTGAAGCGCTCGCCTTGAGCGGGAGGTATTGCTGATGGACCTTCATCAAAAGGAGGAGGATGGATTCTTGCCGGAGAGACTGGAGTGAAAGCGAGCGGTGGAAGTGGGGAAGTTTGTGGAGGCAGGATCTCCCACTGTGTACTCCCATGTTAAAGGAGGGTTCCACACCCGATTGCGGAACGAGGGGAATGGTGCTTGAAAAGACCTCTCTGTGGGAGAGGTAGGAGATGTAGTGTGAGGTGGAAAAGGAAGGGGGCGAAAAACTGAGGTGGCTGTCAAACGGGTCTCCGAATCTTCAGCGTCTTCGGAAAGCCAGTCCTGCAGCTCAAAAGATTCAGAATCCGAAGAAATCTCATTGGGGTGTCCCGCTGAAGCCATGAGCGTGAGATAGAAGGACGAAGGCATGGAGGGTGATAATTTATAGTTGCGGGAAAGCGACTGCAGTAGTTCTTGGGAAGGGGAAGAAGGTGAAGAGACTGATATCGTAATGGCAGCGGGATGGGTACTCATCAAGATATCGTTTCCGAAGCAATATGAGAGATAGAGAAGATCAACAGGCGAAAGTCATTTAATTTTTGGCCGAGCCAAAATTGGGTCGGATATGAATAAGACCATTCAAGACCTTCCAAGTAAGTCCCCGAACCAACTAGGTGATTGCGCCATGCGACACGAGAAAAGAAATGACAATATAAAAAGAGAAAAGCTTAAAGTTGGTTCAGAATTCCCGACCCACAAGGAGACATGCAAGGAGAATAACAAAAAGCTACATTAACATAATTACTTTTCAGCATTAAGGAAAAAGTCATTACAAGGAAGAGAATATTGGAAGTTACAATTCAAATAGTTCGAGGGGACACTTGGCTAGTGCATCCACGAGATTTAAATAGCTGGTGTCCGTGTCAGGGGGCGGATACCCCCGTTCGGCATTTAAAGCCGAAGACCCATCAAAACCCAGTATGAATAGGTCCACCCCTTTCTTGACATATCGTCCTTTTAAATCAGCTTCCTGTTCTTGCAGCTGGGATTGGCAACTGGCTAGCTGAGCTCGGCAATCAGCCAACTGGATTTGACTCTGCATTAGTTGGGCTGCCAAGGCATCCCTCTCGATGGCTGCTTTTATAGCTTGTCGTCCCAAAGTTGAAAGGGCTTCGGAGTGTTCTTTTTGAAGAGCGGTGTTGTTGAGTCGTTCTTGGATAGAGTTTGAGCGAGCGCCACCATGGAGGAGAGTTCTTGGCACTTCTCTGTCAGGATCTCTAGTAGCTTCTCGAGCTTATGCGTTCGATCGAAGCGATTGGCGCTCTGCTGGAGTTGTTCGATAGCGATTGAATAATCGCGGCCTTAATGATCGCATCTCAGCGTCCCTTATATTCTTTGGCTCATGGGCAAGGATATCCACTGTTGCAATTCACTGCTGGAGGAAAACTTGCAGCTTGAGGTCTTCATTCTTTATTTGAAGCTCCTCCTTTTAAGCTTTGAACCGGTCGGTGTGTCATAGCATCTTCACATTGGCCCCTCGGTCGATTCCTTCGCCTCTCTCTCGCTCAATTGCGAGCAGGCTGTTTACATTGCGTTAGAGGCGAAGTGGCGTGCCTCTACACTGGATTGGAATTGAGCCAGTTGAACTACCATTTTGATGTGCTAGGATGAGGCCTAGAAGAAAGGAAGCAACATCAGTATATGCTGACACATAGAGATACGCATGGTAAAGATGAGAAGAGAGTAATTACCTCGACGACAATTTGCTTACTTGTTCACAGGACCTTGCGCTGATTGATTAAAAAATTTACCTCCGAAGGGTTCACGAATCTGTGAGAGACCCCAATGTAGCCCTTGAGGGGTGGAAGAAAGATCCTCTCCTTGGAGGAAGCGTGGGTCACCTTGAAGAGGCGGGAGAAGTAAGTGTGTCGGAGGATAGGAGCGAGAGATGGACTCGTGCAGGAAGGCAAAGGAGAATCATGTGCGAGAGGGGATGAATTGGGAGAATGGGAAGGAGAGTCCCATACGTGGGGAGATGAGGATGGGACGGATAAGGTAATGTCTTTTTCGCCTCGGTTCGTAGAGGGTTAAGATCATGCGAACAGGTTGGCCAGGAAGAGGAAGGGGAAGGCGGATGAACTCGGGGCTCCTTTCTTAGCAGTCATGATTTCTTGAGAGGAAGGATGCCAGGATTTACCCCTCTTGGTTGAGGCCTTCTTCTTCTTGGCAGCCTCAATCTCCCCTCCTTTCGCCAACGCGTCCTGCATTAGGTTGTCTGCAACATGTACTGGTGAGAAAGATGAATAGTGCAGGAAGAAAATTATATTACAAGGTAAGTATCATCCTACCTACACAGCGAAGTCGTTGAAGGGAGAGGATAGTCGAAGTGGCTCGGAAGGGAGTCTTTATCAAGTGATTGAGTAATGTGTGACTCTCTAATATCCTATAAACTTAAAGGAAAGGACATTTAGGTCCTCATTT